>OY997588.1:110110363-110661128 GCA_963921825.1 Erodium maritimum | reverse complement strand
AACTGTTTTTTGTTAAAAGTGCCCCCTCAAATCTAAAAATATATATTTTACTTAGTTTTTTCTCTAATTTAAGTTTATAAAATTCAAATATTATTCTAATTTCTTAATTTTATATGCTTAGATTTCTAAATTTATGTTTTTATTATACTTTTTTACTTTCGTAATTGTTTCATATTATATATATAATTTGTACTAAAACTTAATTTAAGTAATTGTTTTAAAAGTTAAGACTATTATTAACTTCAATTTTGAGTTTAATTTTTTTTAGAATTTGAGATTATTATCAATTTAAATTTAGTTATCTACAAAATTATTAGATCATTGAGAGATATTTTAAATAAATATATCATTCCACGATATTTGGTAAAAAAAAATCAATCAAATAAGATGCTAATGAATATCGTATAGCACAATATAATACTCCACAATAATTAAAAATATATTTTTTTACAGTATAGACAATGAAAATATGTTAAAAAATTATCAAAATATAAAACTTTGACATCATATTTTATAATATTTATTAATTATTATCTTTATATACGATATTAATATTTTAATGTTATTTTTACTACAATTATTACTACAAAAGTCGGTTCCCCCCCCCCCCCCCCCCCCCCCCCCCCCCCTCACTTGAAAGGCTAAATCTGTCACTGCTAACTGCTGACAAGGTCGACGTCGTTTCAAGCAACTATACATCAGATATGGAGCGCAAAAATCTGGATTCATAAGAGGTTGTCGGCCGTTTGTTGGACTGGACGGATGTCACTTGAAAGCGTATCAGGGATGCATTGTATTAGCAGCCGTTACAAGAGATCCCAATAATGGGATGTTCCCACTCGCCCTAGCAGTGGTTGAGCAAGAGACTATTGCAAGCTGGACATGGTTCATGGACCAGTTTTTAGAGGATTTTGGTAGTGGTGAAGAGATGGGCTGGGTCTTTATGTCAGACAAACAGAAGGCATTTTCGTCTTATTTTGTGATATATCTGATGCCTCATCTTTAGGTAGATAATTTAGATAAAAACCTGTTTTTGTAAGACTGTTCTAAAGAACTAAAACATGTGATATCCTAATTCTTTTCAATTTCATCTTTGCTATTAACTATAATTAAACTAACCTCCTTCAATAACATGTAGGTTGCTGACAGACTTCAAAAATGGCTTCAAGCGAAAGGAAAATCTGCAGGAATTGGTTGTGAAAATGCAAAGGAAACACCAACAGCAGCTGGAGTAAGAGAAAAAGGGGCAACTGGAAAAAAGTCTGAAGATGAAGGGAAGCAACAATTCTCAGCCTTAGGATGTAGGGTTCTCGTGTGGGTCATAGGATGATGATTTTTTGTAATTGTAGGTGAAGGCTATAATGCCCATTAACTATACTTTTGGACTATTATATTGTTGTGTTGTAGGACTTTTTAGGAACCCCATGGGAATAGGATTCCCTCTCCCATGACTATTCGGCAGCTTTTGTAATGACCACACACCTTTTGGTTGGTAAAGGCCATAATGACAACAGAACATTGAAGTTGATGTATTGGTCAAGCACCATGTGATGATATGCATGTTAATTACTTATTTTCCATTGTTATGAGTTGGTTTGAAAACTCTATAAAAATCATGTGCCTCACTTGTTAGGACCACATAGAGAAATGATGAACAGATCAGCTTCACAAGAGGAGGCAGAAGCAGAAAGGAGGTACTTAGAATGGGCGGATAGATGTGGGTACTCCTCTTCTGAGCATACAGATCAATGGAACAATGCTCCATCTTATGGCCCCCCTCCCATAGATCAATATGTGCACCGGAAGAATATTTTCCAGATTGGCAATATCCATATCTGGATGGACTGCCACCAACACCCAAACCTCCAATTGACGATAATGACAAATCCTCTGATGATGGTGATGAAGAAGTGCAAAGAAAGATAGTGCAACCAAACGAGCAACCCAACAAGAAACCAAAAATTGAACCTCCTTACACAGCTCCACCTTCCTCTCCCCTACCATTCGGACAAGCTGAAGTTGAGGTGGAAGACAGTGGAGATGAAAAGTACATTGTTTCATCTCAAGGTAGTAGTACTGCTACTAGTTTATTTCGTAAACCTGCTATTTTCAAGTAGTCCGTTGGCAATATATGTTTATGCTTATGGTGATATGGTATGTATGTGATGTAAAAATTGGCGTCTGTCCCTATTAATATGTATGGTTTATGCACTACTACAGTTTAGTCTAACTCCCACCTTCATTACAAACATAAAAGTCAAGTCATTACAGAACTATTTTCCAGGCTACATAAGGTACATGTCTTCTTTCACAGCTACAATTTTATCATCATCCTTAAAGAACATTACTACCATCATATAAAACATTATACCATACAAAAAACCAAATACAGTTAGACAAACACTTGGCCCCTTTCCTATTCTTTCCTTTCTCAACTCGTAGAGCATCCTCCAATCTCATTATCCGATCGAACAATTCGGGGACTAATTCATCAACCCATTGGAAAAATTTATAGGTTCGTTCCCCCTGCATCAACCATTTCATACAACAATTACCAAAAGTTGGAAACTCCACTCAGTTAAACATATCAGATTATGAAGTTAGTGTCTTACATTGTATTTACCACATCCGTAAAATTGCCTACCTGGATAATTGATCGAGTATGATATGAGCATAGGAGCTGGAACTCCACAGAAACATATCATTGTTCTTTGTCTTCCGAATTCAACGTCCTTACACAAATTACGAGTTAAATTAACACAAATCACCCTTTAAGGAAGCCAAAGCACAAATCAATATAAACAAGCTCAATATGTAGATTTATAAAAACTAGTTTGGTTATTTAAGAAAAACGAAACTGAAACTCATGTACTTTTACCAAACTAGTTCGGTTATCAAGTTAGTTTCAGTTTACCAAACTAATTTTGTACTTTTAACAAACTAGTTTGGTTATCAAGTTACCAAACTAGTTCAGTTTCAGTATGACTACCTAGATAGTTCATGAATGATCAGAAAACGATAAATTTAGCCCCTTAACTTGTAAAAGTCCATTAATGTAGTCCTTGACACATTTCATAGTCAGAAAAAATTAGTTTGGTAATAAATCTCCCACGTTAGTTACCTCCTATTTCTAACTCAATTGGCTTCTGATCCTAACTCGATACAAATGGACAAATTTTCTTATTCACATTTTCTGAAGAATACTGAAGGTTCCATTCACAATCCATAAACATATACGAAATATAACAGTAAATGAGGTAAATTTCAAACAAAAACACAACTACACATTTTCAAACCCTACCTACAAATTTTCTAACCAAATCGAACACAAACACAGTCAACATGAGGTCAATTTAAAACAAAAACTAAGTGAAAATGAGGAAATTTCAGAACAAAATCAAACGGGAGATGAGGAAATTTTTGGATCTTACCATTTCCTTTCTTCTTCCTGCGAACTCAACTGAACTGAACTTCGACCTCCTCGCGCCAGATGATCTTCGACCTCCTCGCGCCAGATGATCTTCGACCTCCTCGCGCCAGATGATCTTTGACCTCCTCGCGCGCCTCCTCTCGCAGAACCTTCGCACAACCTTATCTCGCGCAGAACCTCTTCAATCGAGGGTATGAATCAGTTGAAATATAGGGTATTTTTGGTATTATTTTCTTCCCACCTAAGCACATGCGTGGCACGTGAAAAAAAAACAAACGAATCGTGAAATTAGTAACGACAGATGATGGTTTTTGACAAAAAAAATCATCCAACGATGTGATCCGATAGATAACAAAGTTTACAGTTATATTGTAAAAATGAAAGTCGAATAATAGTTGTTTTGTGGAGTTTTCCCCAAATTCAGTGACATACATGATTTCTCCATTAAAAGACAATATAGTCTCTCAAATTTAAGTATGAAACGGGTTGCTGTTAAAGTACTCAGAGACGGAGTGGGTGACACCAATTGGGTTTTTTTTAGTGATATAATGACAGTAGGTTGATTCGAATCTATTACATAAAAAATATTCATAATTTATAAACATATTATAATATTATTGATTATTGAAAGGAAAATAAAGATATTACAAGGAAAACACGTACAAACTGATAAAATCTAAGTTAGTTGAGAAAATTTGTTTTTTTCCAGTCAAAAACAGATTTTATTAAATAACTAAAAGGCTCGGATTGGGCATAAGATAAAGCTAAAAGGCCCAAAACAGAAAAAGAAAAGCCAAGTACAATTGGAAGCCCAAACAACTTGGGTAAACCAAAAGACGACTTCTCGAGCCATGCACGTCGAAAGAGACCTCTCACCATCGGGAACTACAAACGACAGAAGAGCACCAGCAGCCATACCACGTCGGAGCCGAAGCACGCCGAACCACCGTCGAGAAACTCAGGGACCGACGAAGAAGAGATGGCACCGGAGAAACAAACGCCCACACCAAGCCACGGGCTAGAGAAGAAGGGACGCCGGGGGCCAACACCCAGAGCACCAACGACTACACAAAGACCAATCCGATCATGACTAAGAGAGGGGAGGGCGTTCGGTAAGGGGAAGATGGACAGACCAGGGCCAGCACCCGAATAGAACGACATCCCAAAAACCACCAACAAAGGAAAACTATCGGAGCAGCAGAAGGTAGATGAGGGAGGCGCGCAGACAAGGCCAGAGAGATGAGCACCTACTAGAGGGAGTTGGGGCCGTCCAAGGTCGAGATTGTATGAACCAATAACTTGAGGTAAGAAGGGAGGCCAACCGACCAAGAAAACTCGTCGAGGTCAGCACCCTAAATAAGAGACGAGCCCCCGACCACCACCACACCAATAGCAGCGTGATGGGCAGGGAGAAGAACCTTCAGTAACCGGAACGGGCGGCACAAACAAGGACGGTGGCGAAGAGGGGCAGGAGCTTGCGAGGAACCAGAGAAAGAAGCGTCTGAGCAACTCCACCACGAAGGTGAGGCTGGCAGGACAAGAACTCCGAGGAGAGAGTCAAGCAGCAAGGAGAAGAAGAGGGGTGGGACAACGACCTCCAAACGGGTCCAGGGAGGAGTCTTGGAGGCCGCCGCCAACGAGGAAGACGGGTGGTTTTCGAAAGCTTTTCTTGTACTGGAACCACTTCGCACATTCTCGGAACATCGTGTACTGCTCATTCTTTGGGAACGGGTGACCACAATTTTGTTCGTATTGTACTTGGGCATCAAGGAAAATCTCAAATTTAGTGGCATTTGGACTGAGCTCTCGGTGGGATTGCAAAAAAAAAAACATTCTCAAACACCTTGACCTATTGGTTTGATTTTTTCCAATGGTTCTTGATATGCTTCTAGGTGCAGGGAAATGTAGCATAGCTTGGATGATCCTTATGTCCTTCTAAGCGTTGAATAAGACGGTCCAATACTCGCTGGGGAGGTCAGCGTGCAACAACCATACCAAGCACAATCGATTCTTCTTTTCGTCTGTCTATGTAGGTGCCATGGATTCCGTTAGTAAGGTTTGGGAGGCAGATTTAGTCGGTGCAACAGCATGAGGAAGACAAATTATGCGGGTATAGACTAAGGAGAAGAAGGGAGCAAATTCGTGGACAAGAGGAAGACAAAATGGTGCAAACGTGGATGACAGTAGGAATGGACACGGGACGCGTTTGGGGTGGGTTTGGCAATACCTAACCCTGACCCGAACCTCAAAACTTCGCCCCGCCCTCGCCACGAACCCGACCTTGCCCTGATCACACCCGCCCTGGATTTAACCCGATCGGGTCGGGGATTACCCGACCCACCCGCATTAATTGTCTTCCAAGAGTAACATGAGAAGTTTTAGTAAATATTAAACTAATAAAACCCAAGAAAAATTGGCTGAAAAAAATAATTAACTAGCAAATGAGTTTCATCGTATAAAGCCCGAGATTGGATTCAACAATAAAACTCAAGAAAAAATATGAGTTGAAAGTGAAAAGAGAGGTCTCATTTTATAAAGGTAAGAAGATTTGTTTTTGTGTAATATGGGCGATGTGAGACTTGGAATGGTGTTTGGAATCATACGAGTTAGATATAATTATATTCCAAACACAGACTACAAAGTATAAAATGCTTGTAGTTGAGTTGGTAGAACAGTTTAACCTTAGGAGAGGTCTTGAGTTCAAATCCTACTTTTGTCAATTAACTTTCTTAATATTATTGTGTCATAAATATTTTTTTCTTCAATTTGAATATTATTTTATTTTTCTACTTTTATTTATTTTTATAAAATTATTATTAATATACAAATTTATATACATTTAATTAGTGTTTCTTTTTATTTTTCTTTTTTTTATTTTATATACAATTTTTTTTCTTTAAAGTAGAAACAGTAATGAAAAGAAAAAAAATCATTTT
Source organism: Erodium maritimum (assembly GCA_963921825.1). Classification (NCBI taxonomy): domain Eukaryota; kingdom Viridiplantae; phylum Streptophyta; class Magnoliopsida; order Geraniales; family Geraniaceae; genus Erodium; species Erodium maritimum. The sequence goes on along the minus strand of OY997588.1, from coordinate 110,654,762 downwards.
GAAAGTAATTAAATGTATAAAAAAATTTATATTAATAATAATTTTATAAAATTAAATAAGAGTAGAAAAATAAAATAATATTCAAATTGAAGAAAAATAAAAAAATATTTATGGCACAATAATATTAAGAAAGTTAATTTATAAAATTAAGTATATATTTTTGTCACAGAAAATTTGAAATATTAAAAAAATTAGTGAAAATAAAAATAAATAAACAAAATAATGAGAAACGTGAACTTTAATTTTTTTTTTCAATTTTTTCTTAAATTTTTCATTAATATGCAAAAGAAATTTGTGAAAATAGAAAAAAATGAAAATTAAAAACAAAGAATAATGGTATTTAAAAAACAGGATATATATATTTTTTAAAGAATAATGAGTTTCAAATTTTTTTTTTAATTTGATATAGAAATGAAAAATAGGTTGAAATTAAATTCTGTTAATAAGAAAAATGAATTTCTGAAAAATAAAAAATAATTAAATTTTTTAAATCAAATATAAAAGTTATTAGTTTTTTATATCAATTATTAAATTTATCAATTAAATATGTATAATGACAGTTTTGTAATTATTTGAAAGTCAAGGTTTATATCAGGTTATAGGGGTGAGGGTGTTTTCGTCATTTCAGAAAATATTAACAGAGTTTTGGACATAAAATCAAACGGTGATAAAAAATGAATAGTATGGGGTGCCGTATGAAATAAAAATAGAAGTAGGTATGTAAGTGATAAATGTGTATAGTTGTATGCGGCTTTTTGAAGTTATCCCTATGCAATTTTTTGACATATAGATATACATGAGCCTACGTTAGACTTGGGCTTTGCCATAAGTTGCACAAGTAGATTGGCCCTATCGGGGCGGGGCCTACCAATCCCGGCCCCAGGTCGGACCCGGTCAACGACCCTATCCTCGACCCGATGATTAATATACCAGGCCCGACCGGGACGGGATAGCCGGGTCCAGGTCGAATTTCCATCTCTAGACGACAAATTCGTTGATAATAGCTTAATCATTGTCGAGAAAAAAATATAAAGCTATCTAATTAGGTGGTATTTACAATCAAGTTTGACTAGGATTTCGGTTGTGGGCCTATTCAACCCATTAGCAAGATGCCGAGATTTTGAACAAAAAAATTGTTATACGAAAACAAGCTTGAGTACAAAAGCGAACAAACAAGTCGACTACTAAATCGAAGAAACAAACCAATTATGAAATCGAACAAACTCAAACAAAAATTACATATGTTGAGTGTAATTAATTTCTTGAAGGAGAACATACATGAGTTGTTCATGATTGGTCTTCTTTTCTGGTGTCTAGTCCTAAGTGTCAAGAGCAATGACATCAACATACTGCTGCATCAAATCGATGCTTACTTGTTCAACTGGTTACACACTTGTACTTGAGTCTATAAGACCAGGTTTCAATCTAGAATGAGGTGACTAACATTAGATGACTCTAGCGCTACAGTAAAATTCCAGTCTGCTACAGTGTCATCTTCAACCTTGTTGGGTTTTCTTCACCGATCTTCAACAGTTTCTCAATCACTTCCTTTCTTCTACACCAATACACCTTTTTCCAGTTACATACGGAGTGGCGGTGTAGTGTTCTTGTTGACATTTCGTCATCGAACCACCGACTCACTCTCGTTCAGCCACAACATGCTCTCTGAGGAGGAACTCAGTGGAGGAAACATCCACCGACAAAGCTCTAATCTGGAGCCAATTAGAGAAGGAGCTCTTCCACTGGAGGCAACCTCTTCATCCATTGGACCACCGCCTGGTTTTGAAGCAAAAACAAAGTCGAATTACAAGAAGTTAAGAAACAGAGCAAGGGTCATTTCTCCCGAATCGTAAGATCACACACAGGAATACTCACCAGGGGGTCGCACGAAGTTGATCGATGGGTAAAAGAAATTTTATGACAAGCATTTCAATCCGGTCACCTCTGACACTGACACAACTCCGATTGTCTCTGAGGAAGAAGGGGAGAAGAAGAAGAAAGGCAAAGCGGTGAGGTGGAAGGATAGGGTGGTGGTAGAGGGGGTTAGGTTTGGTGGTAATGGGAATGAAGCCACTACTTCCAGGAATCTTGGGAAGTTTTCAGAGAGTGGAATTAGAAGAGTGGAAAGACCAGGTTATTTGGGCAATTTCAACTCTACACTAGAGAGAGAGAAAGCCTTCTCTTCTTCCACAGTTCAACAGAAACACAAGATCATAATTCATAATCTTCCACCCAAACCTGAACCGAGCTGGTTAGAGGGTATTTTCTGGCATTGTGGAGGGATTTTAAAGGTTGAAACTCCTATCAAACCTAATGCAAGAGGCATTTGGTTCGCCTTCATCCAATTTGAAAATGATTCTGCTGTGAAAAAAGCTATACAAGAGTTCAATGGCTATTACTGTTCGGGGTACAAAGTGTTTGTGGCAAAGGCTTGGGAGAGAGTTGGGGGAAATGGATACAAACCTAGAATTAACAAGGTTTGGAGACAAATTACAAACATTGATTTGTAAAAGGAGAAAGTGTTGGCCAAGGGTTTGATCTGCAACAACTTACTGAAGCTTGGAAATTCTTCTCACCTAGTCATCATTCACAGGAACCTCTCATGTGAAGCTGTTATGAGAGAGTTTGCATTGGAGGGTGTATATGATTTAAAGTTGTACCCCATTTCCACTAGGGTGGCTCTCATGCATTGCAAAGATCCTATCTTTCAGACAGAAATTCTAAGGGACTATGAGAATTGGCTGAAGCAATGGCTCACAGTACTACCAAATTTCAATCATTTGACTCTACAAGGGGGGTGCTTTCATTGGATCTCCATTAAAGGCTTGCCAATACAAGGGTGGAATGAAGAAAGCTTTAAGGATTGTGTGAATGAGTTGGGGTCAATTGTTTATGTTCATCCCAAAACCAGTGCTAAAGATAATTTTCAGGAGGCTTTGCTTCTAATACACTCCAAGCAACTGAAGCACTTGGACTTGGAAACAAAAATCATGCTTAAAAAGGAGACTGTCACAGTTTGGATCATTGAAGTTAACAACATTTCTATACCTGTGATCATCCATCCAAATCTCAGAGAACCCTCAACTGAAGAGGATACTCCACAAATCAACCATCAAAGGCAAGCCCAGGAAGAGGATATGTCTAGTGAGTTTAGTCTATCATCAGAAGCTTCCCCAATCCTTCATCATTCAGAAGCTCTTGACAGTTTAAATAGAGTGGACACAACTCAACAATTGTGCTTATTAGAACAATCAGGAACATTAACTGAAGGAAATGGAGTTATGGCAGGACAACAAGGAAATAAGGTGGCAGTTAATAGGGGTGATGTTGCACTGAACACAAACAAGTCAGACAAAGGACTGTGCATTGATGATACATTGAACCCATTTGCATCTCAGGATCCCATGATTTTGGAGCAGCTTCAGACATTGATGCCAATCATTGAAGAAACCACTGTACCAACTACCAACATTGAAGTTTCCTTGATTCAGTTACAAACACATTCTCAGTTACCTACAGAAGTGATGGGGGAGGCTGGGTCAGATGTGAGATTGGAGGCTACACAGTCCCAAGATGCTTTGGCATTGCAAAACATTAATGATAATGTGATAGTTGCAGACACCTTTTTCTCTGGCAGTTCAACACAGTCACAAGGAACTACAGCCTAGCATTTTTTGGAGGGAACTTTAAAAGAACCTGGTGTGGGCCAAAACACTCCAAATAATTTCCAAAGCCCAACACTGTTGCTTAGGAGTGGGAAAGATAGAAGGAAAGTGAACAAAAATCCATCCACTTACATTTATGCTACAAGATCAAAGGTTGGGAAAATTAAGGCCTCTTCTCCAGTGATTTCTCCTTCCTCAACTGGTTTACAATCAACTGAGAAGAGGATCAAAATTTTTAAAGCTTCAGGAAAGGGAACTTGGGACTATTGTAAAGCCATAGGCTTAAAAGCATTTGGTACTGATGCAGAAGTTGCAGACCAGTTTGAAAATTTAAATGAAGAATTACAAGGGAGAGTTGAAAGAGAAGATGCTTCAGAGAATGAGTTAACTACAGAGGCTGATGATCAGGAAGAAGGATTGGAGGAACTAGTCTCCAATCACAGCCTACCACAGTGATCAGAGATGAGACTCCTCTCATGGAATGTGAGAGGAGCATCCTCTAACCAAAAGAAGAGGATGATAAAAAATGTTGTAGTAAAGGAGAGGCTAAATATGTTACATCTCCAAGAAACAAAGCTAGTGCTAATGCCATTTTCATTTATGAAAGCTTGTGGAGGTACTTCTAGTTGGGAATCAGATTTCATACCTTTTATTGGTTTATCTGGGGGTTCATTCTTGGCTTTGGACACAAAAGAATTTCAGATGGATAGGGTGCTGAAGAAGGAGAATGTTATATACTGGTTTGGAAGGATCCTCTCTATTGATCTTCAAGTTTGCATCATCAATATTTATGCATTCAACAAGGCTGCTGATAGAAGAAGGCTATGGACACAAATAAGGCATGAGTGTCTCAATATAAATGATCCACTAATTTGTGCAGGGGACTTTAATGCAACTCTTTTACAGTCAGACAGATCTCTGAACAGCTCTTCTAATAGAATCAATGCTGATTTCATCTCCTTTGTTCAGCAAATGCAGATAATTGATTTACCTTTGGAGGGAGGAAACTTCACCTGGTTTGGCTCCTCAACCACTGCTTCTAGGATTGATAGGATCCTAGTCAGTCCTGTGATACTACTAAAAATGCCAACTGTCTCTCAAAAATGCCTGCATAGGAGTTTATCAGATCACAGGCCACTCTTGCTTTCCACTACATCAATTAACTGGGGTCCCAAGCCCTTCAAATTTTGCAATTCTTGGATGGATCATAAGAGCTTTTGGACTGATGTCTCACAATATTGGGGTTCCATCACTTTTTCTGGGGATCCACATTACAAGCTTTGGTACAAGTTAAAGGCTTTAAAGGGCTTTCTTATAAATTGGAGGAAGAACACTTTTGGAAGCATTGAAAAGGAAATTATTGATCTCACAGACACCATCTATTCCCTGGATCAACTACTAGAAGCCAGACCTTTGACAGCATTGGAATATAGCCACAGATCACTCACAACTGCTTTGCTCATTCAAAAACTCAAAGATCAGTCAAAGTTTTGGAGGCAGAAGACCAAACTTAAAGTATCTTTGGAGGGGGATAGATGTTCTAAATACTTTCATATACTGGCAAACTTAAGACAGAAGAGGAATAAAATTTCCTGCATCATTGAGGAGGAAGTTATTTATGAAAATCCATCTGAAATCAAAGCTTGTGCCACAAGGCACTTCAAAAAGAGATTCCAAAAAGGGGCTGAATCACTGCTGGACTTGTCTGTGTTACCCTTTAATAAGATCAGCTCCTTTCAAGCTTCAGAATTGGAGAAAGCCTTTACTAAAGATGAAGTCAAGGCAGTAGTAATGGATTGTGAGGGCCATAAATCCCCTGGCCCTGATGGTTATTCTATGGCATTCTTTCAAAAGGGTTGGGCACTTCTCAAAACAGACATCATGGCATTCTGTGAGAATTTTTATCAATATGGATCCTTGGGGAAAGGCATAAATTCCTCCTTCATCACACTCATCCCAAAGAAGCCATCACTACTGGAATTCAATGAATTTAGGCCCATCAGTCTTGTAGGTGCAGCATACAAAATCATCTCTAAAACCTTGGCAGCAAGATTAAAACCTTTGATGGCTGGTTTGGTTAGTGATGTACAAACTGGCTTTATAGCAGGGAGACAAATTTTAGATGACATTCTTATAGCAACAGAACTGTTGGATTCCATCAAAAGATCCAAGGTTGAGGCCATATTAGTAAAGGTGGACTTTGAGAAGGCTTATGACCATGTTGATTGGGGTTTCTTGATAAAGTGTTTAACAATTATGGGATTTGGTTCAAGGTGGTTGCTCTGGATCAATTGTTGTATCAAAGCTTGGGTGTCAGTTCTCATCAATGGCTCACCATCACAGGATTTCTTGATTACCAGAGGACTCAGACAAGGGTGTTCCCTTTCTCCACTTCTCTTTACTTTAGTAGCAGAAGGATTACATCAATTACTCAATCAAGGCCAGACTCTAGGGATGTTCAAAGGCATTGCTGCTGGTATAAAAGGTCCATTCATAAGCCACCTACAATTTGCAGATGATACACTACTGTGCATCAAAGCAGGAACAAATGATTTGATCAACCTCAAGCATTCTCTCCTGGCTTTTCAAAGTGCCTCTGGGTTGAAGATAAATTTTGCCAAATCAAAAGTTGTATTACTAAATGCTTGCACTATGGATGAAGGCTCAGTGGCTCTAATTATGGGGTGTGAGATAACTAACCTTCCTATGGATTATTTGGGTTTCCAACTAGGAGCTAACCCCAAGAGGCTTAAAACTTAATGGCCTATTATTAACAAGTTCAAAAGTAAACTCACTCTGTGGCAATCAAGCATGCTGTCATTTGGGGGGAGGATCACTCTCATCAAGTCAACTCTAAGTGCAATACCATCGTACCATTTATCTCTATTCAAAGCTCCTGTTGGTGTCATCAAGGAAATGGAGAAATGGATGAGGAGGTTTCTGTGGAATGGAAAGGTTACTAGAAAAGCTCTGCATAAAATTAATTGGGATTTGATTTGTAATCCCAAAGAGCAAGGGGGCTTGGGCATTAGGAGAATTAAATTGATGAATGCTTCTCTTCTGGCAAAGTGGTGGTGGAGGTTTGCTTTTGAAGTGGATTCATTATGGAAGATGGTAGTGTGTGATAAACTTGGTTGGGATGTGGCAGATTGGGACCTCACAGATATTAATATCACTGATGATTATAGCTTTTTCACACAGTTTAGTGGTTTATTAGAAGAAGAAAGGTTCTGCTCATCCTTTGGCAAAACTGGGCTGGAATGGACATTAGGAAATGGGGCAAGGATAGACTTTTGGAAGGACCTTTGGCTTGCAGAGGTGCCATTGAAAAAAAAATTCCCCAGACTTCATCTACTCAGTACACAATACTCAGTCAAGGTGCAAGATTTTTGGTTTGAGAATGACTGGTACTTACACTTCAGAAGAGATATCAGAGGGTGGGAATGGGATGAGCTAGCAGAATTGGGTGATCTATTAAATAATCAAGTTGTTTCTAACTTGATACCAGACAAACTGACTTGGAAGGTGTCTCAAAAAGGTTTTAGTGTTCAAGCCATGTACACTCATATTTCTCCAAGGAGAGAGGAGCAACTCTGGAGTAAATTTCTATGGAAACCCTCTATCCCACCAAAAATCTCTGCTTTTGTTTGTTTATCATGTTGGGGGGCTATCCCAACAAAATTGTACCTTGAGGCTAGGGGAGTCCCAATAACTCTGGCAGAATCATTCTGTCCATTTTGCACAGGACTATTTGAAGACATACAACATCTATTCACTGAATGTCAGAGATCTTGGAGGATTTGGGGGCTGTCTTGAATTGGTGGAAGGTACAAGGGTGTATTCAAAGAAGGTATACTGATAATGTTACTTCTTGGAATTTTTTACACAGAAGAAATAAAGCATGGAAGAACATTTACTACATTTTTCCGTGGGAAACTTGGCTGGCAAGGAACAAAATGGTTTTCCAAGGTAGTTATATCACTACTTCAGAGGTATTACTTGCAGTTCAACACTCTTCTTATACAATTGAGTGGTCACATTTCAACAAGAATTTTTCCTTCTCCTTTAATCAGTGGCAATTGGCACCTTATCAGTGTTTGAGAGTTAGAAGAAAGGTTACTTCAAATAACCTGTGACACTTATTTTGTTCTGGGGGTGACTTGGGTGGGGAGGTTTGAGGGTGGGTTTTGGGGACTGAGTGGGTTAGAGGTGAGGACAATCTTGGGGTTTTTTTTTGTTTGAGCTTTATGCTCCTCTTGCACTTCCTTGAGAGTGGTTAGTTTAGGCCTTTCAACTTGTTTTTTGTGTCTCTAAGAGTGGGTAGAAACTCTTTTAGGTGGAGGGTTTTCTGTTTTCCTTTGTTTTTATTGCAGGTTGTGGGCATTGGGGGTTATACTACTCCTTTTGCAGTACTCAAAGTTGGATGGCTCTTGCTCTTAGCCTGATCTTGAAGCAGAAAAATCAACCAGTTCTCATTTTGGTCTGAATACATCTTGGCCATTACTGGAAGCAGACTTGAAGCAAAGCAAAGCAAAGCTTGTTATCATCAAATGCACAACCTGGGGTGATGATTTTTAAACAAAAGCATTGGGTTTGTGTTTAGGTTGAAACATAGAAACTAAACAATGTATGTTGAAAATCAATTGAAGTTATAGATCTAGTGTAATGGGGGCTCTGGTAACTGGTTTTGGGGAACCTAGTTTTAGAAACACAACTATAGTGATAGGGTTTTTCTTGGTTTGATAAGGGTTAGTTTGGTTGTTTTTTGGAGGATATCTTTCCTACTTTCTCTTGTTTCATTCTCTGAAACATTAGAACTCTAATAAAATTCATTTGCCTCTTCAAAAAAAACATACTGCTGCAACAAGAAATTATAGCAATCGAGGAACCGGGTTTTGGTGCGCACGAACCTAACACATTGTCGGGCTTTGACATTTACTTGTAGAGTCTTAAGGACGGACCCAAGACATTATCAGAAACACAAGAACCGTTGTCAGAATCCATTCTTGTAAGACTATGAAATAAATTGAAGTGTGGATGGGGAAAAGGTAGAGAAAAGACAAAGGATTTTATAGAGTGAATGGGATGTTACTTTGGCCATATCTAAGATCACAAATTTGGTGACATAAACGCTCAAAGGATAGCATACAGTCAAAACTCTCAATACAAACGGGGAACCACGTATTTCATTGACACACATTAAGTGGGAAATATCACTCGCTTTAAGCCTCCGGAAATAGGTTTCCTCGAACATGTTAATGTTGATTCCACCATTTTTAAATACTCGTCAAAACTATCTGTCGAGGAAACATGGTTAGGCTGTACAACGGAGTACACATTTGGCAAGGTGTGAGCCGAGCGAGGCCTCAACAATTTTTGTTTTTTTGGGTGAAATAAGGGTCAAACATGACCTCGCCTTCTACAATTTTAAGGAAAACGGCATTTGACATACGAAACCGCGGACGAAACATAGTTAGGTCACACAACGGAGTGTCATTGAAGTAGTTGGACATAAGCCGCTCATGAGTATCAACACGATTTCTGAAAATGTACTTCCTACTCTGTGTGACCAAATCGGGTTCATCATCCATTCCTCTCCTCCACTCACAATAACCCTTAACGATTGGACCATCTAATTTTCACCTCAAGTCGCATTGACTCGAAGTCAAACTCGCCCCCATTGAACGCATCCATCGACAATCGAATCAAAATAGTGTCAATGAGATAATTTTATCAAGAGAGCAATGTGGCGTGAAAAAAAATAGTACTTGGAAGGCTATTTTATAGCGAAAAATTATGTTAAAATTGACTTTGTAACTAATTTTTCATCACATAATCAGTTGAGTCGGTGGCATGGAAGCATAATATTCGTCGTTGGTTTGATTCTTTGCACATAATCAGACCATGAGTCTGCCACTGAGCCGTTTGATCAAAGTTGTCGCTGTTGAAATTTTATCACTTGACGCTCGCATAATCGTAAACTATTTGCAGCACAATGACCGATTCGACGGTGGTAAAGACCCGATTTCAATCGCTCGACGCTTTAACTCAACTTGTAAGTCAAAGTCAAGTCGAGATCAAAAGGTACTACACATGCCAAGTTCGGCTTAAGCTTTAAGCGAGTTAAGCAATCGCTTGAGGCCACCGATTAGAAAAAGGCTGCGTAAAATAAATAAGAAGCCGTTTAAGGCATCAGGTGAAAAATACCCCATACAATTAAAGATTTGTTTTTATTTGATCAAACTTAATCAAGTGAAAATATTAGACTTCTAATCTTGAAATTAAAATTTAATTCTAGTTATGCCTAATTTTGATCTCTATTCAATTTTTTTTTAGAAAAACATTTTTCATCCAAATGGAAGACAATTTTTCTTGATGGTTGAACATTCTAAGAACTATATGGATGTTTATTTCGCAGTGAAAAACTATCGTTAACGAAACATAATATGTAAGTTTCATTTATCAATGATTAGTGAATAAAAAATAGGGATAAAAAACAATGGAACACATAAAAAAGCGCGAATATTTATATATCAATACACTATAGTACTTGTTTGAGGAATCACAATCAATTTATCAACTTCATTACGGAAATGCTCAAACAAAAATAATCTAGAAAAGTAAGATGTCAAAATTGAACAAGGAAATCCAATATTGGATAAAGATGTCTGATCAGAGCAGAAAGAATGCAAAACAAACATACGAGAAATCCATTGAATATTTGATTTGATATCTCATACTTCCCTTAGTATTTTATAAACCAATTTCTCAGACATTCATATAATGAAATTATGCATCTAAATATGAATATTAAAGAATATCAACATTTTCTTATTGAAAAGGAAACAAGACATGCACATATATGTTTTTTTTTTCCGGTGCTAGAATGTCTGGTTTTTGTACGAATATGTTTAGTAAAAAAAGATCATTTATCGAAGAATAATACATGGACTTCATGGACTAAAAGCATGAGTCTTGGTGTGTTTGACAATATCGAAAATCGGGGTTACTAATATACACTATAAATTGTCTAGAAAAGATTTGAAGGAATTGCTAGCTATACACGACGTCACATATAAGCTAGCATAATTTGGTGTGACTGTCTAGAATTATCTTGAACCTGTCATATTTTAACTTGTTAGTTTGGTGTATCGTGTTTATAAATAAATGTGAATCCTTAAGGTTTTATATTTTTATATAGAATTCTAGACGGTATATCTTATCCATGGAGGTTGTCTTGTTAGAAATTAATCTTCATCATTCATTTTAGATTTTGAGTGTTATAAGTAGATGTTCAAGCTCATTTGTTCAATATCATCTAGTATAATCTTTCTATACAAACATATTTACTTATTTTTTATTATATTCTTTCATAAAGAAAAAAAGACATCGATCAATTCTCGTTTTAGGCCCCAATAATATTGGACCGGCCTGACACGTGCTCTTTTTAGTTTATTAATGGGTCACTTGAAAATGATATATGCATCACACATAGTGAATACTTACGTTAGCTCTAATGAATATTGTTTTTTTTCTGCAAAAACATCTAATAGATAATTAGTACAAGATGCAAACAACAAACTTTCTTTCTGAAAAAATCTTTATCATTATGCGAATATACCTGTAATAGAAATTTTTTCAGAAGATTCAATATTCTGTTGTAAATCTTATCCACTTGTGACCACCACCATTAATTGATATGTAATACATGGCTTCATTTTAGTGGACCAAACTTTGGTCTAATTATATGCAACTCATGTACACGGTACATGGCCTATAAATAGGCATATCCTTATCTTGTACAAAAAGAAAATAAAGAAAATAAAAGAAGAAATGTAATGAGAGTTGCCGAGTATGTAACACTTGCTCTTGATGTTTTATTCTATTTATTGTTATTTGTTCTGCATATACCACTACGGCGAGGCATGTCTACCGAGATACACCACTTGATTAATATAGAAAAGCTCGGCCTTCCTTGTGTACATGGTTTTGACTGTTGATTAATTAATATTCACAACACGTTATCAGCACGACTTGCTCTGCTGTCCAGGTAGCAGAGTTTATATTATCATCAATTTATTTTGTTGATATTATTTATTAACGATATTCATGAAATTTATCTATGTTTCATGTTTATTAATATTTGTTATATATATATATATATATACCCCATAAGTATGCTCTGTGATTGCAATAATATATATTGGATCTTTCACATAAGAAAATACGGCGGTTATCACATATATTTGTATTTACTTATTTATTTTATATGTGGTACTCGTAATATTGAGGTTTAGTAAAATTGAAGCATTTTGAACCCGAAGTTCAAATATCGACGAGAAAAGTTTCACGGAACCTGCAGTTCTGTTTTAAGACTGTGGGTCTTATAATAACTAAATTCAATGTGACCTGAAGTTCACGTGGACCTAACATTGAAAAGCACGTGTGTCTCACATGTCGGGGGTGTTTTTTGCTCGATATTGTTCATCTACTATGCGGGTACTGTGCATGTACTGTTGAAAATTTGAATTTTGTATGGGTAGACAACACACCCCACGACTTCGTTCATTATGTGATTATATTTTTGTTTGGTTATATTTTGGTTATATATATTTGTAACTTGAAGCTTACAAATACCAGCGACCCGATGTATATTGGACCAGAAGTTCCAAATACATAATACCAGCGACCCAACGTACTTTGGGCCAGAAGTTCCAAGTACTCCATATCAACGACTGGAGGTCGGGTATGATATATGTCGATATGTTAATATTGAAATATCTTGACATATAAAGGTTTCGATCCATATTAAGGATGATAGACTTTTGTAATATGGGCTTCTTCATGTATCAATGAAGTAAAACAGTCTTATACCGAAACTAAATCATTTGAGACCAGAAGCTCCAAATGAAAAATCACAGGTCCGAAGCCTGATGATTTTCTATATGGTCAAAATGAAAAATCACAGGCCCAAAGCCTAATGCTTGTCTATACGACCAAATGATGAATCACAAGCCCGAAGCTTAATACTTGTCTTTTTACGGTCAAACGATAAATCACAAGCCTAAAGCTTGATACTTGTATTTATAACCGATTGATAAACCACAGGCCCGAAGCCTGTAAAATGTTGTTAAAGGTAGAATATAGACCACATGCCTGAAGCTTGTAACTTGTATTAAAAGTCACAAGACGAAACCACAGGATCGAAGCCTGTAACTTGTGTCTGAGGCCTAAAGCCTAAAATTTATATGCTATTACTTATAATTATTCTATCTACCCCGTGAGCTTGCTCGTTGTGCGGTTTATACATATATTTAATTTCAGAGTTTATTTTCGCTACCCCACGAGTTTGCTCGGTGTGTGGCTATGTTTATATTTATATCTTATTATTATGTTCACCCCATGAGTTCGCTCATTGTGCGGTTATATATCTGACTGTGCTGACTCAAATGTCGCATGAGTTTACATATTTATATATTTATATCTTATTATTATGTTCACCCCATGAGTTTACAAATATTAACGTATTTTGGACCTGAAGTTCCAAAATTGTTAAAGATATGTTCATTGGGACAATCGTTCAAATGGAATAGATATGTGCACCATTGCTATATGTCAAATGGCCAAAAGCTCATACAGACTTAACTTTTTAGGGAATTTGTGATAAGTTCATTGAACCATTCGCTCAAGTGGAAATTTATAAGTGTCCCGTTGCTAAATTTTCGTATGGCCAGAAGCTCATACAGACTTAACATTTTATAGAACTTGAGATAGATGTATTGAACGATTCGTTTCATGAGAACTTAATATGTACAATGTTGTTAAATATCGTATGACCAAAAGTTCATACCTACTTGAACTTTCACAGAACTTGAGATTCTATTTCAAGATGCACTCTTACAGTTTATATGGCCAAAAGTTCATATAAACCTAAACTCTTAGAAGTGATATGTTATATATGAGACGAGAGAAATCATTGGTCGATTACATGTTGTATGACCAAATATTTTGATGGCTTTATATCAAGCATAAAAAAGGTGCAAAAGAAAATTGGTGATAGAGATAAAGTATGATTGATGACATAGATCAGAAGATCTAAAGTGAATTTAATATCTCAGACGACTCTATATAACGATGTAGCCTATATTCATGGTTCATTTCGCCAATTATATACCTTGAAGCGATCAATTCATGTGCAAAAATGAAAATGATATGTGTATCACTACATAATACGTGTGCCATTGGTAAAGTTAAGGGCTCCGGAAGACCTACCATGTCATTGAGATTTACAATGAAATTAAGCATTAATGCTCTATATGAGAGTAGATCCAGAAACATCTACTCGGTATTAACGACATACATGTCATGTTGAGACCACAAATGAGACCGAGTTTCTCCGTATCACTAGAAATGATAAATATGGTGAAAAACATGTACTTGAAGAAATTACAGGCTCTATCATCAGGCTTGTACTATACAACCATAAGAGCAAATTGAAACCTACGCGACCATGAACCAGAAGTTCATTAGTCCGGATATTTTTATGCTTTGGCATAATCGTCTTAGTCATCTTGGATCAACGATGATGCGTAAGGATTGTTGAGAACTCATGTGGACATTCATTAAAGGACCGGAAGATCCTAATGTTCAATGAGATATCATATACAATTTGTTCACAAGGGAAGTTAATGGTCCAACCATCTAAAGTCAATTTTAGTATGGAATTGTGTCACGCCCCAAATCCGGTTTTGACCGGACTCGAGATGTGAACTAAAACGGATAATAACAAATAGCGTAAGTTAAATGAAATAAGCTCTAGCGATGGTTCAAACTCAAAAATCCTGATAATAAGAGTCAAATGCTCGAGTACCACAATAAAACAAAGTTCAATACAAAAGAAGGTACGTCACTAAACAACCCAAAAAATAAGGACTCTCGCCAGTCTCCCCAGCTCTAAGACGTCCTCTAAACCGACTCACGATCGAAACTTGTAAAACAGTAATGAAGGGGGTGAGCTTTCGCTCAGTAGGAAAAAGTAGTTAAGGGGATGAGCTATTCGCTTACCACCACGGGTAACCGTCCAATTAGGGCATAATAGTAAGCACAATAACTATGAAGCGGTTAAAAAGATAATCCAAGACAACGCTTGGCCCCCACTCGGGCGAAACCCGTAAGTCAACTTCGACACTGAACCGAACTCATACATTGCTTCTCAACTATGCTCTTAGCACCCGTCACCTAGCAATTCTCAATTGAAAATGCCCACGGTTATCTCACAACCGACCACACGTGCGAACTCGCACGACAATACACAGAACTCGAGTATAACTGTATTTCAAATTCACAGAGGATCACATAGCATGCATAAGCAATCACAACAATCAGCACATGTCACGCCCCAATTTCAGCGAACCGAACTCGGGACGCGAACTTTTAAAAACATGAACACTTGAAACCTGTTTTCAATAAAAGCTTTGACATTTCCATTTACTTCTCAAAATAATAGTATTTACAATACAAAAACGTCCCAACAAGTGGACAAGGTACAACATCCGTCACTAGACTCAACAAAAGTAAAGACCAGACTCCGCTCCAAGCTCCATGAACTTCAAGAGCTAACCTAGTCCGTCCGGTGATCAGTACCTGTAGGAAAAGCAGCTAGGGGTGAGCGTTCGCTCACCTCCACGGATAACAGACTGACTATGGCATAATTAGCAGAAAAAGCCAGTAACACTAAAACCAAACCCAACGCCGGGACTACAGTCCCCAACTCAAGTACTCAACTGACCCACAACCCGTCACCTTCCTCAACAGACTCGACACTCGATAAAAACAGTGTAGACCCGACACAACTATCGACGACCTCCTCAAGGACTCGAACGAAACGACACAACACTAAACAAGATCACAAAGGATCGCACACCAGCTGCTCAGTAACCAATCTCAATCAGGTCAGGGTTCGACCTATCGCAATTCCTCGACACGAAGTCGGATCAGGCTGTCGACCTTTCAAACTCGCAATTCCTCGACACTAAGTCGGATCAGGCTGTCGACCTTTAAAACTCGCAATTCATCGACACTAAGTCGGATCAGGCTGTCGACCTTTAGAACTCGCAATTCATCGACACTAAGTAGGATCAGGCTGTCGACCTTTAAAACTCGCAATTCATCGACACTAAGTCGGATCAGGCTGTCGACCTTTAGAACTCGCAATTCATCGACACTAAGTCGGATCAGGCTGTCGACCTTTAGAACTCACCACCCCAGGTAACCACAATCACAATCACAGGAAAGTTCAATCACACAGGCACTCAAGGCCACTCAAGACACCTCAACAGTCAAGACTCGGGTTCAACAACCCCATGGGCACTCGCTGCCACTCAAGACACCAAATTAAATACACGGCTCTCATGGCCACCCCGACTCAACAATTAAATACGGGCTCTCAAGGCCACCCAAACTCAACAATTAAATACGGGCTCTCAAGGCCACCCAAACTCAACAATTAAATAAAACGCACGACAACCTCCGGCATACTCGATGCCTCCAACGGTCCTAAAATCACTAGTTTCACAAACAACCTCCGGGCATGGTCATATGCCTCCAGTAATTCAACTATCGCTAAGTTCTCTGTTCCTACGACACTACTAAGTGTCACATGCTTTTCTCTTAAACGCTACAGTCCCGTATCATGCTTTTCTAATATTTAAATAATTCTACTCAACCCACGACACCCCGGTGTCACATGCAATTCTACTATTAACTTTCCCTAATCAGGGCCGAGATCCGGCTACTTTTCCCTACCTCGTATACAATCCCAAAAGCGCTCCAACAACACCCGAAGCACACTCAGTCACTCGCCGAGCTTCCCCTTGCCTCGGTCCGTAGCACGATCTAAAAGAACACAAATTTAAAGTACTTTTAAACTAGTACGAATAAACCAAAAATTTACATACTTAACGCCCAAACGTAACCCCGACAATGTCGGTCACTCCCAAACTTCCCAATTATTCGATATTGCCGAAAAAGGACCCGTAAGGGCCAGATTCGCCCAACATGGCGAATCTGCCCGGTTTTGGTTAATTGCCTTCCGGGGCTCCAAAAGTCCCCATTTTCGTTTCTACGGTCTTAGAATATTTCAAGGAACCCAACGCACTTGACGGAATTGAATTCCGACTTCTAAGTCAATTAATTAACGTTTAAAGTTTCCCAAAACCCATTAATTACAACTTCTCCAAATTAATTCCAAATTTCGATTCGATTAGGAATAAGTGGTCCGGGGGACGTTTTAAACCATCCGAACATTAAAACCCGAGCAACCGAGCACGTGGGCCCCACCCAAGAGGCTTGGCCGAGACCCTAGGGTTTGAGGGAGGGGCTCGGCCACCAAGTGGTGGCTGCTGCCACCTCCGGCCAGCCACCACATGGCCGGCCGGCCACCACCCACGGTGGCCGGAGCTCCTCCCGAGCCTCCGGTCACCGGAAAACGTGAAATTAAACCCCCAAACACCTCTAAAACGTCTCCAACACCTCCCCACACTCTACACAACCCTAAGCCTTAGTTTATAACCAAACCCTAGCTCTTGAAAATAATCAAAACGAGAATCGGTTCGGGTATTACCGTAGAGGAGAACGAGGGGAACGGGATTGCTCTTTGCTTTGACTCGATCCAAGGGCTCGATCACAAACCCTAGCTCAACCTCCCTTCTTCTCTCTTCTTCTCCTTCTCCTTCTCTCTCTAAAACCTCTCTTCTAATTTCTAAATTAATTAAACTAACAACAAAACTAATTTTCCTCCTTTAAAACCTCATACTCGGCCAACTATTCCCATCCACCCATTTTCCCTCCAAAAATTACACCACCATATAATTGACAAGTGTCAAGGTGGGTCCCCCACCTTTTGGAAAATATCTACTTGATATTTTCCAATCAGATTCGCGAAAAACAGACGTTTCGGGCCCCGAACGGGCACTTTTCCCAAGAAATTTTTAAACTGGACGGGCTTCAAGGAAACGGCCCAACTAAGACCGCTACGACGACGGATAAGCTTTTCGAGTCCCAAACGGTCCTCGAATGGACCAAAACGTCGCTCGGGTGACTTTTCCAGCGAAGAATCAATCTTTCCCAAATTGACCAGAAAGTTGCCTTGAGTCCCCCGTAACTCATTTTAGTCGATAACGGGGTCAACTTAAGTCCGGCATGACCCTCGGGGTCAATTTAAGTTAAGTTAAGTGTCTGTCTTAAAAATTTTAAATTTTCCTGTTTTTCGCAGGTTTGACTGACGTTGACCAGAAGTGGTTATTACAACACAGATCAACACACAGAGAAAAATCATTAACAATCACTGCCACCTATGGTATTCCAGAGCACTGCGCTGGCTCATCAACAACCCGACTTATCACGTCGTCCGAACTCACATCGGCCTGGACATCTTCCCGGAACAGGGCTCCTCGGGGTAACTCATAATATAGCGGACCGGAATCCTCCGTCGGTCGGGTATATCTTCCCGTAGCACGGGGCACAAATCACATCACACATACCATCCCGGGGTACGGTATAAACATTGCTTTGAAATACCCTCCTCGGCTCTAGATCCCTTGTACCGTAATCGCACATGCAGCACAAGTATCGCACATGAACCAAATACTCGGCCTAAATATCCCATACCGCCAGAACTGGCACAACATCAGTCACGATATCGGACCGGAACAACATCCTTTAACACATCATACCGTACACATCATCGGTCTAGATATCCTATACCGAAATCCTCCGTCGGTATAGGTATCATACCGGAACACATGGTGTATCATTACCAAACAATCTTACCGAAACACATCACATCGGTTTATCAATCACCCGATCATATCACAAGGCAGTAGTTCACGTCATACCAAACACATCATACCAACATATCATACTGAGCATATCATATCATGATCCTCGATTCAACAACGGATATACCACACATCAAGCATTACAAGTCATCAATCACAACAATACAACCAACACGCAATCCTACGGGCCCAACCAGGGACCCACATGTGATACTACAGCACAACAATTCCCACACCTACGAGCACGACCTGATCCGCAAGTGGTTCTATCCTTATATAACTACGCTAGTTATTCACATCCTACATACGATTCTATATTATAACGATTGCTCATAACCTATATGCATACTAGTAACTTTCCGCAATTAAACCGGTATTCGCTACTTTTCCCTACCTCAATCGCTATCCAAACGCAAGCCAACGCGAGTCGCCTAGTAGCCTCCTCTGTCGTGCTCGGAAAGAACGCCTAAGATCACAAGTAATACGAGAATTAAAAGTAATTCAAGGGCGGTTTAAAGAGAAAACATTCCCAATTACCCCCGATAGGCTCGGTTATAGATAACCTTCCTAATTACTCGAAAATGACTAAAACAGGCCCAAAAGGCCCAATTCTGATCCATCACGGTTCGAGTCACGGAGCCTTGACGGACTCCGTGACGGTTCGGGTCACGGAACCGTGATGCTCACCGTCACGAGTGACGTCACGGAACCGTGACATGTGCCATCACGGCCTCCATCACGGAGCCGTGACGCACTCCGTCACGGTCCCCGTCACGGATCCGTGACGGGTCTGACAGTTTCGTCCTTCTTCTTCCTTAAGCTTCTTCTCCACGAATTCAAACCCTAAAAACTCCATTTTTATCATCCAAAAACCTCCAAATCAGTCCCATAAACCTCAATACTTCAATCCCCAAGTGGGTTTCATCAAAACAGCATAAACCCATTGAAATTTCATCATCCAACTCTACTTTTATCCACAAATCATCTACTTAAACATCAAAATCTCAAACCTATGGAAAAGCAAACCTAGTTCATGCTTTCTCTAACAAACCCATAACCCCAACCTTCATTAAAAGTGGGTTTTCAAGGATTACTCACCTTAGGAATGAAGAGGGGATGAAGATGAATGTGTTTTGGAGAAGATTGGTGTTGGAAATCCACCAAAAGAGCTCCCTTTCCCACTTTCTTCTTCTTCAAGCTTTGGAGCTCCAACTCTTCTCTCCCTTGTGTGATTTTCGGCCAACAAGAGAAAAATGAGCTGAAATGCTCTCAATTGAGGGCTTTAACCTAAAATAAGATTGTCTAAAATGTCCCTCTTGCTCCCTCTCTTCTCCTTTGGCCCAAATGAGGGTAAAAAGGTATTTCTCACTCTTTTCTTCTCCTCCAAGCCACCATGGACATGTGTCCACGTGGGGTCCACCTCTACCCAAAATATTTCAACACAATTAATTTAATTCGGTTTAGCCTCTAATTAGGCCTAGTTTGACCCGGGTTTGACTTTTTTGCAAAATTACACATTTGAAAGGAAACGACCCAATTAAGCTAACCGTAACGATGGATAAGCTTTTTGGGTCCCGTAAAGGTCCCGAATGACTCCTGGAGTCATTGGTTGACTTTTCCGGCGGAAAGTCAACTTTTGACTGATTTCATCGGTTCGATTGGGGGCGGTTCTGACAAATTGCAATTACTCATGTAGAGAATTCATGAAGATATATGTGACCATACTTACTTTATAAGAGACGCATCCAGAAGATGGTCTTATGGTATCTTGAGTCCCTAAAGCACAAGATATTTATATCATGATCTGTTAATTTCATTTTGATGAGACAATATCTTTCACCTTGAAGTGAAGAGAAAAGGTCTTCCCGAAGTAAGGCGTGAAATGTTCTTGAAAATTTATTTTTGACTCATCATATGTACCTGAAGTACATAAGCTTGCACATTTGAAAAATGTCGCAGACCAAATGCTAGACACATATAAAAAAAATAATCAGATCATGCCAAGATACCTGCAAAGATTTAAAAGCTTTGTGAAAGCGGGGAATGATTCCTCTTACACGCCAGAAGCGTAAGAGCCTACTTGGATCAAAGAATATTGATTCCAAGAAACAAAGAATCAGACAAATCATGAATGAACATGATTCTCGAAGTTAATAAGAATATCAGTTCCAACAAAAATGTTAGTTCCAGAAGAACTACTAGAGGTGGTTCCAGAAGAACCACAAGAGGAGGTTCCAAAAGAACCAATCGACCCGGAAGTGCCGAAAGACTCTAATACTCCAGAAGAGTTGCAAAAGAAAAGAAATGAGGAAATTCATATGGATTACTCACACATAAAAGAAATCATGGAATCAAAAATCGGTTTCATTGATAAAGGCAGTACTATTACCATGATTGAAATGGTAGATGATTTTGACATTGAACCACGTGGTGTTGACTAACGTCATTTAAAGACATGTTTGGCCAATACGAGAAAATGTCAATCCAGAAGAATTGACTTATTGGCATAATGTCCAATGTTCAAAATCATGATCAAAACATCGAAGGATGTTTTACCAGCTGGTTCTAGATGAATGAAAAAACACATATGTTGAATATAAAGCACACCTTATAAAGGTATTTTTCTCAAATGACTTGAAGCCAACTTTTGATAAAGTTGTGATGTGTGATCACCATGGTATATTTGATATACGTACCCACTTATAATGGTACTTTGAGTGCCAACATTTATGGAAGTACCCGAAGGACTTGGATTGCCTGAAGCATCGCAGTTTGCCTGAAGCAAATCCCATGAAAATTTAAGTTGCCAGAAGCAATGTCATTCCCCAAAGGATTTATGATTATCCAGAGAAATGACTCTCTGAAGTATTTTATTTGGATAAGGCAATGATAAATGGTATGAGAAACCATGTACTCAGTTAAGCAGTGTGCGTCGATAAATTTAATATGGACTTCTGAAGAGATTCTTGAAACTGCAGAATGACTTTCAAATAAAAGTTTTGATAATGAAGTATTGTTTCGGCATGAAGATCGAGCATATTTCAAATGGATCCATAAATATGCATATGCTAAGAAATGCCTGAAGCGCGTTCTACTTGATATTCGAACGATCGATGATATTTAGATCCTATAGAGTCTCATTTGTCTCAAAGAGATGAAAAGATATTTGGTCCTGAAGTACCATATCTAAATTTGAGACGTTATAATGTACAAGGCCTGACATAAAATTTGTAGTAAATGTGTTTGCCAATTTGAGCTCAGAAACTATTTACCGGTTTTGAGAAAGAAGGAAATCTGCAAAACATGTCCCAGGACGGTTATAGTTTGTGAAAATAGCTTTTAGTGTTCTGGTTGCAACCATTAGCTGCTCAAAAATCCTTTTATCATGAACTCCAGAAGAGTCATGAGATTGACGTCAATCAGAATCACGTAGTGAAAATCCTGCAGGTTTGATTCACTGAAATTTGGGCAACATCAGTTTTGGGGAAAATTAGTGTAAGTCGACTTCGCAAGCAACCGATTTACTCAGTCAGTCTTCAAGGGGAGCGACAGTCAAAGGGAGTATGTTTCCGTGCTCTAAACTCTTTTTCCCTTATGCAGGTTTTGTCCCATGAGGTTTTCCTGGAAAGGTTTTTAACGAGGCAGCTGTTATGCACTTCCAACTCACCAGAAGTGAGTAAATGGAAGAAACACTCTACTCGGTATGACTTTCCTAACATTCACTTGTTGAGAAGTTAATGTTCAAGATCAGGATGCGTCGACTCAACCGAACAACCAAAGTAACCTGCCTGAAGTCAGAGGGAGACAAGTTTTGTGTGTTGTACTCTTTTCCCTTATCCAAGTTTTGTCACATAGGGTTTTCTTGAAGAGGTTTTTAACGAGGCAGCTTTAAGCACATTTTGTGCGTTGCACTCTTTTCCTCACAGGTTTTGTCCCACCGGGTTTTCCTGAGGATGTTTTTAACGAGGCAGTTTGAAGCGCATCCATAATTTACGAATGTAATTATTTGTGAATGGTGGTGTTCAAGGGGGAGTGTTGTAAATCATATCCACGTGTGACCACCACCATTAGTTGATATGTAATACATGGCTGCATTTTAGTGGACCAAACTTTGCTCCAATTATATGCAACTCCTGTACACGGTTCATGGCCTATAAATAGGCATATCCTTATCTTGTACAAACAGAAAAAAAATAATATAAAAGAAGAAATGAAATGAGAGTTTCTGAGTATGTAGCACTTGCTCTTGATGTTTTATTGTCTTTATTGTTATTTGTTCTGCATATACCACTACGGTGAGGCATGTCTATCGAGATACACCACTTGATTGGTATAGAAAAGCTCGGCCTTCCTTGTGTACATGGTTTTGATTGTTGATTGATTAATATTCTCAACATATTCTTTTTTTATAAGCGATTTTTTCTATTAAGAAAGCGTTCTACAAGACAGTAAAACGCTGCAAAAAACGATCCTAAAAAAGATCATTTTCTCAGACTATAACAACTCCAAAGAGCAAAAACAAACAGGAAAAACTCAAGCAGGGGAGCAAACACAATCACACCCTCCTTGCTTGCAACCAATCCGGGTTGAAACACAAAAATCGATTGGATACCAAAACAGGGGATAAAGCTTTTTCTGAAACCGATTCAGGGCAATCCCCGTCCTCGACATCCTCCTCAACCTGCTTGAATTGTCGAGAGACAATGAGCAAAGGTCCACAACCTTTTTCCCCACTTTCTTGGAATAACTCCTATCGCCCGAGCTATCATTTTTGGCGATATCAACAACAAAGTGTTCCACATTACCTCCCTTGTCAGCAGATGTCTTATCTCTCGTCCGATAAACAACAGTTGGATACGAAATTTTCGGTTCATTGATGATATCGAACAAACTATCCGGATTTGCAGGGATTACGCTCAGAATTGTAGAAACTCCAGCAGGTGATCCCAAACAGGCTACGAAATCTCCGGGATTTAGAGAATCCCATATCTCCGGAGACAATTGCAGACCAAGACGAAGTTCCGATCTCTGTTCCGGCGAGAGCATGGCCGGACACCCATCCTCAAACCAAGCTTCAACATCTTTGTCAACGTCACCCGTCTCCTCCACATCAAGGACAACTGTCCGATACACTAGAACAGAGTCGGTCAACATGCTCTGTCTTACGGTTGCTAAAACAGGGGCACATGCAATTCCAGGAACGTGCGAATCCGGCCAGACTTTCCTATTCCCAGGCCGCGCAGTAGCTACAAACAAGGTATAACCATTGAACATATACCCATTAAGAGCCTCTATCGCTTGGTCAACCGAGTCCTTTAGATTAAACTCTGCAAATCCAAATAATCTACCTTTCCAAAGATTTGATATTCTTGATCTTAGATGAGTTTCAAATTTCAGTTAAAATCATGTTATCTTTTAACAAATTTTCTCCTATCTCATATGTTGCATTTTTTGAGACTGGATTCATAAACAAAGAAATAGCAGCCCGCATGCACTAAATTCAGCATGAAGTACTGGTTTTGTCAGCACACACGATGGTGACCTTCCTTTCACAAACCATTTCCACAGATTTACATGACCCAGCAACTAAAACACAGCCTAGTATTAGAGAACCGGAAAGAAAAACAATTGACAAGTATATATGTTCCGAATGAACCAACATTTACCTTCGCAAACAACACAGAAAAAGAGGGCTAATAGTTCCCAATTTGTTGTTTCAAGAAGACAACTTTCCGGATAAGTAGAGAGAAAGCTTCTCCCTCATGATAGAGGCGGTCTTGTCGACAGATTCACAGTTTTGTTGGCTATAGCCAGAGTCATGACGGTGAGACACTGGCAACTCCTTGTGAGTCTCATCCCCCATATCAATGACGATATTGTGCAGCAAGCAGCAAACAAGTATTATTCTTGGCAACCTATTCTTATCAGGCTTCCACATCACTCCGTTTATTATCCTCCACATCTCCTTCAACCTCCCAAACGCCTTTCCGGCCACCATTCTCATTGCGGATTGTACTTTGTTGAACTCGGCCTCATGATCCGTTAGTCCTTCTCCTTGAAATGGAGTGACAAGCCATGGCAGAAGAGGAAACCCTGTGTCCCCTATTATGTACTCCCTTAACTCCGTTCCTTTCACAAGCTCTAACACCTTCCCGTTTAGCCTCTTACCTTCTTCGCAAAGTCTGAACAAACCCGAGCTCCGCAGCACAGCAGCATCAGTCAAACTTCCGGGCCAGCCAGTAATTATGTCAAGGAATCTCATATCTGGGCCCACGACTGCCTGCAAGATCATGCTGTGATTCCTCTCGCGGTCGAGCCAGACATCGTTTGATGCACCAGCAGGGAGGTTCATCTTGATGTGTGTGATGTCAATGGCACCACAGCAATTTGGGATTTTCTCAAACTTGGATTTGATCTCTCCCATCTCTGCTTCTGTGGAAGGCCAACTGAGATGTTTGAGTCCTCTTTCTTCCATTGCTTCCACAAACCGCCAAGTCACGTGTGAAACAGTTGACTGGCTCATCCCGAAAGAGTAGCCAATATTTGATAATGATTCGCCGGAGCTAAGCCTCCTCAGGGCCACTGCCACTTGGTCGTTTAGAGACAGGGGCTTCCCAGAAAGATAAGTGAAGTTTGTACACTTGGCTTTCATCTCCTCCTTCACAAGTGAACATATGTAGTTGAATGTCTTTCTTGTTATTCTGAAAACATGTTCGAATTGCTTTGAATCCCTGGATTCTGATAAAGGACCTGAAATGGCAAAACCAGATTGTAACCACCCATGAACTTCAATCTTCATAGTGATAATAACAAGAAAAAAAAATCATTAATTTCAGCGATACAAGAACTGTTATTATCAGAGAATGACAGCTACTGTAAACTCGGGAAACAGATAAAAGTACAACGTAAAAGAGGAGTTGTCAGAAGACCAACTTTAAATAACATAAATGGGAGCATAAAAGTGCAATTACTTACAGGAAAAAAACAGATGAAACAAGTCTCTCTCAAGCAACATATATTAATAAACCAGGCATAGCAACCAATCATCTTCTCATGTGGCAAAGTGATCTTGCCTCAACATATATACTTTCTAAAACATCATCTATAGTGAACTTCGTAGGTTTGCAATACAGTACAATTATATGTTTCAGACAAATGACAATGGCACCAAAACCTTAACATCACCCATAAATCTCATTCGCGTGATGATGAGGACATTATTGAAATGTATATTGATGATGATAAAGATCATCATCACTTGTCACGAACGGCTATCCTGGAGTCTCTAGGCTCACTTATCTTTCATTCTTATCATTTGTCACTTGTATTTGAACACTCAAGTTTCCATTGTTTTTTTTTCCGCTTTTGCGGTTGAGTGTGTGTTGATCCCATTTCGGAATCTCCCCCTACATCAATAATATTTCACTTTTCTTTCCGATAAAAAACACATGAATCTCCCCATATTGTGGGAAAAGTATCAATTCTCTTTATTTTGCCCTAAGAAGACTGATAATTTAGTTGCTATCCTTAAAGCATCTCGAATATGGGGGGAATTGAATGGGTGAATCACCTAAAAAGGGGTTTGCTAGGGCAAAGGATTCTTAGCGAGGACTATTTGCCCATGCACGAGGCTGAAAGGGGGAGAAAGAGGCTGTGGCCACTTGTCACTTGCCACGCAGCATGTGGCAGTGATAACCCTAGCCTGGGTTAATAGCACTGTGGGAGTCCGGGCGAATCGCTTGGTAAAATCACTATTCACCTGGGCTAATCACCCAGACTATTAGAAATGCTCTTATATTCAGTTTTTGAGGGTAAAAAGCACCAAGTCAAACTTATCTGCTAAGGAGCATGCATCGATTTTATCTACTATCTAGACAAAAATCCAACAGTAAGTCAGCCTTCTCTCACGAAGGAGATCAAATTTACAGTCCTCATTCTAAATGCGACTTCCTACGTATGAAGAGAACACAGTCTTTTCTGATGGGAAAATCCAGAAATCAGATCATGCAGCAGAATGTGCCCTTATTAACCGAGTCTCAAACACACATAACGGTCTTTTTTATTTTATCGAACAGGAGATATGATGAAGTTGCACCTAATTTTCAATTACAAGTACTTCTTCAGAATCATTTAATTGAGTCTTGAGAGTTGGGGAGAACTGGACAAAATAGAAGACACACTAATATTGCAGAAAATAGAGCTCTTGATCATTCACAATATACTCTATGCAAGGTCATAGCATGAACCTTGGGAGACAAGTGAAGTAATATAGAGCATATTAGAGATGATGTTGCTAGATACTGTTCACATCAATGTCCTACAAACTAAGCTAACTCCTAAGGGTAGACCAATAATACTCAATGAATCCTCGTTGATATGATGCTAAAAGGAAATAACACAGAAAAATATGAAAGGAAACAGAATGGCCCCAGAGTTTCCGTAGATAAGCGAATAAGTATATATGAATGCCTAAGATCAACACTTCAATCCGACCTTGTTACTACTTCAATTGCACTTACAACTTTCATTAAATCTATCATTAGCGCATTCACTAGACTTCACTATGCACCTAGTAGCACCAATATTACTTAACAACATTTTTCAGTTGGCTTACATTATTACAGAAGCAAGATAATGCCTATGCTTTTGTGAGTGAAAAAAATTGCTACTGCCTGAGTCAGATCAAGCCTATGCTGACACAGAGTCACAGACTAAATTCAAGGGTATAACTTATCTTCTGTTCTGAACCATGCAAGACGTTGCCACTTGACCCACCAAAGAGTGGGTAGAGATCTCAACGCAAGTTGGGAAAGCCCAAAATGACCCAATCGAAATTGGAGAGAAAAGGCTTGAGATATAGCACTAGTGAGACTTTAACCCTGGTCTCATGGACCAAATTTGAAGTGCTTGAGCAGTTGAACGTTACTACAGTTACCCCTACATAGAGGAAACTTAGCTATGCTCTTATACAAGAAAATCCTAAGTAGAAGAGTCCATAAGCACAATATGTATATTTGGATGAAATAGTAATTAGTAAGTAAAGAAGCCACAGGAAGTCAATCAACCAAAACAATAGATTCGACCCATCTCCTTCAACTTTACCAACTAGAAAAGAAAAAAAAAATGAACAAATAGCCTCGCATATGATATACTACTGAAAATGAAAACAGTGCCAATGTGCAGAACCAAGAGCAAGGGTATACGGGAAGGTTGTAAAACCCGTTTGTTTATGCACAATCTAATGTCTGAAACGCACAAAAACGACGTCAATCGAATTTCTGGAAATTGGATTTCAGCAAATGTCCTAAAATTACACCAAAGCAGACAAGCTCAAGAAGACAGACAGGAACGTAGAGAATCAACACAAGTAAAGAAAGAGAGAAGCGTACAGACCAGAAATCCGCCGGGAGAAGTCGTCCCACCAATCCAAGGAAGGAGAAGCCAGGAGGACATTCTGGTCAACCTTTTTCTCAGCCTTCTTCCTCCTCCTAATGGGTCCCATCCCATCAACCAAAAAAAAGACCCACCAGCTTCAGCAAAGGATTTGAGCAAGCGGGTCTGTGTTTGTGTTTGTGTTGCGTAGCAGAAGAGTGGTTGTTTATGGTTCGGGGCTCAATTCCCAAGTGGCACGGGCTCATGTTTTAGTTAAAAGACCAACTTCGTATGTATCTTCAATTGGGCCATGCGAAAAAGGAACATCCATGAACCATTGCGATGAAAAGTTGTAAACTTTATATCCCACAACAACACATCGTACTTGTGTGCATTATCAACGTGATTCATAAAAATATCTACTTCAAGGCCCAAACCCCAAACCAAAAAGGAGTGATTGATTATATTATTAAACCAAAAAGGAGTGACCTTTTCCGGTCACTCGATCCACACGAAATCAAGTGCATCACAACCGCAGAAGCCTTGATCCTCCCGCTGTTCCCACCAGTTTCCGAGCTAGAATATGAAGCAGCCTCTTCTCTTTTCAGCTCTACAGCGTCACCTCTCATCTGCCTTGTTTCTTCTCCGGTCGTCGGCGGCTGATTTTTTCGCCTCCAGGTGGACTCTGTATCCTTGTCGCCGATCATCATCACATGACCAACTCCATGACTGTTTTATTCCGAGGAGGGTCTTGGCGTTGATGATGATACGGTTTCCCAGGATCGGAAGCTGAGGGACTTTTCAGAGATCTGTGAGCCTTTGAGGATGTATTCGTTGCCATGAGATGGGTAGATCAAGTCGTCCTCTGACAAGTCTTGCCATACAAATCCTTTCTTGTAGCTCCTGCGTTCGAACCAATAAATTTATAAGAAAATTTCTCTTTTTTACTTTTCTTAGCAACAAGACAGAGGTAAAGTCACCTCTTTGCAGACCACGAGTACGTATTGGCCATGCCATGGCCTCGGAGAAGGTTCAATCTGTTTATAACATCTGATAATTTACAGAGAAATGATTCAAATTATGAGAAAATGAGAGACAAGTTGAAGAACTGACATCAAAAATGAACAACATTACCTCTGAGGTAGAGACCAGAGGGAGAAGAGAGAGGGACTTGGATGAAATGGGGATGCTCGAGCTGGCTATCCCTTGAGAGATAGTAAACAACGTCAACTTTTGTTTCAGCTTGGGCTCGATCCATATCATGCTTCCTTCAGGACTAGCTCCTCTGACTTGATATGTCTTTGGTGCCCCAAACTCTGATTTGTCTCTTGAGTTCATTGCCATTGCTGTGCTGGAGAAGAAGAGCAAACACAGACAGGAGCTACAAGGAAAATGACCAGACAAGTGTTGAGGAGAGATCTTCAAGGTTCAAGATACTTATGGATCACAATTTCAACTGTGTTAGAAGGGAGCAGAGGGGAGGAAATGGTGGAGCTTTATTCATAGTAGACCTCTAGAGAGTCTGGAATTAGTCAGGGAAGCTTGGAGCCAAGGACCCTAAGCTAGCAACAAGCCAAATTTCAAATTTTAATGTTTTTGATAGTTCATGTAAGAGGTACATATGATTATTACTGTGTTACAAGGTTCACATCTGGAATAATGTGAAGGATTTCTGGGAACAGTTTCATAAGACAACCGTGTTTAAGGTTGTAGGGCCAAATCCATACTTAAAAACACCGTCTATCTATAAACATCTCATATGGGTTGCAAGGAAAATAGGGACAACGATACCATTTTAGATGTACAAAGTCAACGGTAGAACCGTGAGGGTGAAACAATGACACTGAAAACAGGGGATACAATTTGGGAAATTTTGTGCAAAAGCTTCTCACCTGAACTCCTGAAGCCATAGAAGCCAGCTTTTTGACAGAGAAGAGAATCTTCGCCGACCATAACTTCTGGTTTTATTCCCCTCTACCAATACAGACTTGAATATCGAAAGGGTGATGCAATGCCTAAACAAGCAACTACCACATCGATTTTTCTTATGGACGATCCGAAAAGATCTGCCGATAGAAAGACCCAATCGAACACGTCATCAATGGAAGCAACCACACCTACCTGATAAAGACGTGTCTTTGACGGCGAGATTCCAACAGAGGGGACCTACAAAAAAACACAGCAACAACGAACAAGAGATACTTGTGAACGACCTCCGATGTTTGGGATGGGATCAAAGCGAGGGTGGAGGTGGACAGAGCCGACTAATGCAGATCTAATCCTCTTGGGACGAGGGTGTTAGTCTTAGTGCCCGTAGTTCAATCCTAAATGTCCAAATGTATATATCATCGTTAGCAATAAAATTAAAGCGGCTTTATATTACTTATGTGTTGGAGTAATATATCGATGTGTGCTCTGATCTATGCCCACCATGCGAATAGAACCATAGATCGAGATAGATCACACTCGATGGGTCCCTAGTCAACAAAGCTTCACTAGAAGCGACTAGTATGAAAGATGGCTCTTTATGGCTTACGTTCTGTTAGTCATTGGAATGGGATTTCGGAGTCTGATCATAGATATCATGTGGGACATGATATTGGACGACCCGCCCTGAATATGTGCCATAGATTAAGTCATGAACATATTCAGTGTCGTAGCTTGTCATGTATCCTTAGACCAAGGAGTCTTTGTGATCGCTATGTAGTCAACAACTGAGTTTGACCTGAGCCTAACGTTGTCCGTAACAGGGCTTCCATAACGGCCAGGATTGGCTTGGGGACGGGCTACATGAGTGACACGAAAGGCGGCTAAGGGATTTATCCCTCATACTGAGGTATGGGAAAGATATCGGTTCTCGGCCGCTTGATCGAGAGTGACTGGAAGAATAGCATGGCCATGCACATGATACTGGGTATCATATCTTCAGTCATCTCACATATCAAGGAACGGTGATTGAGAATAATAAGGATGACGGCTCTATGCCTTATCTCAATCAGGATATCGGAGATAAAAGGATAATGACAGGGACGACGGAAAGGTTAGAATCGACAGGGTCGATTCGTTATGTAGTGTCAGGCAATACTAAAGTCTCGTTAGTTGCCACTTAAATAGGATCAAGTAAAATGGGATTTTACGTTGATCTATTGACATGCATAAACCTAAGGGTCACACCGGAGGATGAAACTCATTGACACATTTATGGAGAATGGCCAAAAGGGAGTTGTCTCGGGACATGACCAAAACTGGGTTTTGGGTCATGTGCCCGTAAGTGAATAGGACTTTACGGATCGAGATAAGGCTTGGAGTCTTGGGATTGATCGCGTCGGATAATGTTGGACATTTCCGGTATGGAAGGCATGGAGGCGATGAGCGAATCACGGGACCTCGTTGGAAATGGTCACGGGCCATGTTCCAAGAGGCCCATGAAAGGCCCATGCAACCAAGGCCCATGGAACTAATTAATCAAGTCTTGATTAATTAGTACTAAGTAAGCAAGACAAGGATTAAGGTGTTGGTGATTCACCACCTAACACAATCTTGTCTTGCCATACTTTGTCCTATTTACACCTTACTTGACACCATACTTGTCCCATGCCTTTAGTTGGACAAGTATGGGTTTTGTTATGTTTAAGTCATCTTTTTTCAACATAACAAAGACAAGACAAGAATAGGAAACACATTTTCTCTCCCTCTTCCATGGCCATTTCGGGTTTGGCTAGTTTCCTCCTCCATTTTTGTGTTCTTGAGTCCTCAAAGAGAAGAACTACGTGGCTTTGATTCCCATGTGGATACGTAGGCGTCTTGGAGACTCAAGCCAATCATTCGTTAACCGGTGTTCTTGTTTTGGTAAGAACTAGTGCTGAATTTTTCTCTTGTTAATCCATTCTTTGTTAGTTGTTTCATGGTTCTAATTGTCTCTTGGTTTTCATTGATTTTCCGCTGCGAGTTGGTTCATCTCCAACCTTACCTCGAGACCCAACAGTGGTATCAGAGCCGTGCTACCTTCGGGATTCACAAGACGGTGTTCAAAGTTTCGGTTTTGCTTGAAAGTTTCGTTTTTGGCATGTTGTTTTGCTAAATTGTTTGATAACATGTTTTAAATTATTGTTTATGGATTTAATGCATGTAAAATGAATTTTTGAAAATTATTTCAAATCTGGAAATTTTGAAAAAAATTTGATTTTTCGGGTCTCGGGAGCGGGACTCTCGGGGAGCCGAAACCGGGACCGAACGGGGCTCCGTTGGACGGAGCTAGGCCAAGCATGACCATTGGATGGTTGATATGCCAAGGCTAAACCGTTTTGTTAGTTATGACGAGTTTGGAACCGTCATGACGAACTCGAAGATCAAATGTTCAAAAGTTTCATTTTTGAACGGTTTCGATAAACCGAGCATCAAAAATTTTCGAAACTTGGCTACTAATTAAAACCGGAAAATCACATGATGTTTGATAACATTCTTGTTTGATAACACGATGTGTGATGTGATGTTGGCATGGTGCACATAATAGCCCCGAGCTCAATTTAATTATTTATCGCTTTTCACGGCCTGCGAGCCGTTAGAGGTAACGTGTAATTATTCTTTCAAGGTGTGGTCGTCGAACCACTTGTTTGTAATATTTATTTATTCCCGACCTGCGAGTCGTGTATTAAATTGTAATATTTTACTCAAGATGAAGAAAGGGCGAAAAGGTCATTTGGTGGCTTTTCGGGTGTTGGCATCGGCTTGGAGTCGGTGGAGCTCAAGAAGCTAGTGGGAGTTAGTTTAGGGGGCTATTATGTGCACATTTATCGCTTTATGCTTGGTTTAGTTTATGCATGATTAATTCTATGTGCTTTAGAATTGCATGCCTAACTTTATTTACCGAGCATATCACCTCACATGCAAAGATAAAATTGGAATTTTAATCCTTGTGTGTGAACCCTTAGAACCGTCATTGCATTGGATGTAGTTGACGGGTTCAAAGGAAGAATTACATTGGATGTAATTTGAGGCATCATTGCATTTGGAATGTAGTTGATGTGCTCATCGCATCTAGGATGTGCCAAAGTTTTGAACACAACTGGACAAGTAAAAGCGGGTCATGTCCGATACCTCCCAATCATCAACACCTTACTACCTCCCCGTCCTATGGGTGTCGTGCGCATTAGCGGAGCATCCATGGGAAAGCGGGGTAGTAGGTTTGGACGACATATGTGGGTGTCGTGCGCATTAGCGGAGCACCTACATAGTGACGAGCCATAGTTGAAAATTGGTGGACCCGACTACGATTCTTAGCCTGAGGTTGAGCTAGGGTAACAGATAGGGTAAGTCGTGTACATAAGTACATACCCTAGCCAGGAGTCACATTGGATGTGATTGGATGGATTCCTACCTACATAGCTCGATTAAGTGGTGAGCATTAGTTCAGCTTAATCGAGTGAATCAAGGATCTTGGTTTCAGATTCTAAAGGTTTAGAATTGATTGTTGGTGTTTAAGCTTGATCTTCATAAAATTTATTCAGTTTACTGATTGAATTTTATCTGTTGTAGATCAAATGGCAAATTCAGCGAACATTAATAGTTTGTCATTAAAAACCATTCTTGACAGGGTCAAGCTAAATGGGACAAACTATTTGGACTGGTACAGAATTTTTGAGGATAGTCCTCAAGTCTGAACGCAAAGAATATGTCCTTGACAAGGCTGTCTCTAAGACCATATCAGAGTTACATGAAGTGTCATCAGCTGCTGAGAAGAATATCTCAGGGATCTGGGATCCAAGGATATTCTGATGGTCAACAAGGGAATTGGAAGTGGCAAGGGCTGGGCCCATGCGCACTTGGCAGGAAAGATGAGACACTTGAGAATGTCTGCTTCTACTGCCAACAGCCTGGTCATTGGAACCGGGATTACAGGAAGTTCACGGCTGATCTGAAGAAGGGCAGTGGGACTGCGCCTTCATCAAATAGCCTGGATGATCTGAAGAAGGGCAGTAGGACTGCGCCTTCATCAGGAAACCTGGATGATCTAAGTAAGGGCGGTGGGACCGTGCCTTCATTCGGTATTAACTCTATAGAGCTACATCTCTCTACTTCCAAAGATTCATGGGTATTAGATACCATGACTGAATCTCACACATGCACTAATATATGGTGGCTGAAAGTAGGAGAGATTTGGAAAGCACGAAATGGACCTCAGAGTTGTGGCAACTGCTGTAGGATCCATGAGTCTTGCTTTGCCAAGAGGCCTTGTCGTAGTATTGTATAATGTATATTGCATACCTACTCTTAGTAGGAATATTATATCTGTATCCGTGTTTGACAAGGAAGGATATAATGTTAATATTGGAAATGGAGTTTTCAATGTTCTATGCAATGATATGTTTTATACCAGTACTGACATGGTTGGAGGATTGTACATATTAGATATGGGTAACAATGCCTCAAGTTCTATATATTCCGTTAATACCAAGAGGTCTAAATCCAACGATTTAAACCTAACTCTGTTATGGTACTGTCATTTGGGTCGCATAAACAAGAAGCGCCTATCAGCACTTCAGAAGTGCGGGCTTTCAGGTTCATTCGAATTCCATTCGATCGATAGGTGCAAGGTTTGTTTGATGGGCAAAATGACTAAAGTGCCCTTTATCGATCGCGATGAAAGGGCGGGTGAATTATTGGGGCTGATACACTCGAATGTGTGTAGACCAATAAGTTCACTTGCCAGGAGGGGTTTTAGCTACTTTATCACATTTACTGATGATTACAGTAAATATGGTTATGTCTATTCGGTGAGACATAAGTCTGAAGCTTTTGATAAATTCAAAGAGTTTAAGACTATAGTAGAAAACCAGCTCGACATAGGTATTAAGGCACTTCGATTGGATCGAGGTGGAAAATACTTGACCACAGAGTTATTAGATCATCTAAAAGAGAATGGGATCCTTTTGAAATGGACTCCTCCTAGGTCACTGTAGTTGAAAGGTGTAGCCAAACGGAGAAATCGGACATTGTTAGACAATGGTCTGTTCCATGATTAGTTGGACTGATCTCCCAATCTCTTTTAGGGGTTTTGCTCTAGAGACGACCGCATTCATAGTGAATCGGGCTTCGACGAATGGTGTGGAATGGACACCATTTTAAAAATGGTACGGGATGATGCCCGCTTTGTCCTTCCTAAAGATTTGTGGTTGCGAGGCTTATGTGAAACATTTGGTTTCGACTAAGCTCGAACCAAGATCTGAGATATGCACCTTCGTGTGGTATCCCAAAGCAACAAGGGGATACTATTTCTACAATCCCAGTGAGAACATGGTGTTCGTCGCTTGGGGTGGGGTCTTTATGGAAAAGAAGTTTTGTTTCCAAAGACGTCATTGGGAGGACTGTGCATCTCGAAGAAATTCAGGATGGTACAGATCTGTCTAAACCAATTGGCAACCCAGTGGAAAGGAGCCAGAGATTGTCGTAGAGTAAGAACCAATTCCTGTTACAATTCCGGAAGGTCCAAGGCGATTTGAAAGGATCAATCTTCCACCTCCAAGATATGGTATCCGGAGGTGACAATGAAGTCATGGTGGATCACGATGATCCAGCCACCTTTCAGGAAGTCGTGGATGGGCCCAACTCCGAGTTATGGCTGGGAGCCATGAGGGAGGAAATGCAATCCATGTCGGACAACCGAGTCTGGGAACCGGTTGATCCCATCAATGGTGTGAGGACCATAGGATGCAAATGGATCTTCAAGGTGAAGTTTGACATGGACGGCAACCCTCTGACCTACAAAGCTCAACTGGTGGCGAAAGGTTATAGGCAGATCCAATGGATTGACTATGAGGAAACCTTCTCCTTAGTGGCTATGGTCAAAATCGATCCAAATTCTTCTTGACATAACTGCGTATCATAATTACGAGATATGGCAAGTGGATGTCAAAACCGCTTTCCTAAATGGAAATTTGACTGAGTACGTTTGTATGTCTCGGCCCAAAGGTTTTGACGATCCGAAGAATAAAGGAAAGATTTATAAGTTGTTGAAATCCATTTATGGATTGAAACGAACTTCTCGGAGTTGGATCCTTCGTTTTGATGAAGCTGTAATTGGATTTGGCTTAATCAAGAACGAGGATGAATCTTGCGTTTATAAGAAGGCTAGTGGGAGCAATATTACCTTTCTGGTTCTCATTGAAAACGACATCCCAACCTTGCACGAGACTAAAGCTTGGTTGAGGAAGTGTTCTTCAATAAAGGACTTAGGCGATGCTTCTCATATCTTAAGGATTAAGATATGTAGAGATCGCACCAAGAGGGTCTTGGATTTAAGTCAGGGAACCTATGTGAACAAGGCATTGAGTAGGTTCTTAATGCTCGATTCAAAGAAAGGACTCTTACCCACTAGTCATGGCATTCATCTCAGCAAGACTCAGTGTCCTAAGACACCTGATGAGCTGAAAAGGATGATGAGAATCCTATGCGCCTGGGGGCAGGATCGATCATATATGCCATGACATGTATGAGACCAGACGTCTCGTAAGCCTTATGTTGTACCAGTAGACATCATTCTAACCCGGGGGAAAGATGATGCTGAACTAGTCGTCGAAGGATGAGTAGACGCTAGTTTTCCAAGACAAATCCAGATGATTTTAGAAGTCAATCAGGATATGTGTTTACGCTGAATGGCAGAGCTTTAGCTGGGAAAGCGTAAAGCAAGATACCATTGCCGAATCTACGACAGAGGCCAAGTACATGGATGCTGCAGAGGCAGCTAAGGAGGCTATGTGGATTTGGAAATTCATGGCAGGGCTGGGTGTAATTAAAAACCCATCCAGTCCGGTGAATCCATTTTGCGACAACACAAGGGCCATTGCGCAAGCTAAAAGCCTAGATCGCATAACAAATCCAAACATGTACTGCGGCGTATCCACCTCATCAAATAAATACTGAACTGAGGTGAAGTGAAGATAACCGATATTGCAACAGATGATAACATAGCCAACTCGTTGACTAAGGCAGTGTCACTGCCTGAACATGTTAGACATGTAAAGTCGATGGCGACATATAGGAGTTTAGATTGGAACTAGGGCAAGTGGGAGATTGTTAGTCTTAGTGCCCGTAGTTCAATCCTAAATGTCCAAATGTATATATCATCGTTAGCAATAAAATTAAAGCGGCTTTATATTACTTATGTGTTGGAGTAATATATCGATGTGTGCTCTGATCTATGCCCACCATGCGAATAGAACCATAGATCGAGATAGATCACACTCGATGGGTCCCTAGTCAACAAAGCTTCACTAGAAGCGACTAGTATGAAAGATGGCTCTTTATGGCTTACGTTCTGTTAGTCATTGGAATGAGATTTCGGAGTCTGATCATAGATATCATGTGGGACATGATATTGGACGACCCGCCCTGAATATGTGCCATAGATTAAGTCATGAACATATTCAGTGTCGTAGCTTGTCATGTATCCTTAGACCAAGGAGTCTTTGTGATCGCTATGTAGTCAACAACTGAGTTTGACCTGAGCCTAACGTTGTCCGTAACAGGGCTTCCATAACGGCCAGGATTGGCTTGGGGACGGGCTACATGAGTGACACGAAAGGCGGCTAAGGGATTTATCCCTCATACTGAGGTATGGGAAAGATATCGGTTCTCGGCCGCTTGATCGAGAGTGACTGGAAGAATAGCATGGCCATGCACATGATACTGGGTATCATATCTTCAGTCATCTCACATATCAAGGAACGGTGATTGAGAATAATAAGGATGACGGCTCTATGCCTTATCTCAATCAGGATATCGGAGATAAAAGGATAATGACAGGGACGACGGAAAGGTTAGAATCGACAGGGTCGATTCGTTATGTAGTGTCAGGCAATACTAAAGTCTCGTTAGTTGCCACTTAAATAGGATCAAGTAAAATGGGATTTTACGTTGATCTATTGACATGCATAAACCTAAGGGTCACACCGGAGGATGAAACTCATTGACACATTTATGGAGAATGGCCAAAAGGGAGTTGTCTCGGGACATGACCAAAACTGGGTTTTGGGTCATGTGCCCGTAAGTGAATAGGACTTTACGGATCGAGATAAGGCTTGGAGTCTTGGGATTGATCGCGTCGGATAATGTTGGACATTTCCGGTATGGAAGGCATGGAGGCGATGAGCGAATCACGGGACCTCGTTGGAAATGGTCACGGGCCATGTTCCAAGAGGCCCATGAAAGGCCCATGCAACCAAGGCCCATGGAACTAATTAATCAAGTCTTGATTAATTAGTACTAAGTAAGCAAGACAAGGATTAAGGTGTTGGTGATTCACCACCTAACACAATCTTGTCTTGCCATACTTTGTCCTATTTACACCTTACTTGACACCATACTTGTCCCATGCCTTTAGTTGGACAAGTATGGGTTTTGTTATGTTTAAGTCATCTTTTTCAACATAACAAAGACAAGACAAGAATAGGAAACACATTTTCTCTCCCTCTTCCATGGCCATTTCGGGTTTGGCTAGTTTCCTCCTCCATTTTTGTGTTCTTGAGTCCTCAAAGAGAAGAACTACGTGGCTTTGATTCCCATGTGGATACGTAGGCGTCTTGGAGACTCAAGCCAATCATTCGTTAACCGGTGTTCTTGTTTTGGTAAGAACTAGTGCTGAATTTTTCTCTTGTTAATCCATTCTTTGTTAGTTGTTTCATGGTTCTAATTGTCTCTTGGTTTTCATTGATTTTCCGCTGCGAGTTGGTTCATCTCCAACCTTACCTCGAGACCCAACAGAGGGTACAGTTCTAGCCGTCGACGGTGCGAAACTTTCAACGAGTTCTTATTTTAGGGTTTTCATCAAGAGAGAAGTGCTCCTCTTTTCTTTTCTTTTTTAATATCCGCTAAAGAACACTTTTATTTTATCAAAGATGTGTATGATTCTAGGGTGCAAAAACGTAGCGGAAATTAAAAAAATCCCTAGAAAAGTCTCTGTATCCATGTAATTTCGAGTAAACTGACAAACAAAAGGATCAAGGAGATTACTTCTCAGCTTTGAGCCTGGTTCGAGACAGGGACCAAGAAATTTTTTTGCTTCTTGACGATCTTAAGATGTCTCCAAAACAATTTGTCCTCTTCAGGTATCCGCACCAACAAGTATTCACAAAATTGGTTGTGTGCTAACACAAAAGGAAGAACTCTTCTTTTTTCTCTCTCGTTTTCTTCTTCTCATCTCCTCTCTGATTTTGCATGCATTCGATACCCAAACATGACCACACTATCTTATTTTGAAAAATCTAACACATGGACTTCTAAAGTTGTCAAGTGGAGTCATTTTAAGAGTAGTGGACATGCAAAATTAACCTCTTTGAATTTCAAAACTAAAGAGTCATTTTGCATGTAAATTGCCTAACATAATCTTATTATATCAGCAATTGAAAACGAGTAATGAATAAATAAATAATATATCAAATATAATATTATTTTATTCACTTAATGGACTCCTGCCGCTGCTGCTCCAATCGGTCTGCGTCTGTCTTCTCCCATGCAGCCTTTGTCACTGACAGGCGTGGCTACAGGGAACCATTCGACTTCAAATCCACGGCGAAAGAGGAAACCCAAACGTACCACTCTTTCCTCATCGGTGATGCCGGATGCTTCCACCATTTTACGCATCATCGGTGACCATCGAACCTCCCTCCTTACCGGTCCCCATTGCTCCTCTATATTTGACGGTTATCTCATTCTCCGTTTGAAGTTCTCCGCCGCATCCACCAACGAAGTCGCGTCGAGGACGACCAACAAAGCCTAGGGCGGGGGCTCTGAATCTTAGGGCGGTGGCTCTGCTACCATGCTTTACTTCGCCGCCTATGGTTTCCTTGATCACACCGGGCGCGACCCCTCAACCCTTAGCTCCCGAGTCTCCGCCGTCCGTTATTTTTCCTCCACTCCGCCGTGATCCCGCCAAAGGAAAAGCCCCTATGGTGGACGAAAGTGGGGTCGATCCTCGGGTGACGCTTCTATCGAACCTCCCTCAACCGACGGCTAAAGCTCTGGACCTTGGGCATCGTCTCCCTAATTGGGATAAGGTCCCTCTGATCTCGGCCTGCCTAATTGTCCCGCAAGGCATAGTTAGGGGTCGGTCACCATTACCATCAGAGGATCCTCCGTCTCCTCCTACTGCAGATGATCTGGATCTACAGGCTTCGATGGAGGCTCTTCAAGATGGGGTCTCCTCTTGCTCCATCGAGGATGACGAGGAAGTCGAGGTGGTAGTTCCTTATTCTCCGGTGAACTTGGCGATTATCTCTCGACAACAGTGGGAATGATCGGGCGCCTCTAGTCGGACATGGTACCGAGGAAGGAGACGTTCCTACGGGTCATCACCACCGCCTAGGGAAAAGCGGTGGATGGATTGGTCGTCAAGGAACTAGGTCCGGGTCTGTTCGAGTTCTATTTTCGGACGACAAAGGCTAGGGTTTGGGTTAGAGCCAATGAACCCTGGTGTTTTGATGGACGTCCCCTACTGTTAGGCGACCTCAATCCCTGTGCTCGAGACCCCCCTGTGCTGGATCGCATTCAGCTCTGGATTCATGTTCGCGGTCTGCTGCCCTTGGTCCGCACTCAGGCCATGGAGCACACAATTGGAGATACTTTGGGTGCCTGTGTGACTGTACCGAGCGATCAATGGTGCATGTGCTGGGGAGGTACGGTCAGGGTATGCTATTGGCACCTCATCGATCGGCCACTTTGACGAGGACTGGTGCTGCGGTTCACAGACTTCCCGGATCCCGTCAGGGTGGAACTCACCTATTCCAAGTTACCGAGCTTCTGCTACAATTGTGGGTGGATGGGCCACATTGTGCGAGATTTCAAGCTGAAGATTCGAGGCGAGCTGAAGTTTGGGCCCTTTATGTTGGAGTATCAGAAGGGAAACCAGGAAATCGGGCCAGATCTCAGACCAGGCGGGTCGGATCTAGCCGAGTCAGGGTTTTGGGTCCGGGTTCTGGACCGGGTCTGGACCAAGTTCGGGTCCGGTTAATACCGGATTTGGGGCGTGACAAAGTCTTATGCCACAGACTTGGAGGAGCCGAAGCTGGCGGTATCTCTTGGTTTTGGCCAACTTTCCCCAAACATTGTAGCTAAAGGTACCCCGTTTCTTGTGAGGACTCTGGGGGTTTCCCCGAGTACTATATCTAATGTTCCAGGGACTCGGGGCACCGGGGTACTTGATCCGGGGTGGAAAACTTGGTACCCGACCAGCTCTCTAGTAGCCGGGTCCCTGAAGTTCCATCGACCATTTTTAGGGGCATGGAAGCACTTCCGCCCATTATTGTTGGGCTTGAAGATATTGGAGCTTGTTCTATTGGCAGAGTCAAACGGACTGTTGCAGACGCACCTAGGGGTGATTAGGCGAGGGCTGGTAAGCAGCCTCGCCAAGAGGAATATTAGACACCCGGGGCCTCAGGGACTGACCTTAGAGAGGTCCCTAGTATAGGTCGTACCTCCTTTTACTGATGCAGTCACGGTCCATGGATTGGACTAGGACTTCCAGTACCACTTTCTTACACCCCCCCCCCTCCGCTCCTTCATGCCTTTATGGCGACCTTTATGGCATCCTGAAATTTGTTTCGATAGGTTTCGTTTATATTTTCAAAACCGTCTTTGACAGTTATATTGGTAAAAAGAACTATGAACTATATGTTCTATATCTGTTCTTTTCTAGTGGTCAGGGAGCCTGTTCCTTGATACACATTTCTGTTATGATTTACTATTAATAAAATTTGTACCTTTTAGTAAAAAATGGCCACTTTTGCTAATACACTTTTGTGAAAGAATAATATTTTAAAAATAGAAAATACTTTCAACAAAACATAAAAATAAACATGATAAAATAGAAAGAAAAAAGGACTAAATTTTTCTTTGTAATATGACTTTGATCGAAATGCATTCCATACAAATCAACACCAGAAACATACTTCTTCTTCTTTTGAGTAAATAGGAGCAATTTCATTAATTTAACTTTCAACTACAAACGAGTGCATTAGGAGTAAGTCCCTGACCACGAAGAATAGAATAAGAGCATAAGTGTTCGCTATTCTGTTAACTATAGAACTTCTAGGACGGTCTTTTAAATGGTCACTAGGGCAAACAGAAATTAAAGGGTACTGAATAACACTACTCAAAGTGGGGCCAAAAAATCGCTCAGTCCCTTGGGGGGACACATTTCGTCTGTTTGAAAACCGAACATGTGATCATCAGTAGTGAAGGAAGGATTGGCTTGTATCAGAGATCCCTTCCAGCAATAATCCCTTACCTCATCAGTATCAACGGGAGGAGAGCGACGATGGTAGATGTGATTCAGGGATCCCTCCCGGTAAAAGTCCCTGAATTTTTGCTCACTAATCAGTATCCTTACAACAAGGAACAAAACATGAAAAACAAACCAAACCAGGTGATCATCTTACCCCAGAAATGGGATAGAGATCGAGAAAAAGGCCTCGGTGGAGGCCAAGGAGGCGGATACAGTGATGGCGGCTTCACTGGCAGTTGCAAAGGCGGCGGGGGTTGCCCAGGAAAGAGGGTCTGAGTTGGAGAAGCAAGCGGAAACCACCGGGAGGGATTTTCATAACCTAGAGAGGAGTGAAGGCCCCTAGGATGAAGAGGGATGGGGCTGACGGGTGAGGATGCACGCCAGATCGACGGAGAGGGACCATACTTCTAATTGATACATAAGACATATACAGTTTTTATTCAAATTATTAGAGAACCAACTCAAAAAAAAGCTTAACCTTATAGTTGAAGGCCTAATTATAGTTATATTCTAACACGTGCCCTCACGGACAAGCCCGTTTATGGATTTGGAGGTGAATTATTTAGAAGAGAGAGATGGTGAATTATTTAGAAGAGAGAGATGAGCCCATTGAGAAGACTGATAAGGGCAAGCCCATTTTGGGCAAATTTGATAAATAGAGAATAAATTAGAATTTTTTGTAGAGAGTGGGGTTTGAACCCGAGTCCGTGAGGTGCCAAACTCTAATACCATATTGGAGGACCTATTGAACTAAATGCTCAAGCTTATAGTTGAAGGCCCAATTATAGTTATATTCTAATACAATTAACTATTTCTTATGAATTGATAAGTAATTAATCTTCTCTTGAAACCCTTGAAGAAGTTGTGCATCGAAATGCAACAGAAAAGGAAGAACCGTTTCGCTGCTCTGCATACTTGGATCGACAGTGACGATGGTGGCGACGATTACATAAGTAGATTACCAGATGATATCCTATGCATCATCATCTCACTCCTCCCCTTCCAATCGGCTCTCTCCACACGCTCTGGAAAGCAGCCTCAGGTACGGTGACCTGCAACCCCATGTGCTTATGCCATTCAAAAGCTCATAGCTGACTTTGATTCCACTCGGACTCAAGCCTGCATTAGCTTGAGAGCCTTCACATATCCAAATGTTGTGGCTTGACGTTTGTGCATCTTACGTTTGGCCCAAACCTGCTGCTCTTGAGGATTTTAGATGGTGTGCAATTGAAGGATGTATTTTTTACCGCTGAAAAGCTTCAATCTTTTCTGTTTCAGGGTCTGCTTTCTTCTGTGCCTGCTTGAAAGATGTAATGCTTCGTTCCAGAGAATACCAAGGCTTGGTCCTTCCCGGTAACCCAAGTTGAAAGTCGCACTCTATGTGCATGGGCTTTTCAGGTAACTTGTTTTCTTCATCATCACATGTCTTGTTCTTATAACTTCCTCATATGATAGTAACAACATTGTTCTTCTTGTTGGTGTTGCAGGCAATGATCTTGCTCCAATTACAGTCCCAACTTTTCCACAGATTGAAAAGTTTATGGTGGATTGAATATTCTACTTCAGACAGCAGAGAGGCCTTGATGTCCTTCCTCAGACTCTGCCCAGCACTAGAGCAACACTTCATA
Source organism: Erodium maritimum (assembly GCA_963921825.1). Classification (NCBI taxonomy): domain Eukaryota; kingdom Viridiplantae; phylum Streptophyta; class Magnoliopsida; order Geraniales; family Geraniaceae; genus Erodium; species Erodium maritimum. The sequence goes on along the minus strand of OY997588.1, from coordinate 110,610,985 downwards.
ACTGTATGTTGTCTTCTGAGTTCTATGAATTCTATACTTTACTTTCATGCAACATAGATACTGTCCTGTGGTAAAAATTGTCGTCTTCAACTTAAGTTCCTGTGCAGATTGATTCATCCACTACTAAGTGCATCTCCTTCAGGCACTAAGAAATTGAAGCATCTCAAAGTAGTAGTATTGGAGGGTTTTGCTAATTTAGAGGAGGAACTCTTGGTTGGTGGCCGAACAAGTGAGAGGGATAGTGACTAAAGACCCACTAGAGCTTATCATATCAAGATCACAAAACAATAGGTTTATGAGTATACTAAAATGAAGTGGAGTTACAAGTATGTTGAGGTAGTAGAGTTGTGTCCTAAGCATGCTCACATGTGTTCTTAGGTACAAGATATTCAAGCAGTATTGAGTGGATGTTAACTTGACTGCATCTTTACCTTAGATTTCATTTTGAGAGTTGTGGCTTGTGTCTTCTTATGTATTAAGAAACTGTGGTACGGTTTATTCTATTAAGGAATCAATGAAGGTATTTTATTTAGTTTTGTTTTAGCGCAATCTTGTTTAAATAGATTTGTTGATTAATCAGGGTCTCCCTGATGTCCTTACCGTCATTCCAGCTTAGAATAACTCTTCATTACTATATATGCTCTCATGATTTAGGGACTTGTTAATATATTTGTGAGCCTTGAACTTTCATACAGTCTAGACGACTAGACCGTGTAATGAACTCAAGTTATGTCTCTCAACCCTGTGATTATGAAATCTACAGATTGCTCCTACAAGTTATAGCAAGGCGCCTATTAAAATTTGTTGAAAGTTGATCCAAATTCAAGCTATTTTGTGGCTTGGTTACCAAGCAACTAATTTAAGGAATTGTCTTGGCTTGATTGGAAAGTAACCAATATATGAAATCCTATATCTTGTTGTCAAAGTAACAGATATTAGGAAATTGGGTCTTAATTGTAGAGATTTTTTATTTCTCTATTGTGTAGGAAGTATCTCTACACCACCCCTATAAATACCACATGTAAGCTGTCATGAGGGATAAGTTGAATCAATGTAAATCCCTGGCATTGTGTAAACACTCTCCATATAGTGAATTTTTGCTGGTTGGCGCCCGTGGTTTTTTCCTCTCTGTTGTTTGGAGGGGTTTTCCACGTTATATCGTTGTGTTCTCCGTGTTTTGGTTTTTGATCTATTTCGTTTTATTGCCTATCGTTTTATAACAACGCCTACTAGTAAAGCTTCCCTCTTGTCATTAAAATGGTAGATCACTCATTTCCCTTCATTGCCATTGCTGAGAAGAAGAAATAACCAAACAACTTTTAAGGAGAGGTCTTCAAGATTTAACATTCATATGGATCACAATTTCAACTATAGAGGCATGGTTGAAAGGGAGAAGCAAAGAGGAAATGATGGAACTTTATTCATAGACCTCTCGAGGGTTTGTAAATTTTAATTCGTCAGAGGGAAGCTCCCAAATTTTTATCTTTTGATAGTTTATGTAAAGGCATCCACAGTCGTTGGCGGGGGCGCGCTGGCGGGGAGGAAACGCCGACGAGGATGAGGCGGGGAGCAGGTTGGGAGCTGGCGGGGAGGTCGCTAGTGGGGAAAGTAGCCGTTGAATTCCTCGCCAACACTCCTCGCTGGCGTGTTGAGCTGGTCTTCCTTGGTCTTCGCGTCGGCCGTTGGACACTGAAGCGCTGGCGACATGTGTCCCCTCGCTTGCAGCCAACATTTAGTTTTTTCCCTTTCCCCTATATATACCAACCCTCTTATTTCAATTTTCACCCACAACTTCTACCTCTCTTCTCTCTATTCTCACTCCATACTTATACTTTTTCCGTCTTACAATGTCATTTGATCTCAACGAGTGGGGCCCTATGTTTAACTCGCTGCAGGACAACTCGTTTGACCCGATGACGCAAGAGTTTTTTCCACCAAACCATTCATCCATTCTGACAACCGAAACATCTCCAACGCTTACCGAGGCCGCCGGCATGGTTCCACCAAAACCTAAAGGGAAGCGACATCTTTGGAGTGCCGAGGAGGATGAGCGTTTAGTTCGCGGTTGGACGCACCATTCATACGATTCAATTCACGGGAATCAGAAACATAATCTGAAATATTGGGGGGCCATCGCCAACAAGTTGGTGCTATGCGTGGACCGGATGATCCGGTAAGGTCAGAGAAGCACTGCAAAAACCACTGGGCGCAAGTCAAATCGAGAGTGGCGAACTTTCAGGGGATGTACACCTAGAACATGAGGGACCATAGGAGCAGTCGTTCCGATGATGAAATCATGTCATTGACCGAGAAACGGTACGAGCAAAAGGAAGGACATCCATTCACTTGGAAACGTTGGTGGAACCTAGTCAAAGACCAACATAAGTGGAATTCAAAATATTTTGACATCGAGCAGCCCGAGGAAGGAAACGGCGGCATACTTCTTGGTCACTTTGATGTCGATTTCTCTACCGAATCGGGCAAGCGCACTCGTGAAGACATGGCGCATGAGGAGAGTGAGCGAACCACATGTGCTACTATGGAATGCCGAACGGCGTACAAGCGGCCTATGGGTCAGAAGGTTGCCAAATTTGCGAAGCTCAGAGGTAAAAACCTTGTAGCATTTAAGAAAGAGCTTGTCGAAAGTGTTCAGCAGGCCCATTTAGCGGCGAAAGAAGCAAACGACGCATTGGAAAGAGCAAACGCATCGGCTGAAAGAGCAAACGCCGCGCAGCTGAAGCTCAAGGCATTCGATCGATGGTTGGTAGAGGAATCGAAGGACACGTCGGCCATGACTCCCCACCAGCTTGAGGCTCACTATGCGACCCTTGTGATGTTACGCGATCTGATGAAGTAGTGCCGCCGCCCGTGCCTATTTGTTTTAATTAGTTTTTTGTTTTTTTTAATTTGTAGTTTTTTATGTAATAAATTGTCGTTTTTTAATTTGTATTTATTTAATTTAATGAATTGTTGCTTTAAGAAGTTGTAGTTTTTTTTAAAAAAAAACTAATGTTTTGTAGTTTCTTGGGGTGCGTGACATAATTGTCATGAACATGCTAAAAAGACTAAAATACCCCTAAATGACCGGCGGTTTGGGCTATAAAAGGCACCTCTTCCTTTCAGTTTTTTCCCACACTTCTTCACCCAACAAGCTCTCTTACTCCCGAGCTTCTTTCCTTCTAACTCCTTTGTGCCTTTCTTCTCTTATTCGAAGGTCCAATGGCCGGCATAACAGCACACCCTTGGAGCCACGATGAAGAGATGGTGTTGGTTTTATGTTGGATACACGATGCCCGGCCGGGGCCAAATAATAGGTGCTGGCCGGAAGTGTTCGCCAATTATGTCCAAACTGCTTCGGCCGATGCCCCACTGCGCACACAGAAGCAATGCAGGGACCATTGGCAGAAACTAGCCCGGAAAATGCACCGTTTTGAAGTTTGTTACCGTGAAGCAGTTCAGGCTGCCCCGCCAGGACAAACCGAAAATTACTCTCGATCTACAGCGGCGGACCGGTATGTTACCCAACATGGCCACCAGTTCACGAAGTGTTCGCTTTGTGACATCGTTAAAGACCAACCCAAATTCCTCCAGTACGTTCACGATCTGTAAATCGTGAACATGTAACCTTGTTTCTGTTTTTCTCGATCTCGTGTGTGCTAATAAAAATTTCCGTCTTAATTTCCGTATGATTTTATACTAAATTTAATATATTAAAATATTATATTTTTTCTTACTGCCGGCGGCTCCCCGCCGGCACAAAAGTCGCCACTACAGTTTGCTGGCGGTTTGCGCAGGCGGTGAGCTGGCGAGGAGAGCAAATATTAATTTTAAATTGCTCTCCGTCGGCGCCTCTCTGCCAGCAGCCGACGATATGGTTGTGGATGCCCTAAGAAGATTACTATTGTGTTCACGTGTGGAATAATGTAAAGGATTGCTCGAAACAATGTCGGAAGACAATTGGGTTTAAGGTTGTAGGGCCAAATCCGTACACACACATACATGAACACCGGCTATCTCTGATGATCTCATGGGGTGCAACTTGCAACGTAGGTAGGGACAGTAGTACCATTTTTGATGTACATAGTCAACGGTAGACTCGTAAAGGGACGATTTATTAAAAAGGCCTTCTATGAAAAATTTATTGCAAAAAAACCTTCACATGTTTTATGTTTTGTAAAAAGACCACCTTCTTTAATGAATTTTAAATTATTCCTCTTTTTCCCTTTTTTTCGAATTTTGATTTCCCCCCGAATTTCAAAATTTGAAAATTTCAAATTTTGAAATTCCCGCCCAATTTTTTTGCCCCCAGATTTGGCCATCCCTCGGCAGATTGGGCCAATCCGCGGCAAATTGGCCGAATAGGCGGCGGGATGACCCCAATCGGAGCAGATTGGGGCCAATCGGAGCAGATTGGGGCCAATCGGAGCAGATTGGCCCTCAATCAGCTCCGATTGGGATGACGCCAATCGACGGCGTATTGGCCCCAATCAGCTCTGATCGGCCCTCAATCCGCTTTGATTGACGGTAAATAAGAAGAAATAAGAAAAATAAGGGGAAGAAGGGTTGAGAGAAAAGAAGATGAAGAGAAAAATAAGGCTACCGTAATTTCGTGGCAACCTAAGTGTGACAACGACGAGTGGAGGTAGGAGAAGTAAAGAGAAGAAGAAGAAGAAGAAGAAGATCGAAGTTTAAAGAGAAAGAAGATGAAGAGAAGAGAGAGAAAAGAGAGAAAAGTTGAGAGAAAAGAAGATGAAGAGAAGTGATCATGAGGTAATTGTGTTGGTGTTGGGGAGTTAAAAGGGTTTAATCGAAGGGTATAATCGTATTTTTGTATGTTTGGAATCGGTCCAACAAAAAATGTGGCAAAATCGGTCAAAAATATTATGTTGGCAGATTCGGTGCATGTGACCAAGTGAAGAATCGCTCACACAAGACAAAATTAAAAGGTTGTATTTATTTCAAACATTGCGGGGTAGGCTTTCAAGTACAAAATTAAACCAAATGCGTTCGAAACCTAGTACGATATAAAATAAAAACATGTTAGTTGTGGTTCATAACTCGAAGCATCTCAAACATAAGAGCCTCGTGGTTGGCCTTCTCCAGTGGGGTTCAATCGGATGTGTCAAGAGAAACTGCTTCAACGTATTGCCTGGTCAATGACAGTTGGTAGTTCATTAGGCGGGCTTTAGTGCGCTCAAACCGACCATGGCGGCGTTGTTCTCGCTCGATCCTATACAATACTAGTGGCAGACCCATCTCACATGTGAAACACTGCTTTTGTTCTCGGAGTCCACAAATTTGGTTGGATACTACTTTTAGAAGGAGAGGTTTGTGTCTTTAATGGATGAGGATGTCGGCCTAGTGGTAGCATTGAGGAGGTACATGGTTCAGATTACGATAAAATAAAGTTGTCAAAATACAGGTGAACAACAATACATTGAATCCGACTACGAAATTAAAATAAACAAGTAACTAGTTGTCGTCATCCATAATGGCCTCTGCCCTGAACAAAGTCCAAATGTGTTCAATTAGATTAGCTTTCAGTTGTTGGTGCATTGCTCGATTCTCTAGCCGATTTGATTGGTTTCAGATGTAATCATAACCTGGTAATGGCCCTGGATGGACGGGTATGATTGGTTCTTCGGACGAGATTCTATTTCTCCATAATAGGTGTCACGTTTATCGTCCAGAATCATGTTGTGTATAATAATGCAAGCTCGTATGATCACATAAATTTTCCTATCATCAAAACATCGAGCAGATCTACTGATGATATGAAAACGAGCTTGCAGGATCCCGAATACCCTCTCCACATCCTTCCTTGCGGCCTCGGTAGTTCTGGTGTAGGGATAGACTTTATAAAGCACGCCCACAGTGAGTAAATTTCGTCAGTTAAGTAGTAAGGAGTGTTGTACTTTGTACCGTTGACCTGAAATGCGATCGAAGGCTGGTCACCTCGATATACACGAGAAAATAAGGACGATTCGTTCAAAACATTGATAGCTTTGTTCGAACCCGAAATACCAAAGTATGCGTGCTAAATCCAGGTGTCGGGCCCCGCAAATACTTCAAGCATAACCATAGGTCCAGAATTATCGCACCGCTCGTAAACCCCCTGATGCGTTTTTGAAAAACTCTTCCACGCCCAATGCATACAATCGAGGCTGTCGATACAACCTTGAAAACTACGAATTTCATTGTTACGTGTAATGTAAGATACCATCACTATTTGGATTCTTGAGGTAGGTTTCACCAAAGACATTGATCACGACAAAGAAAAAACGGTGCATGCACTCGAGGGCCGTTGTCTCAACCTTTTTCAAATACTTGTCAAGGCTGTCAGCCGAAGCACCGTAGCACAACATCCATAAGCTGTCGTACACTTTTGAATTGTTGAGAACCTGAACCGATCACGACAATAAACTTTTTGTTTGAAGTAGCCATCGTATTCGGGCACACCATTTAAATTTTTTATGAAAACATATTGCGCCATTCTGAAACACCGACGAAACATTTTTTTTCATCGCATATCGGGGTCGCTACAAAGTAGTCGTACATAAGTCGGTCGTAAGCAGCGGTTCGATCTCTGAAAATGTAATTTCTTTTCTTCTTCCCCCGAACGAGGACCGTCATATGTGCCTCTGCTTCCCTAACCTTTTACCGTATATACTTCAACATCTCTTTCTCCGCTTCTTGGGTCCTTGCACGTAACGTTGTGTAGTAAATTTCTCCGCCATCATACTTCTCGCTACTTGATGAATTCATAACAAAAAGACGACAATACAATGTGTAGAGAGAAATCGATTGAATTTTTTGTGTGGAGATACAATCTTCAAAAAACTAGTAGGGTATTTATAGAAAATAATATCTAAAATTGAAAAATAATAATAATTAATTCGGTCAACCGAATCTTCTAACTTGGCTATGTGGTAGAATCGTCGCGCCTTGTCATATTCTAAGCATATAACGCTCCACGTGTCGCTCGTTGATTTGGGCGGTCAATGCCGAATCTGTTGAACCGACTCTACAAAGGTCTATAAATTTGTAGACCGTCTAAAGCGGCTTGATCGATACGGCCCCTTGACGGGAAAAAGCATATTTTCCTTTGCTTTCGACGACCGATTCGACGACTACGAGACCCTATTGAGGACGGTCTTAGTGTTTTCTGTTACTGATTGGTAAGATAAATAATTAATACAATGTATAAATACAATCTTAATACAAATGCGAGAGCGATGAAAATGTGGAAATATTAATACAATTATTAAACTATACGTGTTAGGAAGAATGATGAGATTGAACCTATCTCATCAAGAAGTATCGACGAGAGACTTTTTTGTAAAGCGAACTTGACCTATAAATTTTTTATCGCGTATAAAATGTAAGTCTAGCTTGATTGTTTATAATGTATATGTTGTATCGGACATGTAGACTTGATTATGTTATTACAAAAGACAATGGTGGCAATCAGTGGCGGATCTAGCTTTTTCTATGGGGGGGGGGGGGGGGGGGGGGCACCGATTTTTTTTGTATGATAAAATTTAACGTAAAAACGATATAAAATAACATTATAAATATTAATATTCTATAAAAAGATACTAATTAATACTCATTACAAAATATGACATTAAAGTTTTATATTTTGAAAATGTTATAAAACACTTGCATCGTAAACATAATAAAAAAATATAATTTCTTGACGTATACGATATGCATTGACATTTCACTCGATTTATTATTTGTATCAAATATTGTGGAGTTAGAATTTGTTTTTTTTGAAATATCTCTCAATAACTATTAAATTATGACTTACATTAAAATTTTAAGACTTTTAAGGTTTGAGACTATCAAATCTTAAACAATAACGAAACTCAAATTAATAATGGTCTTGATTTTAAAATGATGACTTAAATTAAATTTGTATAAAAATTAAGAAAATTAAATAATATAAAATATAAAACAATTATTAAAATAAAAAATAATATAATAAAAACATATTTTGAAAAATGTAAGTGAATAAAATAGAATTGTATGGAGAAAAATGGAAAGAAATTAGATACGGGTAGCTTTTTTTTATTTGAGGGGGGGGGGGCACTTTTAAAAAAAATAAAAGATTTTATATAAGGAAATATTAAAAAAAATAAGACAATTGGTAGTTATTCAGATTTTTGAGGGGGGGGGGGGGGGGGGCACGTGCCCCCCTGGTTCCTTAATGCATCCGCCAATGGTGGCAATGAAGGGAGAACAATGCAACACAAGAAGAAGGTTACATAACCAACAAGACTCGGCTAAGATACTCGGCCTCAACACTAGAGTGAGACACAACATGTTTCCGTTTGGATGACCAAGAAATAAGGTTAGGACCGAGAAAAACACAATATCCAACAAAATAGACCGATAATTATTAAGACAACCTGCCCAGTTGAAATCAGAATAAGCAACAAGAGATGGTAAAAGAAGGAGGAAGATAAAAACCATGGGAAAGAGTACTTTGTACATAACGAAGATATGTTTGAGGGAAGAGAAGTGAGGTTCACAGGAAACGTGCATATATAAGGAAATTTGTTCAATATCATAGGAAATGTCGGATTAAGGAAAGGCAAGGTATTGGAGGGTTCCCGCAAGACTATGATAGATAGTTGGGTTAAAAATTGGGGAACCAGAGGGGAGGGAGAGTTTAGATTTGGTATCGATATGAGTGATACACGAATTGCAAGGGGAAATGTAAGCTCAAGCAAGAATTTTGCGAGCAAATATTTCTTGAGGAGAGAAAAAGGTCGGTGGAAGTGCGAGTAACAGATATACTTAGAAAATAATAAAGAGGGTCAAGGTTAGTCTAGCGAATTTCAAGCTAAGGCGGGAGGTGATGGTCGAAAGAAGAACTATTGAAGATATAATGAGAATGATACCATCAACATAGAAAATGAGAAATAAATATGAGAACCATTGTGGTTTTAACACGGAAAAAGGAATGAAAAGCGTACAAGTCGTTAAGTAGTAATGAAGATTAAGTTTGAATATCGTACTCAAATGAGGAAAAAACAATCGGTCATTATCTAATATGTTACATAAGTTGTTTCTTTCAGAAAATGGTTTTAGTTTAAAAATAAATTTATAAACATGTAACTAAGAGACAAGTAAAATAAAAATCGATTGAGGATTCTTGTTAATCAATTGGTAAAAAAAAATATAAGTTATGAGTTCGCATAGACCAATTCATACTATCGAACACATATAATCTTGAGAAGTTGACTATTCTTGGGCCAACGAATTATCTCTAATCTAGTCCTAATGAAATATAACCACCCAGTTCTTTCAACTCAAGATGTAGGAAGACCTAAAGCACTACATTATCTTATAATTTCTAACTATTGCATTTATATCAATCATGTTATTTCTAGCTAGAATTTATATCCAAATTATGATTGTTTCTAGACTAATTAAAATCTTCATCTTTTGAGTGTTAGATCTTAATTCAAATTACTTATCAAGTCCAACTGATTTTGGTGGAGATTCTCAAGATCCCTTGATTTTGTCGTCGCAACACAAGAAGAAATGCCTCTAACTCCGTTGTTTGTTAAGGTTACGAGTCTTGATTTGATTTTTGATGTTTTGACTTCCTTTTCAAATGATCACTAGAAAGTAACATCTCTTATTCAGTTTCTTTCTCCTGAATATTTGGTTGAAATGTATGACCCCAATTCCTCCCCTTTTAGGACAGGTTCAACAGTGATTAGTACCATCAAGCACGCAGAGGATGGTCTTGATGTCACTATTGTGGGTACAAGACGTAAGTCAAGGAGACTTGAAGGCCTAAGGAAGAAAAAGGCTCTGGTTGTTGTCTATCAAGTCAGCCCCCCACACCAGGTCCATAAGCACTACACGTCTCCCTAGCTTGACCGTAGACCTTTCTTTGACCGCTTCGAATATATTTGTTTGGGATTCATCTGTGGGTATGATTTTCAAACCAATAATTAAGACTTTGAATTGTGAGGAATGTAAGAACCGCCCCCGGTCGATCCCGGTCGAACCGGTGGATTTCGACGAAGTTTGACTTTCGGTTGGAAAAGTCAACCGATAACTCCGGAAGTCATTCGGGACCTTTCCCGGGCCCAAAGAGCTTAGCCGTTATCACGGTTAGCTTAGTTGGGCCATTTCTAGTATTTTGACTGTAATATTGTAACGGTCAATTTTCGGTCAGCGGGACCGAAAATTGAGTGCTAGATTTTTTAGCTGAGGACAAGTGGTCATACTTGGAAACTTGTCCCTATTAGCTTGGAAGGGAAGAAAAGAGGTCAAAATACCCATTTACCCCTCCCTTTTGTCCTTAAGTGGATAAGCACCCAAAGGGCTTTTGGTCTTTTCCCAATTTAGGTCTTTTAAGGCAAATGAAGACCAAATTCAGCTCATTTGTTTTGTTGTAGCCAAAATTTTGAGAGAAAAAGAGAGAGGAGGAAGAACAAGAGTGTCTTGAAGAAGAAGAAAGGGAAAAGGGAGCTCTTGATCCAAGTTGTTGTCTTCTACTCTCCAAAAACCTCACCATCTTCTCCATCTCACTCTCCTAAAGGTAAGAACACTATCAAAATCTCTTTTCCATCAATTTCATTTCATGGGTTTTTCCTTGGGTTTTGCTAGAAGTTGTTGGGTTTGATTCTCTTTGTGTTAGATGTTGTTGTAGAGAAGTATTGGTTGTTTTGTGGTTGAAATCCTTGAGTTTTATTGGGTTTTTGGTTTGATTTTGATTTGGAAAATCCTTGGATACTTGTTGGCTTGTTTATTCCTACCATGGGTAAAGGAATTTTGGAGGTATTTAACTGTTTTGGGAGTTTGGGATGACTGAAAATGGAGTTTGGTTGTTGTTTTTCGTGAAAAAAGAGCTGGAGGTTGAAGAAGGGCGAGTCTGCCCAGATCTACCACGGATCTGTGATGGATACCGTGACGGGAGGCGTCACGGCTCCGTGATGGAGTCCGTGACGGCACACGTCACGGTCCCGTGACGTCATCCGTGATGGGTGGTGTCACGGTTCCGTGGCAGACCAGTTTTGGGTTCTTTTGGGGTGTTTTTCATCAAATTCGATCTTTGTTGTGAACCGTATTTTTGGGGATGTTTTTGGGACTTTGCTTGCACTTTGGTTAGCCTTTAATTAGAGTTTAATTGTGTTCCAAGACCTTGGAATCAAGCTCGAGGGACGAAGACTACTTGGGGACCCGTGTGAAGAACGGAGAGGAAGCTTGCCGGATTTTGCCACTTGAAGTATTATTAGAGGAAGACCACAAGGTAGGGAAAGTACTAACTCCTCGTGCATTTTGATACCTAGTATGCCTATTAGGTTAATAAAATCGGAAAGGTCCTAGAATTGCATATAGGATGCGAATAGCTAGAATAATCGTCTTTCAATTACTAATAACTGGACGTGTCTAGTATGCATGCGTAGGATGTGAATCACTAGTGTAACTCGCTTTCAATACTTGGGAATTGCTTTACTGGTAGAAAGGCCGAGATGAGCCCTAGGATTGGTTGTGTTTGCCTCACATGCCTTGGTTGCCTAGTTTGGATAAGCTAAGAGTCTAATACAACTAGATGATTTGAATGTCGAACTTGAATGCTTGAAGGCTTAGCTGATCGAATGCCTGGATGAATGATTGTATGAGTATTGAGTGTAATTGATTGTGCTAAATGGTACATGATCGGGTGAATGATAGACCGATGGAGTGCAATTAGTAAGTATATTGGCAAGTGTAAGTTTATATTGGTTCTTGTGGTGTGTTGTGATAAAATTGTGATTTGTTTAGCGTTGGTTGCTCCATGATTGTTTAGTATGTTATCCTCTTGTGAGTCTTTAAGTTGGATTCTATATCGGTATGGCACCCACGCTGCGGGTGGGGTAGTGCATGTATGGTACCTACACCAATGGGAATACTGGTGTGGGGTAGTACCTAAGCCGATGACCTGGTATTTTGTATGGTACCTACACCAATGGGAGTACTGGAGTGGGGTAGTACCTAAGCCGATGACTTGGTATCCGGTATGGTACCTACACCAAAGGGAATGCCGGTGTGGGGTAGTATCATAGCCGGTGGATTGGACTCTGCGGTGCATTGATTATCGGACCCTGCGGGGCATTGATTATTGGACCGCACGGGGCATTGATTATTGGACTGCACGGGGCATTGATTATTGGACCCTGCGGGGCAACTGGATGGTTTACCGTGCGGGGATTGGTTACTGTTTGATTTAATCGAGTATATGCGTCCTGCGGGAGCACTACCTTGGATCCCGATGACCTATGGTCTTTTGGAGACGTTTCCGAGGGTCCCGACGAATGCGTTCTCATATGGACGTTTCCGGTATTCTCGACGTTATACGTCTTTGTGATGCCATGCGTTTCCTCCGGATCGAGGAAAAATCCGACATGACACAAAGAGTATGGTGGATCGGAGTGTGGTGACTTCATGTCCCACGGTGGCACTTAAATGCTCTATCTTCTGTTGATCGTTAAGAAATGTATTATTTCCCTAAATTTCTATGATTATTGCTATCCTCTTGAAAGCGTTAAATACCCGTTCTAATTATTAAACACAAAGGCATGTCCTTGTTATTTATTTTTCCTACTGAGTGTAAGCTCACCCCTATCTGTTTATTTACTGTTTTTACAGGCTAGCGTGATGAGTAGTGGACTCGAGGCTCGGGAGCTTCTGTAGGTCCGGGTGCACTTGGTCTTAGAGGCGTTTATGGTTTTACTTTTGAGTTTTAAACCTTATGTTAAAGGATTTATGTTGGAGATGTTACTTGATATATTTTGGTTGAACTAAACTTGGAGATTTATTTTGGAATTGAGACATTTTGTTGTTTTACTTGTTTTATCTTTAAGACACGTCTCGAATCCGGTCAATATCGGATTTGGGGAGTGACAAGGAAGGTCTCGACGATCGCTTGGTAGTTGATGCAAAGGATGCTCATGGTCTGGTCTAAGCATAACGGGACTTGCGTAGGCTAAGAGCTCCGACAGGTTCTTCAAGAGATGGATGGGTTTCAGTCGAAGCGTTATCGTCCCGTTCTCGGATATTTAAATTATTTTTATCTGTGGTTCCCTGCATCAGATCATGTAGTTGATTCAGATGCTTGGTTACGGGGTTTAGTGGTTTAGTTGGCTCGATGATTTTGTTTGTTCTTGGGGCTTCATTTATTGTTTTTTTTTATCTTTGAGGTTTATTGTGTGGCAAGTTTTTGTTGTTTTCGTTTTGGACATCCTTAGGTGTCTATAGATTTTAGTTTGATTGGGTTTCTTTGTCAGTTTTTCAATTGCCTTCTGTCATCCTGTAGGACTAGTGTTTGTCCCGAGGTAAACCCCATTTTGGTGTATCCCCTTTCCATATTCTTTTTCTTGGAGGGTATTGGACTAATAAATTTGCACTTATAAAAAAATTCCACAAAAGAGATAAAGTATTAAAGGCAAACCAAACATGAACCATATCCTAGTTCAACATTAACAAAATTATAAAGCGTTCAATACTTAGAATAAAATTTCTACTACCATATAACCGAAAATTATGGATGTTTAGTTGCTTACGGTAAAAAAGATTAAAAACAATAGAAACAAACAAGTTAATTCATGATATCAAGTAAAGAGTGAATGCACATTATCCAAAAAAAACAATGTTACATATGTTGTTCTTCGTTCTCCCAAACTCTAGACTTTAGTTCTATCAATCTCAGTAAAATAGCATATCTACCATAATTCCCTCTTTATCAAACCTAACTTGGGTATATAATTTGCATGTTAAAAAAAACAAGCAATTTACAATATGGGAAGTACTCACTGTGGCACGGTTGTACCGCATACCGAAATGACTTGGGTCACAACTATTCTTTTTATTCCCTTCAATTTGACATCTCACTGGCCAAAATCGATTCTCGTATGAGAAAATTATGTCATTCGGAAGATCAGTCAGACTCCATAACTCCTTAAATAGATTTTTAGATTTTTGCTCTATTTTATATCTATTTTATATCCAAAAACCTCCGAAACACAATGGGAGACAAAATATAAGTAACGATCAAAAAGTGCACTAAAACTATAATAAAATAGTACAAAAAGCTTATAATTATGGGATAAAAACATTTCATATAAGCATGGAGATGCATTCACATCAGATATCATAAACATAGAGAAAGAGAACGACAATTTGAGAATCGTTACGGTACATAAAGAGGAAGGTATCAATCCGACTATCAAAAAATCTGATGGAGAAAATATAGGAATACAAACGTTGATATCAAGCTCAAGGAGATTGTTCAAGAGCGTGAAGAGCCTTCTTAAGATGGAAAATATGATGAAAAAAAGGGTTGTAGAAGCTAGAGGTTGTTTTATGTAATTTGTTTCAGAAAGGTTGCCATGAAGAAATGCATATTTGACCTTGAGCTATGACTTGACCAAATGCGAGAAAGGGATAGACTAAGAATGGTCCAATTAGTATATGGTTCGATGTCAGGCTTGAAAGTATCATCATAATGAATTTCGGGTTTTTGAGTATACCTTTGGACGACAAGACGAGCTTTTTAACATTTAGGGAATTGTCGTACAAAATTTATGAAGAAAGATCCAATAATGGTGACAATGTTATGCAAGACACCAAATCCTAAGTGTCATAACATGAAAAGTAGAGAGTTTGGCTTCCATGGCATGCTTTTAAATCGGATCACAAAGATCTTGAGCCAAAGAGCAAGGAATGGGAGAAAGACTAGATGTGGAGATATGAAGATCAATAATACGGCGTGGTTTGATGGTGCCGGCCTGGATTCGCGTGGTCACAAGGTGAGATGTGTCGAAGGTGGAGTGGGTAAGGATGCTTGAAGAAGGGAGGAACGTGAAGTAATAGACGAGGACAACATGCCAGGTGAGATGTGCACGAAGGTAGATTTTCATCGTACTGACATGGTGGAAAATCATTATCTTACTAAGGGAGAGGTGAAGACAAAAGTAATTGTGACGATTAGACAGATAGCCTAGAAAGATGTCAGGACAATAGTAAAGGGCAAGTTCGCCAGGGCTTGTGGAGGAGAAATTGACATAGCATACGCATACAAAGACAAAGGAGTTCAAATGAGGTTCAAAATGAGAGACCTTTTTTTATCAGCTCTGTTTTTATTAAAAGAAAAGACTTTCCAAGAAGGAAATCATATAAGGGTCTAAATACCAGGACACTATTACAAAAGAGCTCCCAACAATGGAGCTAAAAGACATAGCCGGTAAAACAAGGGATGATGAGTCCCAAAAACAAGTCAAAGAGAAAAAAAAATAACTGTTAATCTCCTTGATATTTGAGATAACACTTTCGTCCTTAAGTGCCACCTGATACCACACATCCATAGCCGGAGGTGTAGCTTGGATAGCTTGTTCTCGACTCAGAGAACGAGTTGTAGGCCTGGAATAGACCACAATAGAGTTAAAAGATGAATATTTATTAGTAACCCGACCCTTAAACGTCGGAGATTGAAGCAATACAACTTTCCAAGGACTGTCCTAACCCCCAACAGGCGAGGTCGAGTCCTTTGAAACAACAATCTCACCTGGCCCAACTGTAAGGACTTGAGGCCTAGCAAGCTTCTTTCGATCCATAGTAACTGAGTCACCCAGACCTAAATCGATAGGGTCATGACCTTGGGCCACCAAATCTTGGCCCAATTGAAAAACTAAAGATGAAGTATCAATGGACCTCGTCTCCAAAACCAACGCGTCAGATTCTTGCCCGTGAGAGGCACGCGTCTCCTTCCTTAGAACAACCTCCACAAATCTTGCCTTCATAGCATGATCCACAAGCTCTAGACCTGGTTCGAGCCCAACCATGGCCTCCTGAACATAGGCTTCAAAACAATCCCCTGAGCCAAAAACTTCGTCGTCGTCGGCCAAATTTAGAGAAGTATCGTCTTCCTCGTCCTTAACTCCAGAGTGATTTGTTACAGGATCTTCATCGCGACATACTAGCGGAACTGAATCACTGTAAACAACCACAATTGATCCAACCCGCGAGACAGGAGGAAACTTAAATTTGAATTTCAAAACCCGAGATTCTAGGAACGACAACCGTACTTGGCCACCATTGAACGAGAAAGTCGTAAGAAATTCAACCACGACCCTAACCATCCAACCTTCGCCTGAGCCAGCTCGAGGGCACTTCTCTTCGATCAGAACACGCCCTTTGGTCTCGGAACAAGCCTGAGCCAACGTAGATCGGTGCACTGACTTCACATACCTAAACTTTCTCTGATCTCCCACTCCGCGAATGGGTGTCCTTGGACAAGCCATTGATACTAGAAGGATGTAACCATTAACCCTAAAGTCATTTAAGCTCCACGGCCTGGGATACATCGGATGTCTTCGAGAACATGACGAATCCAAAAAACTAGCCCCCCATGGTAAGACGCTTAAGAATAGAGCAAGCTTGAATCTCACCATAGGTCTCAAAAAATCACGTGCCCATGTTGGGTCTTGATGGAGGGTATGAACGCATACTTGCAGCGGAAGCAAAAACTCGAGACCATGTAAGGAAAAACTAGCACGATTAGATTCACAAAACAAAATGAAATAAATGAAGTGACTCAATTTGCATCTCGTGTATCAGAATTACGAACAGTCAAAATTAAAATTCCACCATTCATTTTGAAGAACTGTATGTGGAGAACATTCAATCCAACAATCAACTTCATCGGACCTTGGATGAACCTCCGATCGAGCTCATGAAGGTGGCTGGTCGGGTAGAAAACAGTGCAGAAAATTCTGCACCTTTTCTTCTCTATTTGTTCAAGAACACAAAGAAAAGATGACCGGCTTGAGTCTCCAAAACGACTACGTATCCACCCCGGGAATCAAAGTCACGTAGTTCTTGTGAAGAAAACTCAAGAACACCAAGAATGGAGAAAAACCTTGAGAGAGAAGATGAAGAAGTTGGAGTTGTTCCTATTCTTGTCCTCGTTTGTTATATTGAATAAGATGGCAATAATCCCATCAATATAATAAACAAAATATATAAGACAAGGTATAGAGAAACATGACGTAAATAGGACAAGTATGGTGCTAAGTATTGGTGGACATGATGTGGTTAAGTGATGAATCGCCAACACTTTAATCCATGTCTTCCATACTTAGTGCTAATTAATCAAGACCTTGATTAATTATTTTCATGGGCCTTGGTTGCATGGGCCTCTTAGAACATGGCTCGTGGCCATTCCCAACGAGGTCCCGTGACGTGCTCATCACCTCCAAGCCTTCCATACCGGAAATGTCCAACATTATCTGACGTGATCAATCCAAGACTCTAATCCTTGTCTCAATCCGTAAAGTCCTATTCACTTACCGACACATGACCCAAAACCCAATTTTGGTCATGTCCCGAGACAACTCCCTTTTGGCCATTCTCCATAAATGTGTTAATGAGTTTCATCCTCTAGTGTGACCCTTAGGTTTATGCATGTCAATAGATCAATGTAAAATCCCATTTTACTTGATCCTATTTAAGTGGCATCAAACTAGACTTTACTATTGTCTGACACTGCATAACGAATGGGCCATGTCGATTCTAACCTTTCTGTCGTCCCTTTCATTATCCTTTTATCTCCGATATCCTGATTGAGATAAGGCATATAGCCTTCATCCTTATAATTCTCAATCATTGTTCCTTGATATGTGAGATGACTAAATATATGATACCCATTATCATGTGCATGACCATGCTATTCTTTCAGTCACTCTCGATAAGCGGTCGAGAACCGATATCTTTCCCATACCGTAGTATGAGGGATAAATCCCTTAGCCGTCTTTCGTGTCACTCATGCAGTTTGTCCTTAAGCCAATCCTGGCCATTATGGAAGCCTTGTTACGGAAAACGTTAGACTCAGGTCAAACTCAATTGTTTACTGCATAGCGATCACAAAGACTCTTTGGTCTAAGGATACATAACAAGCTACGACAATGAATATGTTCATGACTTGATCTATGACACATATTCATGTCGGGTCGTCCAATATCATGTCCCACGTGATATCTATGATCATACTCCGGAATCCCATTCCAATGACTAACAGAACGTAAGTCATAAAGAGTCATCTTTCATACTAGTCGCTTCTAGTAAAACTTTGTTGACTAGGGACCCATCGAGTGTGATCTATCTCAATCTATGGTTCTATTCGCATGGTGGACATAGATCAGAACACACATCAATATATTACTCCAACACATAAGTAATATAAATCTGCTTTAATTTTATTTCTAACGATGATATATACATTTGAACATTTAGGATTGAACTACGGGCACTAAGACTAACAACCTAATCATCTTTGATATCAAGATGAAGATTACAGACGAAAATCTCTGTATAGCTATTTCGTTCATTTTTTTTAATCGAGTTTGGTAGTATGTCGATCATCGAAGATCTACACTTCTCCCCATCAAGATCCCAACCTGTGCCTTCTTCGACCCTCTCTGCACTACAACATGTTGAGCCTGTTTTCCATTTCCGATTGGCTTGGTCGGAACAATCACCACAGGGTCTGTGAAGCCAGTTGCCTGAAACGCATGGACTAGAAAAGCCACGGTATCTTTTGGACGAACAAACCTCACCCTCGTGGATTGAAAACAACCTTTATCATTACATGTGATCAACCAATGTTCTTCGTAAGGAGAGAGCATCAGAGAGTCGCGCCCTTAACTCGCACTTTATAAATCATTTTCCCACATTTTCAAGGAACTAAAACAACAAATGGGAAACCTTAGCTGGAAAAAAGATGGAGAATATGGATAACCATGTTCAAACCTTCAAAATGGTGATCTTACAAATTGGTCTCTTGGTTACTCATGGCATGGTTTTGAAAAACATGAAGTTAATGGAGTTTGTAAGTGATGCATGTGAGACGTGATCAACCTTACTCTGAGGTGCAACCGATCATCTAGGAGATGTCATCTTCAGTTCAAGGAGGGAAAACTTGGTTGTTCGTTCACCGAAGGATTGATTCTATTCTTCTGAGCGCGGGAAAATGAAGTCTCTAAACTGTTGATCTACAACATTCTTTTTCCAGTTTCATGGCTTTTCGGTCTGATGAGACGTAAAGGAAAGGTCTATAAGGCCGAACCGTGGAGGAAAATTAATCGGTTTTGTTTTGGTCTATTCCCCAGATGTCACAGGTAGCAGCGTTTATGGATATGTCCTACTGGCTGCTCGAAAGGTCAGCCATATGTATACCAAGGTAGAGCTTGGCACAGGAAGGAGATCCATATGTTCCCCTTAGTGGTTTCTCTCTTGTTGGTTTCCTCTCAGTGGTATCTTTATGCTTATATTTTCAGTAGGGCATGTTGCCTCTCAGTGTTTGTTTTTGTAGTTGTATTTTTCATTGTTTTCGTTGTACTTCTCCTCATGGGAGTTCTGTATCTTGGACTGTTTTTTGCAGCTTCTTTGTTCCTGTTTCTTTGGAACTGTGGAATTTATAAAACCTCCCTGATCAAAAAAAAGGAAGGAGAGCTCGAATGTGTGTATAGGTGTTGGAGACTCTTCAATACAGAGGCTCTATTTCTAAGGATCGTAGAAATTTGGCTGTGAAGGGTTGTTTGGGCACTGGACATTCAAATTTCAGGCTAGAAGTGATCCAGACAAAGTTTGAGAGATAAGAGGATAATTTTTTATCTCCATCTTGTAAAAACCAAAACAAAAAATGTATATAAAACAATTGAAGTTTTATTTCTCTGAAATGGACAGTTGTTTTTCTCTTCTATACAGAGCAACTACTTTGATATTAATAGTAAACATAAACTAATTTAATCCCTATAACCTCTCCCACAAACAACTTAATCTCATCATAATTCCCAATTCATTCCCTGTGGCAATGTGGTCCTCATAACATCCAGTTACCATAATGACTGGTATTTACGTCGTTTTTAAAAATGATTTATTTATTTATAATACCATATCCGAGGACGCTCCCTTTTGTGATTAGATGGCGGTGACGACGGTCTTCCGCAACTCCGACAGTCATAAATGGTCGAGCAGCGGGATCTCTACGACAAGTAAGCTGTGGTTCTTATCATTGTCATCTGGTTCTTTGACGGCTCGTGTGTTGTCACGGTCTCCTCCAGCTGTTTCTCTGATCTCGAGAGGGGCGACGCGGGGGAAGCTGGGGCATGGATTCTCCGGCGGTAGGACGGAGAAGAACAGCTTTGCGGTCTCCGGAAAGGGAGGTCGGCGACTGAATCGAGGAACCGTAGTGCAATTCTCTCTGGTAGGGGATCTGGCACCACCGTCCGATCCGGTACCGGGCGATCACGGCGAGAATGGGATGAGGGGAGAGGCGATGGGGATCGGTATGTGATACTCAACGCCAACAACACGGTGGAGGTGGGTTGGTCGATGTCGGCTACCGTCGGAGGGCTGAAATCGGGGTATGTTTCACTAGAGAGGGGGGAGGGTCGGGCGGAGCACCGTGAGGCGATGAATTGGAAGCGGCGGTTGGAAACTACCTGCGAGGTGTCAGCTAGGGCGTCGAAGGTCCATGAGCAGGGGCCATTGGAACTGGGCTTGCTAGCCGGGCCGAAGAGGACCTGGACTGGGCCAGGGGAAAGGGTTGGGTAGTGGATCTCTGGTAGGCCTGTCAGGAGAACGGGCTTGGGTAGTAACCCGAGACCCGGTTTAACATGGGCTGACGCGAAACTAACTGACGGGTCGGGTCATGAAGGTGGACCATTTGGGTTCCACAGCGGGGTCGGGTCTCATATTATGGGTCGGCCCGGACAATCGACATTCCGAACGAGGCATCATTTATAGCGGCGGGGGGCTCAACGCACCCTCGCCTCGCGGAATGAGTCCGAAGTGGTCTAGTGGGGGGTTCGCCGGTAATACCGCCTCACTGGACGTAGGGTGGCATCGATTCCAACAAGTACCGACGCGACATTCTTCAATCAGATCGGGAATCAGAAACTTTACGTTTTAAGGGCCCTCATTATCATCAAAGGGGGGACGACGGCTACTGGTTCCTCGGGAGGATGCAAAGTCCAACTGAGCTATTTCAGTTCCTGGTTATAGGGTTGTCCGAGACGTCGCTTTAGGGCTTCAGTATTACACTGGAGCATACCTCATAGTCAATTTATGTCCAATCGGAAACTTCAACTCCAACACTAGGCTTGCTCGGTCCGTGCCAATCAGTCTGAAGCCGATGTATCGGTGATCGGAAGACATTGTCGCAGTATTCTCCTCCAGACTACCCTTGATCTCTATAAAACAACTTTACTTTCAATTTTATTGTTATTTCAGTTTTTAGCATTTCAGTACTTCATTTTGTAAGCAACTTTCAATTATAATATAATGATCGTATTTCCTCAAAAAAAAACATCAAGTTACCTAATTATTATAAAATACTTATTACATAATAATAATATTAAAACCCAACACATCATTTTGGAAACAAACCATACTTAATCACGTGCTTGGATCAAGAGTTCGACTTAGCGGTAAAGGAGACTATCGTTCACTTTAATGGATAGATGTTGCTTAAATGAAGCTTCTTTCGATGTGTTGAGCTTGAAGGGGTTTCATTTCACAGTAGAGATGACGAGAACGTTGAGAATATTGGCCGCCTGCTTGGCACCGTGTTAACTCTGCATTTCAAAGCTTCTGGTGTTTAGTATGGTTAGACCTTCGTTTTGGTACATACTTCTTAGGATCACGTGATGTGTTTTCAATTTTGAATTCTGAATAGAAATCTAGGAACTGTCTCCGTTTTGAATTATGTTTCAAAATAGATTTAGTATTTTGGAAACGATTTGCGTGGGATTGATTCTGAGTTTGTTTTTGACTCTCGTGGAAGAGATCTAGGATGCCTTGGACAAGGGTGTCAAACTAAGATATGAACTTCTGTTTTGTCGAGGTGGACAATATGGACTCTTTCTTCACGACTCCACTTGTTTCTGCGGATGCCTTGAATGCATCTAAAGGAGTGCTAGTGATGTATGATCCTCGGTCCTCGTTAGCATCGTGTAGAAGAGGTCCTTATTGTGTATGGTAGGGGACGGAAGGCGAGGAGATCTAAAGATCGGACAAAAAAGACCATCACCCCGAGCATTGAGTATAAAGTCAGACCAAGTTCGAGGTCTGTGAAAGCTGAATGGTGTCATGTTTTCCCCTCTAAAAGAGAAGTGTGAAATTTGGTCTTGGAGTTGTGTGCGGATATAGGTTTGCAACCTTTGATCAAGGCTATGACGTTTTTGGAGGTAGCAGCTAAACACCTCGAGTTATGACGAAGTTGTGGGTTGTAGATCAAGAGCAGAAGCTGGGTTGGTCGCTGAGCTACTCTTGGCGGCGGGCTAATGGACATCCCTTGGTTTTGTTCACTGTGTGGTGCAGTCTCTTGATGTTCACTTCCTCTCATTTATGCTTGATCTAGTGAGGTCGTGAGGTCTTTTTTAGGTGGAGCTTATTAGAATATAATTATAATTGGACCTTCAACTATCATCTTGAGCTTTTAGTTGAGTTGGTCCTCTAATATGGTATCAAAGTTTGGTACCTCGCAGATATGGGTCTCAACAAAAATAATCAAACTTTCTCTCTTTTTAACGAGTTATTCTCCTCTTCTAATAATTCACCTCCAAACCCATAAAACGAGGACATATGTTATAATATAACTACAATTGGGCTTTCAATTATCAACTTGAACTTTTAGTTGAGTTGAAACTCAAATAGAGATAAACTGAGTAAGGTTGTTCTCAAGGAGCCCTAATTGACTTGGTCTTCTTATTTGTTTTGGTTTTTGGTTCTTGTGGAACTAGTCTCGTATTTTAAGGTGTGACATGAGCATTTATGTCTTAAACTGCTAAGAACTCTCAGGTTCTTCACTTATGGCTAGGTTCTAAACTTATTATGTTCTAGTGTAGTTTCTAGGTAAAAAAAATCGTCTATAAAAAAATGTCTAGAGCTTTGACCCACAAAGAGGGTGGTAGGTGACCTTGAAATTATTAAAGGGTGTCATCATTATAGAAAGGCTCTTGGCCAACGGAAGAGGAACGCCGGGTTTGGGAAACAAATCATCTATAGAGATATTTGCTAATAAACTTGTTGTTTAGCAAGTTTCGTCTACTGGGTTTTGTCAAATTTAGGCTAAGTTGAAGTAAAATAGATCCGTCAGATAAGATTTAGACTTTTCCGACAATGAACGGTTCGTTGTGAAATTCTGATCAGGTGCAACAACAAGATGTTAACCAAGAATTTATTTCATGTGATCTGACATCTCACTTTTAAAACGGAATGCAAAGCTATGCACAACACGAAGACACACAATTGGTTACCTAGTTCGGTGCAACTTCACCTACATGTGGGGCACTCTGCCAATGGAATGATTTTCACTATAGCGTAATAATCAACAAACAAGTTTCTCAGGTCATCCTATATCAAACCTCTTCTTCTGTGCCCTAAACAAATTCAGAAGAGAAGAGAATTAGGGCAAAATCTCAACAATTTTGCCCAAATTGTTTTGGCAAAATTTGAGCGAAGTTGGTCTAAGTTTGGTGTTTTGGGAAAATGCCAACAATTTCAGAAACAATTGGGCAAAATCTCAACAATTTCAGAGGGTCGAAGATTTGGGGAAAAGTTGAAGGGTTCGAGCAATGTCAGAACATGATCGACCTGATTTCCCTCTCAACCTACCTCGCGGGCACGTCGGTGCTGCCGAGACCCAGATGAACGAAATCCCTCCCTTCGTTGTCCACCACCGCTTTCCCTCTCAACCATCTCGTCCTCATCTCTAAACACAACCCCAAGCCAAACAATGAAGAACGCGATCTACGCATTCTCTAATCTGAAATGCATGAGTAAAAAAGAGGTGAAAACCCCCAAATTAACAACTGCAAAACCCAAGGAAAGTGGCCGTAAGCAGGTTAGTGACTGAGGTTGTGATTGGGGGTGGGTCGGTGGTGGTTGTCCGTGCTTCTTGTCGTAGTCGTCCTCGTAAGCTTCTTCTCTAGAACTGAAACTGGTCGACGGTGGAGGGCAACGGTGGAAGAGCTGAGGGCGGGGGAGGTTGCAGGTCAGTGATGGAGTGAGGACTGTGGCGAGGAGAAGCACAAAAGAGGGATTTGAGGAAAAGAGAAATAAGATTTTAAGGGGGAAAAGAAAAGAAATATTGGGTTTCAAGAGAACAAAGGGTAGTTTGACCATTTTATGAAAAAATAGGGTCATATGCTTTGCACATGACCATTTTTTATCCAAAAATGGATGGAAAATTGACGGCGGGTACTAAAGGGGAAAAAACATTATAGGATACTGAGGTGCCGCAAAAAATAGTTATGGTAGTGAGATGGAAATTACGAATTTTTAGAGTAGTGGGATGAAATTAGCCCCCAAAAAATCATCGTCTGGTAACACCTACGGTGCGAATGCTTTCATCGTCGATATAAGCTTAAACGACTTTATGTTTTTTGTCAAAAAATGGCTATTACATGACAAAAAAAAAATTGTTGAAAGTATCTTACATGACGAAATATATTCGTCGTTGAATTTTTTTTACACGACAACGGTCTTACTCGAAAATTTATTTTTGTGGCGTATATTTGGTTGGACGGCGGATTATTTTATCTTTTTTCTACATCAAAAGGTTGTGGGAACAGATCTGATACGAACATATATTTCATTGAAAGAGAGCCTTGTTACCTTTGGATTTTGACTTCACTAAAAGAAAAGACTTAGTGTAGGGGAATGAAAAGGTGTACACGTTTGTATTTATATCAAGGTTATATAGTTTTTGCTATCTTTATGTTTTGGTCATGTAACTTTTGTATTTCTATGTTTGAAAATGTTAATGCGCCACTCAATTTTTTCGTCACAAACATCGGTTTGAAAAAAATGATGAAATATTTCATTTTGTTAGTCATATGACTCATTATATGTATCAATTAATGAAGAGTAAACGAAATGTTTCCCTTATGAATTAAAAAAAATTATCATCTACCCTCATTTAATAATAATAAACTTAAGAATATAGTTATAAAAAATTATTTAATTAATTAAGAACTAAAACTTAAAAAATTACAATCCATCTAAACAGCTAAACTTAATCTAAGCCTAATGCAACCATTTCAATTCCAGATCCAAACAACACCTAAACATAATCTATCTAGGATAAACTACAAATGCATACCCTTAAGTATGCACCTTTAACCGACGAATACACTGAAGTTTAAAGTTAACTGATGCATACCCTGAAGTTTCATGTATTAACCCAGAACCCATTCCGTCATTCAGACCGTAACAGTGAAGTGTAAAAAGACCAAAATACCCTCAACTACCCTTCTATATTACACAACCTGTCATAATTTAGTTTTTAATTCTTTTTTACTATTATTTTTTTCCTTTTATAATCTTTTCTTTTGTTTATTTTTTTTTAATTTTCTGTTTTTAATTCCAAATCTTTCTTTACAATTTTCAGATTAATTTTTTTTAATTTCATATTTTAATATAAATTTATTTTATATAATCTATTTATTTTATTTTCTTTGTTATTTAATTTATTTATTTAAACCTATCTACATCCTCTTATTCAAAATAAATTGTATAAAAATAGTTTCATTTACAAAAACAGTTTTATTTATTAATTTAAACATATATAAATCAGATTGGTTAATTTTAATAATTAAATTATTCATTAAAAAGTTCTTCAGATTTTAATTTAAAAGTTATATACATCAATTTTAAATTTCTAATTTATTTTTCATCACTTTTTAAAATCACATTTTTTATAAATCATTAATTTTTTTTAAATTTTATTATTAATTTTTAATATAATTATTTTTTTCTTTTCTTTTTTCTATAAAACTTATAGTTTTTCTTTACTTTATTTAATTTCTTTATTTTAAAAAGTAAATTTTCTTTTAATTTCTTAAAACTAATTTTGCAGAACGCACAAACAAATCACAAATTTTGCAGAACCCAGTCTCATATTTGCAGAACCACCATAGTCATCATCACAATCTCCAACTTACATATTAAGTCGAATCATCAACTCCTCTCCTTTAAAACTTTAAATGTTCCCCTCTTCTCTAAAATCATACCAAACTAAACTTTTCAAAACTCAAAATGGTATTTTTCAAGCAATAATTCCTTGAACAAAAAACAATGGCACAAACTCACACCATTAAGATATAAAGATTTGAATGTACAAAAGTTAAACCCAAACTTGGACAGATTTCCACAGATTTTGAGCTCAACTACTTTTCTACAGATTTGAGAAAAGATATCAAACTAAGTCGAGTGCTTGACAGGGGCAGTAGATATGGGGGATGCTAAATCCAAACCCTAAGCCCCAAATCAGAAACCCTCAACTTCAAATACAAACCCTCAATCCAAACCAAACCCTCAACCCCAAATCGAAAAATCTAACCCCCAAAATTTGAAGAACAAAAAAAGAAGAAGAAAGAGATCGGTGGAAGCTCTTGTGGTTTGCTGGAGAAATCAAGACTCGGAATGTCCTCCGGGAACAACTCCCCGGAGGCCATCATGTAGGCGGCGGCCCGGTGGACGACGGTGGCCTAATGGCGCTGAGGGTGGCGACGGGGAGGCGGAGGTACTGGAGAGGTGAGGGCTGATGGGTGCTTCTGTGTGAGGGAAGGAGATGAAGGAGAGGTGAGGGTGGGTTTAGGCCATCCACAGATTTGGTTTCACGGCTAGACGCTGCGACACCCCCTTCTCCCCCTTTTCCTGAGCCCGGCCCTCCCTCGCCCGAGTTCTGGCCGAACAGCCCTCGGCGCCCCTCTATCCATCATCGCCGTCTCTCTCTCGGATCTGATTTTGTTTTGAATTAGTTTCTAAAACCTAAAAGAAAAGTAGAGAATATATTTTTAAGTTAAAGGAAAGAATTAACAAATGAAAGGAAAGTAGAGTCGTTGATGGATTAACAAATTAATTTCTAAAAAAAAGGAAAAGAAAGAATTAATTAGTCATTGATGGAAGAATTAATTAGTCATTGATGGAAGAATTAATTAGTCATCAATTAATAATTGATGAAAACAAATGAAAGGAAAGTAGAGAATATATTTTCAAACTATTAATTATTATTTATATAATTTTTAAAATTTTATTTAATAAAAATCATGATTTTTTTTTTATCAGCGAAAGCGAATTAAATTAATCAATCCTCACTTTTCTGAGGAAGAAAAGGTAGATACAAAAAAGCAACCTCCCTACAGATTGCGAGTCAACAAAACAAGAAAACTAGAGAGCCCCCACAAGTCTAAATTACAAACCAAGTGAGGGAGAGGTATCTCCCAAGTAAGTGAATTGAATTAGCTAAGGAAAAAGGGGGAGAACATGAGAATTCTTCAAAGAGGGATGCAGTGATAGCTTTGATCAAATTGCGCCCTTGTGAATTTGAAGTGTGCAGTGTAGAAATAATGCAGGTTGATACTGATGATGGACTGTTGGCAAATGTGTTGATGTATTGTCCATGAAAACCAATGTAGAGCCTCTCGGATCAGCATTAGAGCAGCTCCTTCAGAAGTGGTAAGTGTGCTGCAGAAAGTTAATCTTGACATGTTGATGTATTGTCCATAAAAACCAATGTAGAGCCTCTCGGATCAACATTAGAGCAGCTCCTTCAGAAGTGTTAATTGAGCTGCAAAATAGCTGCAAAAGATGTTAACTTGACATGCAAGTAACTGCATTAAGATCGACCAAGGCAGAGCAAGCAAGAGATAAGGGAAGTGCCAGACCAGCAACAGAAGGAGAAAAAAGGAAGGAAAAAAAGGAACACTCAAACCTAATAAAACTACCCACATTCAAGAGAGAGTGCAAAAGATGAGGGGAAGAGAGACACAGAAGAGCCCACACACAAGAACAAAGTCCAAGCAGAGAACAAACCAAGAAAGCAACCTTACCAAAACCTCACCAACACTATCCCAAACCCACCCCCAAACCCTGCCCAAGCCCCACCCCAAACACCATCAGATTCATCTTTTAACAACCAACCAAGGTTTATAAGTCCAATCTTGCAGACTGAAGTGATAATGTGGATCAAAAGTTGCCCATTCCCAACTGTAAGTAGTGTTCAAGACTTTTGCAAAGATTTTGTGAGCAGTCTCCATTAGCCCTTTAAATATAAAGTCATTCCTTGAGAGCCATAAGTGCCAGAGAAGAGATTGTAGAATGTTGCACCAAGCTCTTCTGAATTTTATAGGTACCAAATAGCCCCATGTGCTGAAGGTTGATTGTAAATTACCAGGGCACACCCATGAGATTCCCCACCAAGAGAGTATTAGATTAATTGCTTCCCAAGCTTTTCTGCAATGGAGTAATATATGAGCACCATCTTCTAGGTCCCAAGAACACTGAGGGCAGATAATTTCCTGCAGAGATAAATTCATTCCTCTTCCTTCTAGGAAGCATTTGGATGGGATGGCATCAAGACAAGTAAGCCAACAAAAGGCAGAGATTTTGGAGGGTATTCTTGGGATCCATAAATGTTTTGTCCATGTTTGAGGAGAGGTACCTTGGGATGCAAGTAATGCATACATTTTGTTAATAGTGAAACCCTTTGTGTCTGAAGCCCAAATCAGCTTATCTTCATCAGTGGAGAGGATGGTGATATTTAGTATAGCACAGAGACTACCCCATTCAAGGAGTTCCCACCCTCTAGGATCTCTTTTTAGATCCAGGTCCCAGCTGTGGCCATCCCAAAGATCTGCTATGACAATTTTTTTGACTTGGCTAACAAATAGATTCTGGGGAATAGATGTTTAAAAGCTAATTCTCCCCACCATATGTCTTCCCAGAAGAATATCCCGTTTCCTCTTCCCAAGATCCATGATAATCCTCTGCCACCAAAGTATTCATAGAAATTATGATTATCTGAGAGTGCAATAACATGGGAGAAGAAACTTGAACCTCCTAGCTCATTGAAATTGGATAAATCCCAGTCTTTTACACCACCACCATATCTAGCACAAATGATTTGTTTCCATAGAGAATTTTCTTCAAGGGCAAACCTCCACCACCATTTTGCTAGGAGTGAAATATTCATCCATTTCAGATTCTTTATCCCTAGGCCACCTTCAGCTTTGTCTTTACAAACCTGGTTCCAATTGACTTTGCAGAACACCTTTGCCTGTGGAGAGCCATGCCACAAAAATCTTCTCTGCCAACTTTCCATTGACTTGATCACTGAGATTGGGGCTTTCAATAATGAGAGGAAAAAGATAGGGAGGGCACTCAAAGTAGACTTGATTAATGTGATTCTCCCTCCAAATGAAAGTGTTTTTGCTTGCCACAGGCCTAATGACTTTTTAAATTTATCAATGATTGACTTCCAAGTGATGATACTCTTTGGATTTGAGCCTAACATAAATCCCAGGTATTTGAATGGTAGACCCTCAACTGTGCAGGATAGCAGTGCAGCATATTCTTCAATTTCTTCAAGGGAGAGATTCATAGGTATAAGAGCAGATTTACTGTAATTGACCTTTAGGCCTGCAACCACTTTAAATAATTCCAGTGTATGTCTCAGATTTGAAGCATTTTGAGGAGTTTCCTTGAGAAAGAAGATTGAGTCATCAGCAAACTGGAGATGTGAGATCTGTGGTCCTGTGCTTCCTACTTGTATTCCTTGTAGTTGTTATAATTCAACCCCAGACTTCATGAGTTGATTTAAGCATTCTCCAGCCAGTGCAAAAAGGAGTGGAGATAATGCACAGCCTTGTCTCAATCCTCTGTGCATTGAGAAGTCAGGAGATGGAGAGCCATTAATCAAGACAGACATGTATGCTCTAAAGCATGATATCATCCAAAGTCTCCATTGAAAGCCAAAGCCAAGCCTTTTGAGTAATTTCATCATGAAGTCCCAATTCACATTGTCAAAGGCTTTCTCAAAGTCAGCCTTAAAAATTATAGCTTTGGCCTTTGATTGCTTGATTTGCTGTACCACCTCATTAGCAGCTAGCACACCATCTAGAATTTGTCTTCCAGCCAAGAAACCTGTTTGTTCAAACCCCACCAATTGACCTATAACTTCCTTTAACCTCAGAGATAAGAGCTTGGATAGGATTTTATAAGGTCCCCCCATTAAACTGATGGGCCTGAAGTCCCCAAAAAAAATAATAAAAATCATGATAAAATGGTAACTAAGGGTATTTTAGACATTTTAAAAAAAGTTAACAGAAAATGGATGGACTGACTGACGGAAGGGGTTCTGGGTTAATACATGATACTTCAAGATATGCATCAGTTAACTTTAAACTTCAGGGTATTCACAGGTTAAACGTGCATACTTAAGGGTATGCATTTGTAGTTTACCCATCTATCTAAGCAAACAATTTAATTGGACATCAACCGTTTCACATCTCATATCTTCATTTCAAGTCGAAGAAGCTTGTTCATTCTTCTTTAACATAGAAAATCTTTCATCATCGCCGAAGAAGCTTTAATTGTCGGCAACCTCCGACGCCGCCACCCAATCGTCATCACCATTCCAACTCCAGTGCCCCCACAGCTTCAGCCTTACCATCTTCTTTACCAAATCTACGAGTTCGTGTATGTCGTTGTCGTTGTCCACCACACCTCCTCTCACTCCTTATCTGAACTGCTCCGACCAGACCCACGCCACTTCTTCAAATGATTTATTAACGATTTAATGATTAAGAGGGGTAAACAGTTTTTCAACCCATAAGAATAATTTGATTTGAAATGTAAAAGAGTAAAACAGTCGTTTCACGTCACTTGGTGCATTTGGTTAATACAAATCGTCGAGTAACAAATGTTTATAATAAAAAATTTGAGTAGCGTATTAGATATTTTTAAACATAAGGTACCAAAAAACACGTGACAAAAAGCAATTGACCTGTATAGAGAAAACTATGATATAATTTGTTCAGTCATGAAATAAATTTAAGGTTATTTTCCTTTGGCTCAGTCCTTATAAACTTGAATACAAGTATGAAACTGTAGTAGCTATGGGCTTAGATCGGTTGCTTTCTGATTTGGAGAAAGCAGTTGGTGCATTTGGTTAATATGAATCAATGAGAGTGTTGGTAAAAGGTCAACTAAAACCATATGCTTAAAATATTTTCTTTCAAGACCACAAGAATGAGTTTAGTGTGAGTGCAAGAAACCCCTTCATTGGTACTCAAAACTGGCCATGTTCTTTATGTGTCGGTTAAAACAAAATTAACTTACCATATATTTATCCAATCCATAGCCTCCACAATAAGAGTATCTCTCACATTTCCAGCATTTCAGGTAAGCTTCTTTTTGTCTAAAATATTCTGGAAACCATTAAGAGTTTCCTGATTTTGATTTGATCATGCTGGTCGTGGCATGCTCTTGAATGATTCAATAAGGTAGGCTATTTGGTGGACTTGAACAATTGACTTTTAGCATTTAAAAACGTTAGAAATTAAAGAGAAGAAAGACTAGAGGTTATTATATTCTGACTACAGTTGTAGAGTCAGAAAGGTTTAAATTCAGAGGCTTGACAGTGTCACTATTTTTGTTGCAGCCAATACCATGGTTGAGCCTCACACCCCAAGTGCTGCAATGTAAGATTAAGTTGTTAGTTTGTTCTTCAATATGTGTTACATTGGTGATGCTGATCTGATTTTTGGATCAGGAACTCTAGTGTTTGGGGTGATCTTATCAGCAACTTACCCGATGAGATCTTGAGTCACATAATCTCCATGCTCCCTTTAGAATCTGGTGTGCAGGTGAGCTTCCTCTCGACCCGGTGGAGAGGCCTCTGGAACATGGCCCTGCTGCAGCGTGGAGATATACAACACACTGTCACTGCACTTCCTAGCTTTGTTGCCAATTTTGATGAGCTTGATCCATCAAGAAACACCAGAAAGCTTCAGTATAGTTTTGGAAAAGGCGGTGTCCTATTGGCTACCATTGCGCCCAAGAACAAGCTTCTTGTGGATTTCTCTACCGGGAAACAAGAGCCTTTTGGACACTTTGGATTGAAGTTGGAGATGAACCCCACCCACCAGCCTTGTTCCTCTGCTTTTTGTGTTAAGATTCTGCATCTTATATCAGTTAACCATCTTGCAAAAGAGGCGGTTTCTTCAGTGGTATCGAGTTTTCGATTCCTTGAAAGCTTGAAAATCACCCAATGCATAGGCCTAGAGTCTTTGCAGATAGCCTCCAGCTCGAAGCTACAAAACTTAACCATCTTTGACTGTCCCCAACTCACATATCTCCATATTTCATCCCCTAAGCTCAAATCTTTCATGTTTCGAGGTTTGCTACCTTGGTTCTGTCCAGAGTACCATTTTAACCTGGAGGATGCAATGCTTGATTTCAGACAAGGCCCTTGCTGTGACAGCTTCAACAGTAGCCACTTTGATCCTGTCTTGCTGACCATAAAAAATGCTAAGATACTTACAATGTGTAAATGGACATTTGAGGTACACTTATTGTAGTGCTAGTGCAGTTCCTAACTTATTGTTTCAGCTTTGATCTGATTTTGATGCTGAGAAGTTATTCTGTTGCAGGCATTGATCCAACCATCGCTGTCCTGTTTGCGTGCCCATTTCCAATTCTATAGACTGAAAGAGCTGTGGTGGGTGGATGACTCGAGGGGCCGACATGACAGTGATGCCTTAATCTCCTTCCTGAAAATCTGTCCAGCTTTGGAGAGGCTCTTCATAACTGTAAGTGCACAAAAGCATGTTTTTTTTCTTGTAGAATTCAAATAATTGGTTTGGAATTTGTAGCTCCATAGATAGTGATGTTGTGTGCAGATTGATCCCAGAAGCTACATGGTGCCAAGCAGAGTCGAGAAGCTGAAACAAGTCAGTAGCCAGAGACAACTAGAGCATCTTAAAGTGGTGGAGGAGGAGGGATTTGCAGACCAAGAGGTCATGGCCTCACTGGTAAGCAATATCCAAGTGGTATTCACCAACCCTCCAATGGTAAGAAGACCAGATTCAGATGGGCATTTCCAGGGGATTTTGGCACATGAGCAAAGATTTGAACTATGGCCTAAACATCCTCATATGCATCTCTAGATACAAATCATCATGGTGTCTTTCCTCAGAAGCTGAAACAAGTCAGTAGCCAAAGACAACTAGAGCATCGTTGTACTTTACTTTTTAACTCTTCCATTGTTAGTCATTTAGGGTGAAGTATCTTAAACGGAGGTCAATCTTGTTAGTTGGGTGTTTCTGTTCTTGTTTAACATGTGACTTTATGCTTCAATATTGGACAGACCGAATGACTAATATAGCCAAAACAAAACACTAAAATGACAACAAACAATAATGGGGTGCTTCAATATATAGATGAAGAAAAGAAAACCCACGAAACAGATCAAACACCTAAAGCACAACAGATACAATACTCATTCCCCTCCTAATATAGAATAGATAAGGTTTAAAGTCATTAAGAAATACAAATAACATGCTTAAAAATCATGGAGAGTAGGGGTGTAAATTGTAAACAATCCGAGCCTTAGCAGTTCAATTCGGTAAATATTGGCGTGAGTTCGTTATAATCAAGTTGGATGCGAATCCGGGTGCAATGTTGAGTTCTTAGTCGAATCCCTTAATATTTAGTTAATTATATATTTTATTTAATAGAGAACGGAATCAAGTGGAATTTGGAGTTTGAATATTAATTTTTGAGCGAAATTCAAACTGAACTCAATGAGCTGGTTAGCATGGATAAAAAAATTGGGGCTAATGCAGAGAGTCATGTTCAGCGATGAAGATGGTGTCATAGATGAGGGCAGCGAGTCCGGCGCCGATGAAGGGTCCGAGCCAGTAGACCCAGTGGTGATGCCACGACCAGGTGACGACGGCAGGGCCAAAGCAGACGGCCGGGTTCATGGATGCGCCATCGAAGGCCCCACCGGCCAAAATATTAGCTCCGACGATGCAGCCTATGGCAAGCGGTGCAATAATCCCGACGCTGCCCTTCTTGGGGTCCACTGCCGTGGCATACACCGTGTACACCAGCCCGAATGTCATCACAATCTCCAAAACTAGAGCATTGTTCGCCGTCATCCCCGACGACAAGGCCAACGCCGGTACTTGCTGCAATTTACATATAATTAGTCACTAACAATAACAATTTTAATTAAAAGAAGTGCATTTACATTTACATACCATCCCTCCGGTGGAGAACCTGAGTAGCAAGCAAGCGAAAACAGAACCGAGCAACTGAGCGATCCAAAACATGAAGCTCCTGAACAAGGATATGTGTCCACCCAGAAATGCACCGAACGTCACTGCAGGGTTCACGTGACCCCCCGATATGTTGGCCCCCACCGACACCGCCACCATCAGCGCGAATGCGTGCCCCAGAGACGCCGCTATCACCCCTGCCGGCGTCGCCCCTCCGTCCTTGCTCAGTTTGTCTGCCAAAACATTCATTTCAGTACATTACAAATTATCATAAGCATATATATACACTTACTGAAAGCCATGCCAGAGCCTGAGCCTGCGAAGACGAATATGACCATGGAGAAGAACTCCGCCATGGCTCCCCGGACGGCATCCGGATGGCTGGCCTCTACGGCCGACCCCATCGTGATTCTGTATAGAGGCATCTTCTACCACTTTTCTTGTATCTAATACAAATCAAAGGCTCACTCTCTTCAATAGTCATAGTGTCTCCATTTATGTACCAGAATTAACCACACTAATCCACCGCCACATGGATCCCTAATGGCCCTGTGTTTATTCAAAACTTCTACGGACTCGCCGCTTCTTTTGCTAACAATCTTATGCTTACTACATTTTATTTTCTGTAACCTACATTAATCTTTGAGCATATCAACTTTTAATTATACAGTTGGGCCGAGATTTTTCATCATGGAGGCTATATCAGAATGACACTTCCGAGCCAGAAAGGTCATTTCTGTAACGATATGGATGAATATCGAAACTGGAAATGAACTATAGACCAGGAATTCGAAGCAAATTGGTATTGATTTCTCAGGGAAAGCTTACAATTTGTCCGATGATTGAAGAACATAGCAAAAGAAAGCTAAACCCTAAAAAATACAAAATGATAATACCAAATTCTAGACAAAACGATAAGATCGTCATACCCCTGCCATATGACCCCTTCAGCCTGCTACACCCACGATCGCAGCTGTCACAGCCATTGGGACCACTGTCGCGTGGCATCACGCGACCTTCAGCTGGGGAAGATGCACAGTACTCACGCGCTGACACGCGGTGAACTAAACAAAACGACACCGTTTGAATTGTAACGGAAAAAACAGAATTTCGAAATTGAAATTGGCGCGAGAAGAGGAGCTGTCGTGACAAATACCCTCTCCTCAGAACTGGCTTGTCCTCAAGCCAGCATTTTGTCCACCCAATCAGGGAATTGAGCAGCTATGGTTGAAGCATCTTCCCAGACCGCATCCTCTGGAGTAGAATGATCCCATTGGATGTATTGAACCACAACAGCATTGTTCCTGGGTATCAATCTCTTCTACAATAGTGCCAATGGTTGGAGCTTCAGGTGCCCTTCCTCAGTCACAACAAGCAAATGTGGAGCAAGTCTGTTCCTGTGACCCAATTGTTTCTTGAGAAGGGAGACATGGAACACTGGGTGGATTTTAGAGTCCACTGGTAGCTTCAGCTTATAAGCCACAAACCCTATCTTCTCCAAAACCTGGAATGGGCCAAAAAACCTGGAAGATAGCTTTAAATTTGATCTCAAGTTGACTAAAGTCTGTCTATAAGGTTGCAACCTCAGGTACATCCAATCACCAACAGCAAATTCCCTCTCAGTCCTCCCTTTATCTGCATAATGTTTCATCCTATTCTGTGCCAGTGTCAGATTCTCCTTGAGAATTTGTGACAGTTCTTCTCTGGATCTGATAAAGCCTTCCACAGCCTCAATAGATGACTGTATTGGTCCCAAGCTCAATGTGGGAGGAGGGAACCCATATAAGGCCTCAAATGGGGTCATTTGTAAGGAAGAATGATGGCAAGTGTTGTACCAGAACTCAGCAAATGAAAGCCACTTGGTCCATCTTTTTGGAAATTGGTGAGTCATAGTTCTGAGGTAGTGTTTCAGGCATTGGTTCACTCTTTCACATTGACCATCAGACTGAGGGTGATAAGCAGTGGTCATGTTCAGCCTGACCTCCAATTTTTTGAATAGTTCCTTCCAGAAATTGCTTAGGAAAATCTTATCCCTATCTGATACCATTGCATTTGGCAACCCATGTAGTTTGAAAATGTGATCAAAGAAAATCTCAGCAACTTGGGAAGCAGTAAAAGGGTGGCTCAGAGCCAAGAAATGAGCATATTTTGTGTACCTGTCAACCACCACTAGGATGCAGTTCTTGGAGTTAGAAGAGGGAAGGCCTTCCACAAAATCCATGGCAATATCATTCCAAGGCTAAGATGGAATAGGAAGTGGCTGTAACAGGCCAACATATGATGTATGCTCAGCTTTGCACTTCTGACAAATGTCACACTCAGTAACAAATTTGTGTATATCCTTGTGCATATTGGGCCAGAAGAAGTGTTGTTTAACTCTCCTAGTAGTTACTGTAATGCCAGAGTAGCCTCCCACAGGAGCCTCATGTAAACTAGTCAGTACCTTGGTTCTGATGTCAGAAGAACTGCCCAAATAAATCTTGCCTTTGCAAAAAAATCAACCCTTGCTTCATAGAGTATCCCTCTACAGCAACTGGGGCTATTGACAACTGTAATAATAATTTTTGAGCCTCCAGATCATCCTCATAACTGGAAAGGACCTCATTCATCCAAACAGGTACCAATGTGGTTAACTCATTCAAGCTTGCCTCTGGTATTCTTGATAAGGCATCAGCAGCAATATTGTCCTTGCCTTTTTTATATTCAATTTTGTAGTCCAATCCCATGAGTTTTGCTAGCCACTTATGTTGAAAGGAAGTGGTCAACTTTTGTTCTAACAGGAATTTGAGGCTTTGGTGATCAGTTTTCAGTATGACACTACCAGTGGAGAAATAGTGTCTCTACTTTTGGATGCAAGTTATCACAGCCAAGAGTTCCTTTTCATAGGTTGACATAGCCAGTGATTTAGGACCCAGAGCCTTGCTAAAAAATGCTATTGGTCTGCCCTATTGCATTAAAACACCCCCTATGCCCTTGTCACATGCATCAGCTTCTATCACAAATGGTAGAGAAAAATCAGGCAGCCTGAGTACAGGTGTACTGGTCATAGCTAGTTTAAGCTTCTCAAAGCTCATTTGGGCTTCAGGGCTCCAAGCAAAACAGTCCTTCTTCAGCAAGTTAGTGAGTGGCCTAGCAATTGTGCCATAGTCCTTGACAAACCTCCTGTAATAACCTGTCAGTCCCAAGAAACCCCTCAGTGCTTTCAAATTTTTTGGGACTGGCCAAGACTGCATAGCCTCCACTTTGGCATGATCTGTAGCTACTCCTTCAGCTGAGATGACATGCCCCAAGTATTCAATGGATTGGCTACCAAATTCACATTTAGATCTTTTAGAAAAGAGTTTCTGGTCTTGGAGTCTTTGTAATACCAGTTCAACATGCCACAGGTGCTCTTCCCATGATTTACTATAGATCAAATGTCGTCGAAAAATACTAAAACAAACTTCCTTAAAAAATCCTTTAACACATGATTCATCAAGGCCTGGAATGTAGATGGGGCATTAGACAACCCAAAGGGCATTACCCTGAACTCATAATGCCCCTCATGTGTTCTGAAGGTAGTTTTCATTTCTTCTCCCTCAGCCAATCTCACTTGATGATACCCTGACCTTAAGTCAATCTTTGAAAAGAATTTGCAGCCAGATAGCACATCCAGGAGCTCCTCAATTATAGGAATAGGAAATTTGTCCTTCACAGTTTGGTTGTTCAGCTGTCTGAAATCTATGCACATTCTTGAAGTGCCATCTTTTTTCTTAACCAGCAGGACAGGGAATGAATAAGGGCTAGTACAGTGTTGTATGACTCCAGAGTTCAACATATCAGAGACTAGTGTTTCTAGTTCATTTTTCTGATCATAGGAGTGTTTATAAGGCCTTATTGATGGGGGTGTACTGCTAGGCAACAGGGGAATCCTATGATCACAAAATCTCCTGGGAGGTAATGTGGTTGGGGGTTCAAAAACATATGGAAAAAGATCCAGGACTGCTTGCAAAGAAGGATGGACAGTCTGGTGCTCATGATCTGCCTCAGTAAGTAAAAAAATTTGGCCCAAAAATAATTGTTCACCTGCCAATACTTCATTTCTCAAGACCTCAAATGTTGCCAAAGAGCACCTGTTGGAAGGAGGTTCTTCCAGCAAAGTAAACTTTTGATTTCCCACATAAATTGTAACAGACCTCCTCACATAATCTAGTTCAATAGGGCTTACAGTCTCAAGCCAATCAACTCCTAATACCATATGAAAACCCCCTAGAGGCATCACTAGAAATTCCCAAGTTAGAGTAATATTCTGAATTCTCCAAAAGATCTTAGTAACAGTGTTGCAAAGCTGTTGATTCCCATTTCCCATTTTCACTATGGTTGTTGGACCAGAATATAATGCCAGGCCTAATTTACTAGCAGTTGATATATCAAGGAAGGATTTTGTAGCACCAGTATCAATCAAAATAGATATTGCAGTAGATTTTACCTCACCAGTGATCCTAATGGATTTAGCCTTTTTGATGTGCACCATATGGCCAAAAGTTTCATGAGACAAGATGCATAAATCAGTCTGCAGAATTTCCTCAATAGCCTACTCCTCCCCAGAATAGTCACTTATTTCTTCCTCCACAAATTCAGAAGTGATCTGATACAGCTTGTGCTTATTGGGGCACACATGATCCTTAGTGTATTTAGCTGGACAAGTGTAACAGAGGCCCTTTCTCCTTTGATCATCAAGGTTTGTGGGATGCACTTTAGTGAACGGCACAGTGGAGTGATGTTGGTGTCTCTGAATAAGTTGGGGGGCTTGTTGGGGTCTTGGCCTGTAGATATGAGGTGCTGGGCCAGGTTGAACCTGATGGGAAGCTTTAACTTTGGCTCTATGTTCCTCCCTCTTGGCCAAATGCATAGCCTGAGATAGGGTTTGTGGCTCATACATGAGGACTTCTACTTCCAATCTAGGGTCCAGTCCAGCAATATAGTTAGATACAAAGTAAGCCTCAGTAGAGTGAGTTGCCTTACTCAAGACTAGAAACCTTAGTTCTACAAACTTATCATCATAATCAGCCAAAGAACCTTCTTGTTTGAGCTTTTTGAATTCACTATCAATATCAGAATGGCCAACATCTTCAAACTTTCTCGACAAATCCTCACAGAATCTGTCCCAAGTAATCATTCCTCTTCCCAAAGAATACTCAGCATACCAGTATTCTGAAGAACCAGCAAGGTGAAGTGAAGCAACTCTCACCTTATGCTCCTTTGGAATAGCACAGTACTGGAAGCTATGTTGTAAAAATCCCCGCCTAGGCGCTAAAATGGGCTTTGCCGACCCGATTTATCCTCCTAGGGCGCTCCAGGCCGTTTGGGCGGAATATAACTGATTAATCCCCGATTCGATCGATTAATCACCACCTAGCCGATTAATGGAGCGGGACGGCAAGGCGTCGGGTCAGATTTGTAGTTAAAAAATTAGTTTTGAACCTTCTATAAACCAAGTGAAACTATAAAATTATGCTAGTTGATAGTCATACTTATTGATATTCTTTTAAAAATTGTATGATACTTTTAGTTTAATAGAATATTTACGTTTTAATATGTTTAATGTTCGATATTATTAATATTTTTTATATAGTATAATATAAATTTTGATAATATGTAATGAAAAAAATAAAAAATAATAATCCGATTAATCCTCGCCTAGCGCCTAAGGCCACTTCCCGCCCGACTAGCGCCTAACGTTTTTTACAACCTTGAATGGAAGTAAACGTTGCGTTTCTTGATCCAGTTTCGAACCCCCTTGCCATCAAAAACAGGAAAAACCAG
Organism: Erodium maritimum; assembly: GCA_963921825.1. Classification (NCBI taxonomy): domain Eukaryota; kingdom Viridiplantae; phylum Streptophyta; class Magnoliopsida; order Geraniales; family Geraniaceae; genus Erodium; species Erodium maritimum. The sequence continues at coordinate 110,571,044 of OY997588.1, read as the reverse complement.
ATTTGGTGTTTTGAAGGTAAACTCAGGCAATGTATTGGGTGGATACACTTGCTGCAGCATGGGTTGTTGGGGTATGGGTACAGGGGTGAGTATTTGTGGTAAAGTGGGGTATTGTTGTTGGTCCATCTGTGGTTGTTGAGTCATGTACTGAGGGAACATGAATTGTTGGGGAAACATGTAAGGGTTAGGAATGAAAAAATTTTGTGGTTGTTGAATGGGTTGTGTTTGGAAGATTTGTGGTTGGTTTTGTATAGGGATTGGGATTGTTTGAGGTAATGTTGCCATGGGTATTGGTTGGGGTGTGGGATTTGGGGTTGGGTCTTGCAGCACAAGACGATTCACATGGTTTTGTGGTTGAAGAACCCAGGAGGAAACGTCAGACTGACCTTGGTTTGTGGGTATTTGCTGAGACATGGGATCTGGTGGTTGGTTTGGGTGCGGGGAGTATGTAAGGCATTGAGGAGTGATGGGTATGGCCTGTGTGTTGTTTACCCTCAAACGCTGAGATCCTGGAGGTTCCTCTCGTTGCTGGCTTTGAGCCCTCTTCTCCATGAACAAGGTCATGGATTTCCTCATTTCTTCCATGCCTTCTTTCAAAGCATCATTCTCATGTTGTGCTCTACGGTAAGCAGCTCGGAGCTCAAAGGTTTCATTTTGGACCTCGGAAGCTTGAGATTCGGACGATTGCTCCGTGGAGGGTTGAACTTCCATGATAAGCTGCGGGATTAGAGGCGATTGATACCACTTGTAACGATATGGATGAATATCGAAACTGGAAATGAACTATAGACCAGGAATTCGAAGCAAATTGGTATTGATTTCTCAGGGAAAGCTTACAATTTGTCCGATGATTGAAGAACAGAGCAAAAGAAAGCTAAACCCTAAAAAATACAAAATAATAATACCAAATTCTAGACAAAACGATAAGATCGTCCTACCCCTGCTATATGACACCTTCAGCCTGCTACACCCACGATCACAGCTGTCACAACCATTGGGACCACTGTCGCGTGGCATCACGCGACCTTCAGCTGGGGAAGATGCACAGTACTCACGCGCTGACACGCGGTGAACTAAACAAAACGACACCGTTTGAATTGTAACGGAAAAAAACAGAATTTCGAAATTGAAATTGGCGCGAGCAGAGGAGCTGTCGTGACAATTTCCTAAAACCTGCTTCAGAAGCAGCTTCCTCATCTCGGGATAAAAAGAAAGCAGCTTATGAATTGCTCTATATTTACTTGCACAAATAGTTTACAACAAATGCCTTCATTTTCCTCTACCAGCCTTCTATTGTTTTGACAAACTGGGAAATTTACAAGCAAAAAAGAAATCCAACCTAAAACAATAACTTTCATCAAGGACAAAAAAAGACACGCCTCAGTACAAGGACTAGAACTATCTTCACGCCATATCCTGACCAATAAACAAATTAATATACCAGGAGACAAAAACATAACCCCAACCCCATCATGCTTTGCCTCCAAAAGAATCACTTCAACCAAACTCCAAAATACCCTACCCCTAACACCCTAAATCTCGGGAACTGCTACTGCTCTGCCTCCATATTAACATTGTTACAAGCCTCATACATTCTCATTTCAAGATCTCCAACCCATTCATGCATGTAAAGGTAGGATGAGCCGGATGCATCTTATGGTCCAGGGCAAACTCAACCTAAACAATGCGATGTTGGCGCACACCCTTTCTGAAGTGGGGTTGCATCAACCGGACATACAAGCCATTCTTTGACACCAAAGAATCATGGGTCCCTTCCTCCACAATTCGCCCTCCATTCAGAACTACAATGTTGTCAACATGTCTCATCATAGCAGCCCGGTGGGCAATCAGGATTGTTGTTTTGTTCCCCATGACCAGAGTATCAAGTGCCTCCTGCACCACCCGGCTTGATTCGGATTCAATTGACGAGCTTGCTTCGTCCACTAACAGAATCGGTGCATTCTTCAGCACTACTCGAGCTATTGCGATTCTTTGTTTCTGACCTGGGGTCAGGTCGACACCCCTCATCCCCACGTGAGTATCATAACCATGAGGCAAGCTGCTGATGAAATGGTGAGCATTTGCTATTCTAGCGGCCTCTTTCATCTCAGCTTCACTTGCATTGTGTCTTGCATATATGATGTTTTCTCTAATAGTTGTTGAAAAGATAATAGGCTCTTGCTGAACAAGTCCTAGGTGGCTCCTCAACCATCTCAAATTATAAAATTTCAGGTCTCGGCCATCCAGTAATACCTGTCCCGCAACTGGATCATAAAATCTTTGAATCAAAGATATTATAGTGCTCTTTCCAGAACCAGACACTCCCACCACAGCTACCGTCTGTCCCCCATTGACCTTGAGACTGAAGTTGCTCAATACCAACATTTCTGGGCGAGTTGGATAAGAGAAATCAATGCTTTTCAACTCAATGCTTCCATAAACATTAAGAGGCTTTAACGCCGAGTTATCATCTGGGTCAATCTTAGGCACCCGCTCTATGATTTCAAACACCGAAGTGAGAGATTTTCGTCGTTTAAGAATATAAGGAGCCAATCCAAAAGGTTCTACTAGTGCAAACGTTGCAAACGAGAAAACCATGTACTCCTTTAGAGCTGTAGGAGGATCCATATAACCTTTTTTAACAGAGATTGCAGTGTACCAGAGGAGAAGTGCATTGCAAGCAAAAAGGAGAAATTGTGAAAAGCCAAATGCAAGCCCAGTAGCCATTCCATGAAGGAAACTTTGTTTGAAAATCTTACTTAGTTGTAACCTGTAGAGCTCCATTACCTTGTTCCCAGCACAAAATGCTACAACAGTGTAGATGTTTCTGACAGCATCCTCAAGAACCAAAGACGCTTTCCTGTGCATCTCCTGGATGCCTCGAGAAAACCCAGCAAGCCATAATTTCTGCCAATTTTAAACATACAGCTACTCAGAACGATGGCGCGTATAAATAAAGTAATATTTTAAGCAGAAATGAAGCTCAACCGCTAGGAAACATCATCTGTGCTAGTACCACACATATTTGCATGCAAAATTTTGATAAATGCAGGCAACGCAATGATCCTTAGAGGATCTATCAGATTAAGGTGGATTATCACTTCTACCACCAGACATTCAACTCTTTCAAATGGTATAGACAAATGCAAACCTGTGCAAATGCAGAAAGAGCAAGAACTGGAAGGGTTGCCAAAGCCACGAGTGCCAATCGCCATTCCAATAATAATCCAATTAGGACAGCCACAATAACAGCGGCACTGTCCTGTATAAATATGGAAAGCCGATTACTAAAAGCTGCACGCACAAAAGTAGCATCATTCGCCAAACGCATGGACAAGGTGTCAGCACTGTTATCCTCTTCGTCAAACCATCCAACTTCATTGCGCAGCATTGCTATTACAAGAATGGAAATTTATCAGGTTAACTAAGAGTCATCATAAAAACTCACAATCAGGTGAAATGGACATAGAGAAATCACAGTTCTTGGAAAAATAAACAAATCAAGCAAGCAGTTGTATACCTGAGAACATCATTCGGCGAACTCGCTCGGTCATTTTCTCTCCCATTATACCAAAATAAAAATGCTGCAAAAAATTGGCAACAACTGTCACTACACCCATGCAGGCAATAATCAAGCACCATTTATCCACTTCTTGTTGTATGTGATGCCGTTCTCCAGTTCTATAATATGCCGTCACAATAAGTGCGATGACATAAGCAAGAAGGGGATTGAATGAACCAAAGATGGCAGCACCAGTGCTTCCTAGAACTGCATAGAGCCACTCAGGAAAACTAAGTTCTGCCAATCTCCAAAATGAAGGTGATTCCAGATGTTGGGTGTCCTTTGCTTCTTTAACACTCACTGAAGTGTCACCAGATGGACTAAGGGGGCGACTAAAAGTCTGGGAATGGGAGCGTTCATTCTTAGGATCAGATATCAAAAGAGGTGAAACTGGGGATTCAGGGTCCGAACCATTTGATGTTTGCCGATTCGTAGATTGAACATCAATTTTGGGTAATTCAGGTAGTCTCCTTTCAAAACTATCCTGCCTACTGATTGATGGCTTCTTGTCTGACCCATCCAAGGGCAGACCATTTTCCATCGTTTGCTCAGGTGGTGGACTCCGAGCTTTTGGGGTTTCTTGTGAATCATAAGTAACATCATTTAAGGACTGAAGCTCATGCATCCCAGAGACTCTCTGAAGAGATGGGGATTTCATCATTTTTGGAGATGATGGCTCTTGAAAGCTTTGACTTGCTGAAGAATCTTTCTCAATTTGGAAAGTGGTTGTTTCTTTGTAGTTTCTAGCTGGCATCCTGGATGCAAACACAGAACCCATAAAATGCAACTTGGTAACGAAATATACATTTCTCATCAACAAAGTTATTATTAATGAAAATCCTAACGATGATAAACTACATTATTAGTTGCTGTGCAACCTTTCTCAATTTGCAAAAGCGTAATAAGTTCCTTGAGTAGGTACCTCCTAGGAAGTTTAGCTGCTTCTTCACATTTGAGAAGTTCTGCATATAGCCCATCGAGGGTTAATAATTCATCATGTGTACCCATTTCAACAAGCTGACCTTCCTCCATAACAGCTATATAATCAGCATTCCTTATAAGACTAAGGCGTCGAGCTATAATTATAGTTGAACGGCCTAACATGAGGACATCTAAAGCTTCCTGGACAACTCTTTCAGCTTCAAAATCGAGTCCACCAGTAACCTCATCAAGCAGGAGAATTGATGGATTTAGAAGTACAGCTCTGGCGATGGAAAGTTTTATTTTCTGCTCTTCTGTCAATGCTAAGCCAGCCCTACCAACCTGAAATGCACAAAATAATATAAAAAAAAGAATAGCCCACATGCCAAATATAGAATAAAGTTGACATTTCAGCCTCTCCAGTTCTACCTGTGTCTCATATCCTTTGTCAAGTGAGCTGACAAATGTATGGGCATGTGCTGTTTTGGCAGCTTCTTCAATTTGATCAGGAGTAGCATCCCGTCCATAAGCAATGTTATCTCTAATACTCAAACTTAGCAAGGCAGGTTCCTGAGTTACTAGTCCTATTTGACTTCTTAGCCATTCCAGTTTCATGTTTTTTATATTCTCTCCATCCAAAAGAACTTCTCCTGCAACACAAAATTGAAAAACCATTGGAGTCTGCAAGCAAACAAAATTTCCAAAAGGTCTTAGAGGAATTTTAGTTCAATTTACTTGTGTATGCACAGCAATCCGAAACTAATATAGATATAGTACCTAATGTAGGATCGTAAAACCGCTCCATAAGTGGAATAATACTGCTTTTCCCAGAACCATTTCTACCAACAAGTGCCACAGCTTTCTTTGCAGGTATGGTAAGATAAAACCCACTCAAGATGGGAATTTCAGGTCGAGACAGATAGCTGAAGTACACATTCCTGAACTCTATGTTCCCTTGTACAGACACCAGTGTATTTCCATCATTATTAACAGTAGAGGAAGACCTACTTATCATCTCAAATAGTCTATAAGCAGCAATCCTTCCCTGGTCGAATGAATAGAAGTTTGTTGCCGCCTGATTCAGCCCTCTATAAACACATAAGACAAGATAAATATAGAGAAACACATATAAATTGAAAGCAGGACATATAGAGAAAAATATGCTTACAGGCCACTTAAAATTACAGCAAATAGAGCTGTTACAATTTCACCACCATGAGCTTTTTCATGTGTAACTAGGAACCTTCCAACCCAAAGTTGCAAGGCACATGAACATATTGCAAGCCCGTAAGTAAATCCAAGTCCGAGCCCTTGCACAAGGCTTATAAGTATACCGTATCGCAAAGTTGCTTGTAATGATGTTGCATAAGAATACTTTGCCAGTGTTTCATTTGTAAATGCATATAAGGTTCTAATATATGAAACTGCCTGCAAAATTTTATAAATGTGTCAAATTATAAATCAACTGTGGAAAAATGCATCACAAAATTTACTAGAACTATGTTGCATCTGAAATGACATCCACAGCAAATTTCAACTACCCAAAGACCATAAAACTCAAGAATTTAAAGCAGGGAGATTCTGGAATCACTTTTATGGTACCAATTTTTTTCTATACAGGAATTTCTAGTTGTTGATTATGGAGTCACGACCTTTACTCCAGCTCAAGGGATCCAAAATGCATAAGGCACAAATATATAATGTGGAGGAATAAATCCCAAATGGATAAGAGGAAAAAAATAAAGCCACGTATAAAAGGAAAAGTAAAACCCTGAAACAATCGACCTTTTAATATTGAACCTCAAGTGTTTACATGAAACTTCAATAAAAATTAATATGGTAGGTTTGATTTAGGCTTGTGGCCATTTGTTTTGCCTCTGTGTCCTCTGGATCAGATGTGAAGGAGAAAAATCGGCACATGAGGGGTGGTTATCATTAGATTGTGCACATGTTGAGCCTTGTTCAATTGGCTCAAATGTAAAAGAAAGAGCCTACACATGAGAGGGGGTGTTCATTCAATTGTGCACCTGTCAAGCCTACTATAAAAATGTGGAATGAAACTCGCACATGAGAGGAAATGTTAAAGGGTAAATCCTCCATTGATGAGAGAGAAAAAATAAAGGTACATATATGACAAAAGGTAACCCAAGTTAATAAGGTTGACCTTCTAGTCAGAGAGCTCAAAACCTTATACATAGCCCAATAAAATGTAACATATCATGTGAATTTTAATATTTGATGTCGGGCTAGATATAAGAGCTTGGGCTCGGTTCGGCTTTTGTCTTTATATGTAGCTTTTCTCTGTTTAAGCAATGTGAGACTTCTAGAACTTAACAACCTCTTTTTGTAAGAGCTTTTTTCCATCATCAGTGGATTGAATACATGGTCTACTTTCATCCCTCACAAATAAGTATTTTTCTTCTACACGTTGTCTCATGTGGACTGAAGGGACACCTGGGAAGGGAACTAAAAACTAAGGGGTGAATAAATGGGCCACACGTTTAAATCAAAAGGTTCTACTATCATGTGAAATTTGAACATTTGATAGGGTTAATTGCCAAAACCTACCTTAAAGTATTGTCCACGGCCAAAAAAAGACCTTATCTTTTGTCCACGCTTTAAGGCGCACAAAGTATTGTCCGCCGTCGTTTTGTGGGAAACAGCGGATTACAGCTTTGACTTATTATTTCTGATAACACTCGTCATTTTGCAGTAGATTTGTGGCCAATTCATAATGCATTCAATAGTTTTGTGGCCAATTCATAATGCATTCAATAGTTTGTGGGCAATTACATTTTTGTAATAGACAACGGTGGACAATACTTTGTGCACCTTCAAAGCGTGGACAAAAGATAAGGTTTTTTTTGGCCGTGGACAATACTTTAGGGTAGATTTTGGCATTTAACCCTGTCTAAAATTGTGGTACACATGGGTATGGGTCTCATATTAAACGGTTAACCTTCGTAGCATGGTTTGCCATTCGCCTTTATATGTAGCTTTATTAATCTCTGAGCAATGTGAGGCTTCTGATGGTTAGTGTATCCCATTAAAGTTTTCACACACATACACTATCATCATAATTACATGAAGATATGAAGAACTCACTACGAAGGGAAACTACAAAATGCAAAGAGTCCCCCAGGGAAGCAATATGGGAACTACAGGAGGCAAGGAAATTAAGTGTGAAACAAAACCTGCTCAGCAATGCTAGCAGCTTCAGCATATGCATCTTGAATATTCTCAGCAAGCCTGTGTAGAAATATATTGGATATTCCTCCCGCGGCAACAATGAATGGACCAGTGGCTAATGTTATGAGCGCAATCTGCCAACAGTTGATAAATCCAATAACAAGACCACTAAAAAATGTAGCCATATTATGGATATAGTTTCCAACCTTCATATGGATGGACAATAAACATGTCAGACAAATAATTGTTTATGAGAAAACATTATATTCAACAACAGTTCCGGTTGAGGCATACTTTTTCACTAAGAGCCGACTGAATCAGCAGCACATCACTCAACACTTGGCTCACAATATCCCCATTGTTGCCATAGGTATCAAAGAAACTCATGTCCTGATTAAGTAATACTTGAACGTATTTTGACCTGATGACAGCGGTCTGTCGTTCTCCCGTCAGAATCCAGCATGAAACCTCTAGTACACAGAAGAAACTAGTATCAACCGCAGCAAAGAAGCAGCATTTTTGGTAAAATAGAAAAGTGAAGCAACATTAATTGAATAAATAATTCAAACTTACCGATCCAACCGGCAGCAAAAACACCCGCAGCAATGTACACAATGGTCAAAGCAAGCTGCAGAAAAGCAAAAACATGTTATAATATATAATGATTAGTTCGCATCTTGAACTCTTACTTTACTGCCTTACAATGAGTCAAAGCCAATTGAACGGCAATCATGAAAGAGGTGTTAAATTCACAAAACAAAAATATCAGAATAATTTCACTAAGCTCTGGGTAATGAGGTCAGAGATGGACATACAAAAGCTACTAGTTCTTCCATAGTATGGACCCATACCATCTTTGCTCCTAAAAACCACCCGATTGTAATCCAAGTACTCAACTATTTATAGATATTTGTAAAGGCCAGAGATCTGATAAGAAGACTAAAATGAAGACAGGCCCCTTAAGCATGGTATATGCAAAAACTAATGTGATAGTAAGTAAGAACTTAAGAGCTTCAAAAACTCCACTAGTATAACCTGCTAGGTAACTGATCAACCAAAGTCACCCACATAGAAAGAAATCAAGATAAAAGAATATCAACTAGCTTATGAGCTGAAAGAAAGTAAATTTTGAGCTTGCATTATAATTTGGAAGGTGGCAAAATCCACCTTAACTTGACGAATTGAATCACATTATGCTCAATTTAGTATAAAGTGGCCTTAAATCCTATACACCATAACCTCAAACTTTATCAGTTACACTAACTAACAAGGGAACAGTGCAACCAAAGCCAGGATGAAATCCGAATTAGGGTTCTAATAGCCACTTACCTCTGTAAACTTGTGAAACATCTCATCATGATCTCTGGAGGGACCCAATCTGAGCACATGGACAATCTTAGCAAAGTAGTGCAAGTAGACTACGAGGGCAGTGCCATGTGCAGAAGCGGCCAGGGATCCGACGATCATGAGGACCCAATCGAGGCGGTCGGCGGAGGCGAACAGGCCCGAGAATGGGACCGCAGCTGGGGGCGGCTCCATCTCCTCCTGCTCCTCCATGTCCTCCTCCATCTCGACCTGAGCGGCCGCAGCCTCTGCACTGGCGTCCAGGTACGGAGACGGCGACTCTGGCGGCTCCGATACCTCAGAAACCGGCGTCAGCGGCTGTATATGCGGTGGAGACCACCCAAACAGCCCCCTGGATATCATCATCTTGGAGGACACAGCAAGCCCAACACCCTCACCTCAATCAATCCACTCCTACTAAAACCCTAATTCAACACAAGCCGAATAAAAAATCCTCTAAATTGAGCAGATCAGCTAAATTTAGAGGAACATTTTGGCAAGCAGAGCTTCTCCTACTTTTTGCTGTCGCGATTGCCCCTTGTTTTTTCCTGTTCTGATTTTGTTTCTGTTCTTCAGCCCAACCGCATGGCACAGAGACGACAGGAATGTGTCGCCGTCGTCGCGATGGCGGATGGGACCGGGTCAACAAAACAAAAAAAGCGACATCCTTCGACCGTTAACGGTGAAATAAACACCGGTCCGGCGATGTGGGTCTGTACAGTAACCGGAGAGGAAATTTGCGGCGTTGCATCAATTTTGTTGATGTTGATATTATTTGTTTGGTAATGGTTGATCTGTACACACACTACACACCCGGCTAGGCTAGCTGGAGCAGAAGGGGCATTGATGTAATTTCAGCAATCGCCTTGTTGATAAATGTGTGAGCACAGCTGTACAGTTTTCGGGGGAATGGAGCGCGTTTCGCGTGCTGACGCGTGGCGCATTTGGTGGTGTGGTGGGTGAGATGGGTTTTTGTGTAATTTTCAAGAATAGTTGAGGAGAGGAATGGAAGTTGACTGTGAGTTGTGAGGGTGGTGGAGAAGAAGAAAGGCATGATTGAAGAGAAAGAGGAGCTTTTCTCTTTGCCAGTCCATTCCCTCTGTTTCTCCGTTACTCTGGCCTTTATGGACTGATATTATTTACTTGCTTGCCTTTTTTAGAGCATCAGTGATAGATTATTGATGTTGATATTTTTTGAGCGGATGACAAGAATAATATATTAATAAAAAAAATATTCGGAAATACAGTTTTAAAACGGATCATCCAAAAAAAATAATTAGCAATTGAAATAACTATAAGAAAAAAAATAAATATTCACACATCGTGAGACAACTGCTAAATTAAAAGATACTCTTTCACCGAAGTGTTGCAAAGGGTGTCGACAAGAAAATGTTGCGATAGTGGCTGAGGCAACCGGTACAACGGTTGAATACTGTGGAGTAGGGCCGAGTGAACCCCATGATCCGAAAAGGCACAAATCAACTCTGGACTATGCTTTAGTAGAATACAGAAACCCAAAAGTGACAGTCTGGGCAACCCTGTAACCAGAGACTGAAATGGATCAATTGGACTATGCATCCTCCCGAGGAGCTAGTTGACGTCGACCCCCTTTTGATGAAAATGAGGGCCTTTAGAAACATAAAATTGTTGGTTCCTGATCTTATTGAAAAATGTCGCGCCAGTAATTGGTGGAACCGATGCCACCCTACGTCCAGTGAGGCGGTACTACCGACAAACCCCCTACTGGACCACAAAGTCTCATTGATCGAGGTGAGGGTTTGTTTCGCCCCTCGCTGGTTGGACTGTCAATCCATTGGACTCCATAGGCCCCTCTAAGTCGGTGCTCAGGATTCGCATCGGATCCGAGATCGTCCGAGCACTAACAGCAGACAGGTACCTCTTATCGTTTATTGAGAATCAGGTCCTTATGGTACATGTCCACTCTGCATCAAAATGAACAGTAGTTGTAAAGCGAATCATCGGCGAATTACTCATGTTGCCTCCACTCTGAACTCTGCCACTACTAACGTCGACGTCTTGCCCGTGGGGCAATGACAGGAACGCATCCTCCGTCACCCCCGAGCTTGAGACCGGGTCCATGCCACCCCTCTGCATCCCACCTCCACTAAACCCCCTCGCCGCCGAGAGCTAATAACTGATTCTCCACGCCACCGAGGGCGAACAATCCATAATCGCTGAGATCATCGAAGGGATCAGGCGCCCTATGAATCCAACCGTCGTCAACGAAAACCCTGGATCGCACGGTAAATACTCATGTCCCTCCGCTCGTCGGTCGTAGGAGACCATACCATTGTGGACGGCGAGCCCGACATGAAACCCTCCCCTCGCCGTCGCTGCTTCTACTCCTCTTGAATTTGCATCTACGTCGGTTGTCATCTCCGTTAAGAGACCGAGGAGAACACCGATGTAAGAATCCATAAGGACTACCCTCTTCTTCATCTAAGAGATCGGCGACTCTAGGTTCTTTTCTATACGTGCCCCCGACCAAAGAAGATGGTCTCCAAGTACAGCTCCATCCTCAGGTGTACGTGTATCTCCTCTATAGTCAGAAGCCATCAAAACTAAACTGTTCTCGCATGTACCTGCATCTCCTCTATAATTAGAAGCCATCAAAACCAAACTGTTTTCGTGGTAAAGTTGGGTGAATTTTGCCCCAGACGCCTTTGAGAGAGGTTGCAGCTATGGTAGAGCAAAAAACCCTAGCTAGTTAATTTGGAGATTGTTACTGTAATTATTATTGGTGTTGATTTTTTGTGTTGGCTATTTGATTAAAAAAAATATTTTAGTCATTTATGTTCCATCAGCCAGTATTAACAGTCAACAACCTTTAGTGACATGTTGTTCGTACTGGCTATTCGTTGTTGGTCGCTCGAATAATTTAATATATATTTTTTTTCAAATGTGTTTGATATTTTGTCGGAAATCATATCTTTTGTAGCAACTTATATTGCATAAAAGTCCAATGGTGATGATATTTTCATTAAAAATAATTTAAATTCCAACATTGAGCTCGAAATAACTAGAATGAAAATACAATTAAGCATTGCCATATCTATTCCAAATGTGTTCGATGAGGTCGTTCTTCAATTCATAATGAGCACGTTAATCTTGCATCATTTGGATGTTTCCAACTATAACATGGGACATGACGAAGCTTCCTAGCGTGAATGTTGGTTTGCTTGGCCCAACCTCATCTGTTGTTTCAATGAAGCCATCATATGTATGGCGTTCCGCCTTGACGATCACATTATGCATGATAACACATACATTCATGACTAAGCCGAGGGATTGTGGCATCCACATTCGACTCGGCCGAGTGATAATATGAAACCGAGATTGGAGGACCCCAAATGCTCATTCCACATCCTTCCTACAAGCTTCTTGGAGTTCTACAAACTTCGTCTGCTTAGGTCGATGAGCCAATGGGATTTTTTTCACTAAAACTTTCCATGAAGGGTAAATACCATCAACAAGATAATACGGAAGTGTGTACTAGTTACCATTTACCGTGTATTGGACTGGTGGTTGCCAACCATTGATGACGTTCGCGAACAGTCTGGAATGGTTAAACATAGTTAAGTCGTTATTGGATCCCGTCATAACAAAGAACAAGTGCCAAATCCATAAGTCATGTGTGGCGATCGCCTCGAGAATCACAATTGGTCTGTTCTCGTGGTCCCTCCTTGAATGTGAGCCTCTCAAAGCCGTCGGGCAATTCTTCTACTCCAGTGCATGCGGTCAAGACTACCAAGCATCCCGGGAAATCCACACGCTTCATTCACCGATAAAATGTCATTCATATCAACATGTGTTGGCCTACGCTGATACGTAGGGCCGAAGATAGTAACAACTCCCTTGCAAAATTTGATCACGCACTCCAAAGCTGTTATTTCGCCAATTTTCAGGTGCTCGTCCAAGCCATCAGCTGCAATTCCATAACACAATTGCCTAATGACCGCAGTACAATTTTGATACGGTGATAACGATACCTTCCCCGCAACGTCAAACTGTTGCCTGAGTACGCATCGTGATTCTCTAATACACAGAGAATGCGGATGAACACATCCTTTGGCATTTGAAAACGACGACGAAAGTGCACTTACTTGCACACAGGGTTCCTATCAAAGTAGTTGCGCATTAAACGTTCGTTTGTAGCTTTCCGGTCTCTTTCGATGTAGCTTCTCTTCCGTGGTCGTACTACGACCATGACTTCGTCTAACAAACCTTGAACGACCTCGTTGGACATGCATTATTTGAGTGTTTCCTCTAGCATTCGCTCGAACGCAAGCTCGTTGGCACGACCATCAGCATTGTTCGCCATTTGGATGGAAAAAAAGAGACAAAGAATTCAAAATTTGTAGGAGATAGTAATGGAGGGTGTATTTTTTTAATGCAAGAACCTCAATTTATACATAATTTAGAAAAAAAAATTAGCATTTAATTTTGTTATTTTCAACATAAAAAATGTTTTTTTTCAAGAGTCAACAATTGGTCAATTAGGAAGTAGCCGTTGGTGTCGGCGCATGGTGCTGACGGTCGCGTCAGCGTCGACAGTTTTCGCCAACACCAAATCGCCTGCGAGCCGTCGGCATTTCCTCTCTGCCTACAACAAACCGTCAACAAACCGATCAGCGTTGGAGACGCTCTTAGTTTTGGGTTGGTGGTGGTGGCCAACGATGCTCCCTAATCCAAAACAAATTTGTTACCTGGTTTACGCTTCAGGTTGCCCCAATATTAGTTCCTCACCCGATTCTAGATCATTATATCATCTAATTTAATGAATTTGTTTGTTTACTAATGAAATATTCAAATTATAGTGGAAGGGATGACTCAAATGTTTAACCAATCATTCTAATTAGGGTTATTATCATCCGAGTACCCTAAAAATACTTGGTTTTCATCCGAGTACCCTAAAAATACTTTGTGACACATCAGTACCCAAACGAAACATTATTTTCAAATCAGTACCCGCAGTTAGTTTTTGTCTCTTTTCCATCCATTTTTCCATCCAAATACTTAAAAAGTCTAAAATACCCATCACCAACAGTCAAATTTTCAAACCCATACCCCTCAAATTTTCCATCCATTTAAATTTTTTTTAAATCAGTTTTATTTTTAAAAAATAAGATTTATTTATTTAAAAAAATCAGTTTTATTTTTTTAAATCAGATTTATTTATTTAAAATCACTTTTTATTTAAAAAATTCAGTTTTAATTTTTAAAAATCAGATTTATTTATTTTGAAATCAATTTTTATTTAAAAAAAATCATTTTATTTTATTTTTAAAAATCAATTTTTATTTTAAAAAATCAAATTTTATTTTCAAAAAATCATTTTTTATTTTAAAACTCAGTTTTTATTTTAAAAAAACAGTTTTTATTCAAAAAATCATTTTTTATTTTATAATACCTCATCTTCAACAATACCAATATACAAAATCTACAAAATTTTATAATCAACAACAATACAAAATCTATTCCAGTGACCCCCAAAACAATACAACATATGTCCTCATATCGTATTTGATTTCAATCAATCTCAGCAAAAAAATTTAGGGAAGAAGATGAGATGCAAATCAGATCTGACAGAATTTCAGAAACCCCTAAATCACTAAATTTATGAGAAATCAGATATGAGAGAAAATAGAATTGAGAGATGAGCTTCTCCACCACACCATCACCAGCGACCTACCAGATCTGAGAGAAAATAAATTTGATTTCATTGTGTCTTCTGCGACCTCGGCCAAATCAAAACCGGGCAGCCACAGAGCAACAACCGGATAGAGCACGGGCCGGTGGGCTCTGGCAGTGAGACGAAGGGAAGGGGTGTGGAGAGTGATGGTGGCCGGCGGCGAGCTGCTGTGATGGTGGCCGACGACGAGATTATGAGAGGGTGAGGTGAGGGAGAGAAAAAAGAGAGATCTGAACATTGACACAAAAATGAAGGGTTAGGTTATAAGAGAGCTAAGGTTAGAAAGGGAATTTAAAAAAAATTAAGGTCAATGTGCTGTGCACATGACCATTTTCCATCCAAAATGGATGGAAAACTAACGGTAGGTACTGATTTGAAAATAATGTTTCGTTTGGGTACTGATGTGTCACAAAATATTTTTAGGGTACTCGGATGAAAACCAAGTATGTTTAGAGTACTCGGATGATAATAACCCTTCTAACTAAAATATTTAGTTCAAACTCAACTTAAAATGTGAGTTTAACGAGTTTAAGAAAGAATATTTTATAAACAAGTTGAATTCTTATCTAACCTTTCAAGACATGACACTGATGACAGGCTCGCGAACTAGTTTGTATAATATTACATTAATCACATATTTTTATTTAAAATTTAAGATAAAATATAAATAATTTGAGTCAGCATCAAATTTGAAATCAGGTGCTTTTTGAAGCCATTTTTTTCGGAACCGAACCGAACCGAGCCATGACAAAGTGGGAGTCGTTGAATATGTATATGTTTTTCAAAACTTAATCTTGTTTGGCAACTTGTTCCGGGGTAAACATAAAATGTGAATATTGGGATGATAACAAGATATGTTTTGAGGTCGGAAGGTGGCTGGTAATGGTATCTGTTGTAAAGTTGGGAGTTCAATTGAATAGACTAGTTGTACATACATTATATTAGCCTTACAGAGTGTCATAATAAGGACACATGAGATGAGCCAGAGAAGAAGAAAGAAGAAGATAATGTGTCCACTCCACCACCCACACCCACACCCCAGACAAGGCAAAAGCATTAATTCTATGTCATGTCCTCTTCTTTCCTTGTACTGTACATGGTTTGTAACTATGCTCAATTAAGGATGTTTTGCTAATGAAGTTGTCGATTCAATTCTATACACTTTCTAATGTCTCTTCTTCCCTCCATACCTTATAATCAACCCAACTTCTCATATGCATCAAGAACAAACCTTTTTTGCCATCTGGAACCATCACCTCATCTAGTATATGTTGTGTTCAAAACTGGGAAGAACATTGATTGTATGTTTAGATAGTTACTAACAATGATGTATTATTAATTCAACCTCTCAACCGAAGATACATAGCAATAGCATAACATGAAGATCCAAAATGCTAAGCACCTCTTATTAGGCCATAACTGAAAACTCGCAGTACCGATACTTCCTCTGCAGCAACTCCCAGGAGTAGGATATGAACATCATTTCTTGGGGAAGAAGACATCAGTGAGCACTGTCTTGGACTTGAAGGAAGCCTTGAGTAACTCGATGCCCTACACCAATTGCAAATACCATAAGATATGAATGACATTCGACAAGATGAAAATAATGACATTCAAGAAGATGTGTACCTCTTCCATTCCGAGGTCAATAACCTTCTCCTGAAGGGACCCCAAGTCCTTGACATGGAACTGGTTCAGCAGAGTAATGCTCGAGATGGTGGACATGCCAAATCATCCATTACCATGTATGTCACCACTCCTTTCACATAACCTACTCCTTCGACACAAGTTGTAGATGACGATGATGGAGGAGCTACATAGTTTTCCATTTTAGTCATGGAGCCCCTACAACCTGGACACACTGATTTTGGATCTTCGGATACATTATATCGGCAATTCTCATAAGTTGGATGCGGACACATGTAGTAATTCCTTGTAGAGGATGAGAATTCAGTGTTTGGCAGCAAAGTGGAACTTGTGCAGCAGAGATGGGTGTTTGGGGGTTCAAGACAGAGTCCTTGCCTTGATTTGGTTGCATATATGTAGAATTCAAGTTTTCAATGCTCTGGTAGAGGTTTCCCAAGCAACCAACCATTTTCTTAGTGTTCCTAGCGGCAAGGCCAGAATGCTGAAGAGGAAACCCACAAAGTCCTTGCCGGCCCCGGCGAAGAGGACTTTCTTTCCAGTCTGGTCCATGAGGAGCTTCAGGGTCACTTTGGTGGCTGCCATTGTTGCAACTTACAATTGCAAAGCTGTGTGGGATTCACAAAAGGAAAGGCCACTGTTATATACTGTGTAGAATTTGAATGGCCATTCAACTGTTTGGCTTCAGATGCCCTAGTGTCAGTTCATATCCCATGAAATGAAAACACACACCCGCCGCTTCTTTCAACACCTCTCTGTTTCATCTTATTGGACGGGTAACATCTTCATTTAAACAACAATGTTTCACGTGGAAAAATATTGGACCCTTTATTTTCTTTTGTATTCTAAATTTATGAGTTTGTGTTTGTAAGTTCTAATAACAAAACATGTGATAATCTCTGCTAAACATGAATTTAAACAAAAATGTTTCACGTGATCATTGCAAATATGGCTGCACTATCATGGTCATTACATAGCGTACTTATCAAAGGTTCATAGTAATTAGCTATACTATGACAAGTCAACTACAAGTTCCCAAAGGGATATCCCAACTGTCAAGGTTTATGATGAGTCTGATTCAGTCTAAACAAATAACTGTATTTATTACAGGTTTCTGTGCATTTGTTATACGTATTAATTGTTGTGCGGTATGTTGCGTCTCATAAAGTCGTTCAACGAGTCTATAATTTGTTACCTTGTACATACAACTGTTTGATGTATATCTTTATGTTGACATGTCATATATGTGTTACTTCTTTTTACTACATTATCAATTAGCCTCCAAGTCTACCTCTGTTCATTTTAACTACAATTATGTATGTTCAGGATTTTTAATTTATTTTTACTTTAATAATTACTCAATTCATGTTTTCATACAAAGATACAAACTAGATAACATTATTACATAACTCAAATGTAATTTTTTTTCATTTCAATGCATGTATATGTTTATAGGATAATTATGAAGCTGATATCCTTACACTAAAACCCTTTTTTATTATCAATCTTGTATGTTTAGGCTCAAGTTCATGCAGATATTTTGGTTACAAGAGAAAGACTTGATATAGCTAGTGTATATAGATACTATCAAGTTCCACTATAAATCAAGTTTAAAATGAAAACTAAGAATACATTGAGATTAGTAGATCAATTGAATCCTATGGTTAATGTTTTTCAAGAGTTGTAATAATAAAAACAATGTTAATGTTTTTCAAGAGTTGTAATAATAAAAACAAATTAAGAATTATATAATATTATGATTCATATAATAACTAAAAGTTTTTTTTTCTTTTTTTAAATCTAAATTATCCTTTAAACTAAGGGTTGTAACTGATGCTAGTCTAGCATCAGTTACAACGTCTCGCCTGCTCTGATCGTCTCTTCCACTTCATCTTTGCCTCTCTCTTCACCTACTCCTCCTCACCGGTGTAAAGGGGGAATGTTACGGACCGAGAATAGGCATAGCAACGCTCTATCGTCTCCTGTAAGCATCCCATACTTTTCCGATAATATTGTCTCCGATCATTTCATTCCTAGGGCATATTACTACTTTGAATTGACAATTGCTCACTGTACTAAGTTGCCTGATGATGGAGGTTTGCGATTTGTTTATTTATGATTTTTATCATCATTACAATCATGACTATAATCATATTGTTGGTGACTGGAATCATTGTCTACTGATGTTTCTCTCCCTTTCATTTTCTCACTTTGTGCTTAATTATCATTTATATGATCCTGTGTTTTAGTCATAGCACCTAATATTTATGAGTTGAATTTAGTTTACTAATTGAGTGTGATTTAAATGTTTTTTAATGGTTTTGTTTAATGGGAGCTAAGCCAAATTAAAAAAAATGTTAGTGTCTGTTTGAATGGTAGGGACAGATTGATTATAGGTTTTTTTTTTTTTTTGTAATTAGAGGCACGTGAGATATATGTTGTTCATGGTTTTGTATAGTCTCGTGATGTATTAATGTTTGTTTTGACGGAAGGAAATGAAATGTGTAATTCTGGAATTTGAGTGGTGGGTTTTGGGAAATATGTTCTTATTATTATGTTGTTTTTCTTAGTCATCATCTTTTGGGGCTAGGTGATGTTTTATCCTAAGTTTAAATTACGTTGTTTTATGGATTGGTTTGTTTTAATTTTTTAAATATGATTGATATGTATGATGTTCATTTTTTTCGTCGATCCATTATGTTGCTTGTGCTTTTTGGTTGAATGTAGTTGTTGATTGTCATTCGTAGCGTCTTCTTGGTTTGCATTTTGCCCCTTATTTTCTTTCTCTACTTCTCTGGTGATGATCTCTAAGCTCTAAATAATTATTTCGTTGATTGCATATCTGACTTTTGTACGAACCTTTGCGCATTTTATGTTGCCATTTGTTAAGTCTTTGGAATCAAAATACATCCCTGAACTCTATCTGCCTTAGAAGTAGATGGTGCTTCTGGAGACCTGAATAAGATCTGTAGTGTGGAATGCAGGATTTGCTGTGTGAAGTCGTCCAAGGGGTTCCTGTCATTGTTTAGCAGTGTTCTTCTATATAACTGAGTAGGATTCCTGCAATTTGCCCTCAAATTTTAATGGGAATTTGTTAGGTGCCATGCTTATCGAACGTGTTACGGGACCGAGGTAAGAACTAAAATCAAGGATTTGCGTGTGCGAATCCTTGTTCTTCTTTCTACCAATATTGACAATCAAGCTCGTAAAGGGAACTTGAGACCTTTGTAGGAGAACTAACAGTATATTAATTCTCGATGATTTATTCATATGACCTCTTTGGTTTATATATACCAAAGAGGTTTCCCCTTCCTAAAGCAACATTAATGATAATTGATTCTACCCAAAGATACCCAAATCCTAATACAATTGAAATAACAATAAAAGGAAATACTAACCACCAAAAAGAAATGAGTGAGAGAGAGAGAGGGAGAGCTGATCTTGTGCCGGCGGCGCCATTTTCCGTCCGATCGTTCAAGGAGGCGGTGGCCGAGGGTTCTGCGGTGGCGGAGGGTTCTGGTTCCAAAGAGGTTGGTGTACGGGTCTTTGTTTGCAACCTTCCGTTTGGAACCACGGAGGACTGGTTTCGGTCGTATTTCGGTAGCTGTGGAAAATTGATTCAAGCGACCCTGGTGAAGCGACCAAATCTGAAAGGGAAGTATTTTGGCTTCCTTCATGCAGCATCTAAGGAGGAAGCGCTTAAGATTGTCGCTCGCCAAAACGGGGTCAAGGTCAAGGGCCATATTCTATTTGTGGCTCTGGCATGGGACTCGTCGGGGAAGAGAACAACGAGGGTTTGGAAGAAACGTTCTGTAGCACCGGCTGTGGATGGTGCATTGCCTGATAGTGCTGACCCTAAGCTGAGATGGATTAATTCCAGTGTTATCGGTCTTAATTGTACCAATTTATCAAGAATCCAATTGCTTGAGGTGTTTTTTCGTAACGAAGACCCAGTAATGGAGCTTCGTCATTTTGGGGGGCGATGCTTTCTTGATCAATTGCACTGATCCTGGTTTTGTTTCAATGCTTAGAGAAACTGGTTGGAAGTGGCTGGAAACTTGGTTTCAGGTGATAAGTTTGTCTACGGAAGCGGTACTGCATGGAGGAGCTTAGAAATGGTTTCGAATTGAGGGAGTGCCATGGCATGGATGCTCCCTCTCTTCGATTATGAGGTCTTTGCAGAAGTTGGGTCTTGTTCATTGGGTGCTTTTTGATCATTTCGATGATGGCGAATTTTTTGTTTCAGCTTCTGTGTTAGTTGCAGCAAAGGCAACAGAGATCATTGGTCCCATGCAATTGGTCCTGGGTAATGGTTCCTTTCCTGTGATTGTCTCAGAGTCGGACAAGCCAGCCATGGTTTCCCGGACCGGCGAGCTCTCGTCTCCGGCTCCGTCGAACCCATCCTCCACTGCGGGTAATGATCTTCCGGATTCCCAGTACAATTTTGAATTACAAAATCCCCGAGAAGAAGGGGAGATTGTTGAGCATATGGATCAGAACGAGCTGAATCTAGCTGTTCCGGATTCCACGTCGGGCCCGGCTGTTTTGGCAAATATTCAGCCCGAGTTGACCAAGTGTGTTACTATCAGAAGTCGTCCCAAGTACACTCCGACCAAGACGTACCAAACTAGATCTCGGACCCGTTCCATTGAGAAGGATCGTTCGCTCGGAGTTGATGTGGGCTCAGTTAATCAAGTGACTGCTTTGTCTGTTCTGGCACCAAAGGTGAGCAATAAGGCATTTGTTTCCGGCCAGTTATTCCTGCAACAACTCAATTCCATTGACTTGAATCCTCCTAAACGTTCAGTGGAGACGGATGGGTCAGAGAGTGAGGATGACTGGGTGGAAGACGATGGTGTAGGCATCGAGAACGGTGCCCTTTCTCCGGACTTGTGAAAAATGCGAGTCCTCTCATGGAATGTGAGAGGACTCAATACTCCCCAGAAATGGAATAGTCTGAGGGAGTTGGTCTGTAGGCTGAGGCCGGTGTTTGTTATGATTCAGGAAGTTAAGTGGAGGACCATTGATTATACAGTTTTGAGGAGCTGTGGGCTTAATGGGGGATGGAATTGTGACTTAATTCCTGCTGATGGTAGTAAAGGGGGAGTCTTGAGACTATGGAGGACTGATACTCTTGTTACGGAGAGCTCTCATGCGGTTGAAACAACCATGGTCTGGCAAGGTAGACATAAACTTGAAAATGTTCCTGTATCCTGCATCAATGTTTATGCTCCATGCAATATAAGAGGCCACAAGTTTCTTTGGGATCGCATTTTAAATACCATCCCCAGTCTCCCGGACCATCTGGTTATAGGTGGCGATTTTAACGTTGTTCTCTGTGATTTGGAGAGACGAAACAGCACCTCCTCCCGGACGGATATAAGGGTTTTTTAGGAGCTTGTGTCAAGGGCTGGAGTGATCGATCTGCCCATGGTGGGTTCTGCTTACACATGGTATGGTTTCGACTCTAAAGCCTCCCATCTTGATCGTATACTGGTGTCTGCTGATTTTTTGGAGACTTTTGGCCCCGTTAAGCTCTCTAGCTACCCAAGAGATCTGTCTGATCATCGACCAATAATGATCAGCCGAGATTTTGTGAATTGGGGACTGAAGCCAAATCGTTTCATAAATGCATGGACAAAACACCCTCAATTCTTGCCCACAGTGAAACGTTTGTGGGAATCTTATCCAAGTTTTGAGTCTACAAGCTACACTCTGTGGTTTAAACTCAAATCCCTGTGCCATGATTTACAGAATTGGAACAAGGAGGTATTTGGAATTGTTGAAACTGATATCCAAAAGCTTCAAGGTGATATTAATGCTCTGGATAAGATGCAGGAAACCAGAAATTTAACGGAGCAGGAATACTCGGACCGGTCTTGGTATAAGCTCCTCCTCATCATCAAACGTAAGCTTTTGGAAAAAATTTGGAAACAAAAGGACAGGGTCTCTTGGTTCAAAGGGGGAGATCGGTGTTCTCGTTATTATCACAGAGTGGCGAATTTCAGAGGCCATAGAAACAAGGTCTCTCGATTTCGTACAGCTCAAGGAATTGTGGATGATCCTGTTGCAATGAAAGAAGTCGTTGCGACCCACTTCGAGACACGATTTTTGGCTCCGGTTGAGAGCCGTATGCCCGTGCCTCTGCTTCCATTTTTTGTTCTCACTATGACACATGCACAGGCTTTGGAGGATGAATTCTCTATTGAGGAGATCAAAATGGCTGTAGACGCCTGTGGCAGTAATAAGTCCCCTGGCCCGAACGGGTTTTCTTTGAAATTATATAAAGTGGCTTGGGAGGTGTTGTAGGAGGACCTATATCGTTTTATGGCAGAGTTCCATGCCTGTGGAATTATAGGAAAGGGGCTGAATGCAACCTTTCTCACGTTGATTCCGAAACATGATCAAGCTGAGCTTATAAGCGACTTCAGACCGATAAGTTTAATCTCTGGCCCTTACAAAATTCTCACAAAAGTTTTGTCATCTCGTTTGAAAATTGTGATTGCAGATCTGATTAGCGACACGCAAAGTGGTTTTATTGCTGGTAGGCAACTCGTGGATGACGTCCTCGTGGCTTCTAAGCTCATCCATTATATCAAAAAGTCTAAGCGGGAGTCGGTTGTTTTGAAATTGGATTTTGAGAAGGCATACGAAAGCTCCATTGGGGTTATCTGGATGATGTGATGGGGCAGATGAAGTTCAATCCTCGATGGAGAGGTTGGATCCAAGGCCTTTTTCGAGCGCATTTATCTGTTCTCGTTAACGGTTCACCTGGCCGAGAGTTCCAGATGTTTAACGGCATCCGCCAGGGTTTCCCCTTATCGCCATTCCTATTTCTTATTGCCGCCGAGGGTTTACACATGCTTCTGGAATTCGGAAAGGAACAGAATTTGTTTCATGGCGTGGCGTTGTCCACTGATTTACCAGTTTCGCACCTGTAATTCGCGGATGATACGATGTTGTTCATTAGAGGAGATTTGGAGGACTTGTCGCGTTTAAAGGCGACTCTGCTATCTTTTGAAAGGATGTCGGGTTTACACATCAATTTCCATAAATCCAAAGTTGTACTTTTGAATGGAAATAACTTATCGATCGAGATGGTTGAAGGATGCTTGGGCTGCACGTCAACTATGCTACCGATGCAGTATCTGGGTTTTAGCATTGGAGCTTCCCCGAAACAAGTTGCAACATGGGATCCGATTATCAGTAAATATAGAAGTTCGCTAGCTCTGTGGCACACTAAACACTTAACCACGGCTGGCCGTATTGTTCTGATTCAAAGTACACTATCGGGCCTCCCTCTTTTCTATATGTCACTGTTACGAGGTCCTAAGACTGTGATTCGAGTATTGGAGAGCTGTCAACGCTCTTTCCTTTGGAAATCACATAACTCGGGCAAGGTTTTAGCGAAACTAAGTTGGGAAAAAGTCTGTAGGCCAAAAGAGAAGGGTGGTTTGGGTTTACGCCGTCTTGGAGCGATGAATGATGCTTTGCTCGCGAAGTGGTATTGACGCTTTGCCGCGGAACCATCTTCCTTATGGAAACGAATTATCTGTTTCAAGATGGGATGGTCTTTGGTTGATTGGGATCTTACTGCGCTGGATAGGAGAGGCAACTCTGTCCTGCTTCATCACATCGTAAATTTGGCAGCAGATCCTCTCTTCAATCAATTGTTTGGGAGCCAAAACTTGTTCTGGTCCTGGGGAGATGGAGCGCGTATACGGTTCTGGGACGATCCATGGCATGGCACAACCCCTTTTAAGGTGCGTTTTCCCAGAATTTTTGCTGCAATTCGGGATCCCCATTGTCTGGTGTCTGAATGTTGGGCGAACGGGGCTTGGGTCCTTGTCCCGCGTCGTTTTCTGTGGGATTGGGAGAGGGACGAGCTCCTGTCTCTTTTAGCCCTCATACAAGGGGTCTCGGTTGATCCATTTGCTCCGGATCAGCTGCGCTGGGGGAGAGGAACTGGAACTTACTTAGTTGCTGTAGGATATGAGCTATTATCGGGAGATACTGCAGCTGATATAATTCCTTGGGCAAGAATTTTGTGGGTCAAGTGACTCCCACCAAAGCTATCCATGTTGGCTTGGCTTAGTGCGCACTTTATCTTGCCCACGGCTGTGTTCCTGGAATCACGTGGGGTGCCAATTACGATAGCGGGAATGTTCTGTAAGATGTGCCTCGTGGGGATGGAGGATTCCAATCACATTTTACTTCATTGCTCGGTTTCGGCTCGCATATGGGGTATGGTGTGTGCTTGGTGGAAGGTTGTATGGGTCTGTCCTAAAACAATTACAGAAACTATCTTGGCGTGGAAAGGACTAGGATCGTCCTGGTGGTGGAAACATTGGGTCCGGCTAGGGTATGTGGTCTTTTGACAACTTTGGCTCCTACGTAATGGTGTAGTGTTCAACCAAGTTATGGAGAGCAGTCAGGTGGTTCTAGGTAAAATACAGAACCAGTCCTTTGGTATTTTTTGGCTCTCTAGATCGATTCGCAACGACAGATCTTTTGAGGATTGGCAGACGGACCCTGTTGGGTGTTTGAAGAGGAAGCCTCGTAGGTTGCTTGTTGGGATGTAACCTTCTTTGTAAGGGGCATTCCCCCTTTTTTCTCCATTCTGGAGTGCTTTGTAATCGTTTTTTACACAGCTTTTTCCTCCTTGGAAATTGTCTTGCAATAAAATCTTTAGCGCTTATCAAAAAAAATAAAATAAAAGGAAATACTAGATTGTATCCTAGCCACTTTCTGATTCTCCTTGGTTACGGATATGTCTCTTGTACACGATTCCATACCGGCCAACCCGGCCCATAACATCACTCCCCCCATTCAGTCTGCGCTTGACCTCAAGCGCAAAAGAAGGATGACGGGCCACCAAATCATCCACCAACTCCCAAGAGGCTTCGGACGGGGACTTGTGAGCCCAGTGCACCAAAACTTCACTCTGATCTGCGCGGGTACGGACGTCCAAAATGGCAACCGGAGTCGGGGGTGCCACCAAGGACTCCGGCGGGGGAAGTTGTGGTGACCCCGTGACGTCACCCACGAACTTTCTGAGGCATGAAACATGGAAAACGGGGTGAATCCAAGCATCCGTTGGCAAGTCTAGCTTGTAAGCGGCATCCCCAATCCTCTGTAGGACCTGAAATGGCCCGTAGAAATGTGGGCTTAACTTCCACCCGCTACGGGCAGCCACAGACTTCTGGCGATATGGATGGAGTTTCAACAGAACCAACTCCCCAACCTGGAACGAGACCTCACGATGCTTCCGGTCATAATTAGCCTTCATAGCCTGCTGAGCGAGCAATAATTGCCTTCGAAGGTCAGCCAATGCTTCGTCACGCTCAGTAAGCTCTCGATCAACCGCCTCCAAACGAGCTGCCCCTGGCGTATAATTCAGTAGCCGTGGGGGAGCGGGGAGGGGGGCGCCCGTAAACCACCTCAAAGGGGGAGGTGCGGATCGCCGAGTGGTAACTCGTGTTGTAGCAGTACTCGGCCCACACCACCCAACGAGACCAAAGCTTCGGGTGGTCAGCCACGAAACAGCGCATGTACATTTGGAGTGTCCTGTTGACCACTTCCGTCTGTCCGTCACTCTGCGGATGATAGGCTAAACTCATGTGGAGAGACGACCCGCTTAAGCGAAACAACTCCTGCCAGAAAGCACTAGTAAATGCCTTGTCCCTGTCACTATCAATAGTCTCCGGAACCCCGTGTAACCGAACCACCGTATCGAAGAACACCCGAGCCACCGAAGCCGCAGTATACGGGTGAGAGAGGGACACAAAATGTCCATACTTGGATAACCTATCAACCACCACAAAGAGCACCGTCTTCCCGCCTGACACAGGCAAAGCATCAATAAAATCCATACTAATGTCGGCCCATACCTGAGAAGGGATTGGTAGAGGCTGGAGCAAGCCCGCGGGCTTCAGGGTATCGGCCTTGTGGCGCTGGCAAACGTCACAAGCTCGCACAAAGGACTAAACCGAAGCCTTCATCCTTGGCCAAAAGAAATCGGCTGAAACCCGAACCAATGTCTTTTGATAACCCTCATGATGAGCATTGTGGATCGTTGCCAAAATAATCGGAATTAAGGTGGAGTCCGCCGGCAGCCAAGCCTGTGACTTGTAAAAAATAATACTATCACGTACCTCCCATTGGTCAGACAACTTGCCCGCTGTGATGTCGGCCACGGTATGCTGGCAGCTGGGCGATCGTTGAGTCTCCACCGCCACTTCCGTCCATAGAGGCACCACCGGTGCAGACAAGGCACATAAAACCCCCAACTCCTCATCCCTTCGTGACAGGGCATCAGCCACAATATTATCTCTACCAGCCCGATATTCGACCTTAAAGTCGAACCCCATTAACTTGGACAGCCACCTCTGCTGTGGAGAAGTCGTCACTCGCTGCTCTAACAAGTACTTCAGAGCAAAGTGGTCGGTCCGAATCAGGAATTCCCGCCCCCATAAGTACGCCCGCCAATGTCGAACGGCTTGGGCCAACCCAATGAGCTCCTTTTCATACGCGGCCAACTTGAAGTGCGCGCAGCAAAAGGCTTGCTGAAAAATGCAATAGGCCGACCCCCTTGATGAAGGACCGCCCTAATTCCCGAGTCACAAGCATCACAATCAACTGTGAATTCAACCTCAAAATCCGGCAAAGCAAGCACCGGAGTGGTGGTCATTGCTGTTTTCAAGGCCAAAAATGCACTCTGCGCCTCGTCATCCCATGTGAAAGCATTCTTTTTCAGTAAGCGAGTCAATGGTGCGGCGAGGAGGCCGTACCCTTGGACGAAGTTTTGGTAATAGCTCGTCAGCCCCAAGAAACCGCGGAGAGCCTTGGGTGTTGACGGAGTTGGCCACTCTGTCATGGCCGAAACCTTGGCCGGGTCAGCTTCTACCCCACTTCCCGAGATCAAAAATCCCAAATAAGCCACATGTTCTTGAGCAAACGGACACTTGCTATGCTTCAGAAATAAATAATTGGACTGCAACAAGGATAGAATTACCCGTAAATGATGGAGGTGCTCGGACCACGAGGGGCTATAAATTAGAATGTCATCAAAAAAGACCAGTACAAAACGGCGCAGTTACGTGGCGAAAATATCGTTCATTAGCGCCTGAAAGGTCGAAGGAGCATTCGTTAGACCGAAAGGCATGACCAGAAACTCGAAATGCCTGTGGTGCGTCCGAAACGCTGTCTTCTGAACATCCGCCAGATGCATGCGAACCTGATGATATCCTGAGCGCAGGTCCAACTTAGAGAAGAACTGCGCCCCATGTAACTCGTCCATCAGCTCGTTAATTACCGGAATAGGAAATTTATCCTTAACCGTCCGAGCATTTAGTGCCCTGTAATCCACGCACATCCGCCACGACTGATCGGCCTTGGGTACCAACAAAACTGGTGAGGAGAACGGGGACTTTCTCGGCCTAATAATTCCCTGCGCCAGCATATCACGGCATTGCTTCTAGATTTTGTCCTTTTGGCGATGCGGGTAGCGATAGGGGCGGACCACCACTGGACCCGAGCCGGGTAACAAGTGAATGTGATGGTCGGCCGAGCGTTGGAGTGGGAGGCCTCTAGGCTCTGCAAACAGATCCGGAAAGTCCACTAGCAATGATGCACATTGTGGTGCCTGCGACCTGCTTCCAATAAGCGCTGCAAATACTGGTCTCTCCGCTGCCGGGTCAAGGCCCCGTAGAATAATAGGTCGGCCTGATATAGAGAACTTCATAGTCATATGATCAAAGTTCCACAAGATGTCGCCCAACGTGCGGAGCCAATTAACACTTAGGACAGCAGTGAACCCACACAACGGTAAGACAAATAAGTCAAAATGAAACACATTCGAACCCACCGTAATAGGCGCAAGCTGACATATGCCCGTGCTAGCTACACTTTCCCCGTTAGCCACGAGAACACACAATCTCGTCCGCCCTTGTACCTGAATGCCAACCTTACGCGCAAAACCCTCGTCCACGAAACTGTGGGTCGAACCCGAATCAATCAAGATCAGTAGGGGGGTTGCCTCCGAGGGTCGCCTGCACCCTCATGGTGCGTGGGGCTACCGTGCCGGTCATAGCATGGAGCGAGATGGACGGGTTGTCTTCCTCAAAAACTGGATCCAGGTCGTCATTGTCGTCCTCAATCAGCTCTAAATAGAATAGCCTCTTACAACGATGACCCACGCTGTAAGCCTCATCACAATTAAAACAGATCCCCTTGGAGATGCGATCTTGCTTCTCCTCCTTGGAAATGCGCTTGACAAACGGCCTCGGAGCCAAATTTGCAGGCTGTTGGCGGCGGACCGCAACTGGGGAAACAGCCGACTCTTCCCAAGCCCTCCTCTCGTAGAGCTTAGCGAGCCCCATAGCCGTGTTTAGGTCACGAGGCTGCTGAATCTCTACATCGATAGCCAGAGTGCCCCGTAACCCACTCAGGAAAAGAGCCAGCTCCTGATCAGGTTTCAAAGCCGGCACCTGAGCGACCAAACGCTCAAAACTCGTCGCATATTCGTCCACCGTCCCGACTTGTTTCAATTTGGCTAAGTCCCCGATTCGATTACTCACCAGAATGGAACCAAATCGGGTGTTACAATATCCCTTAAATTCAGGCCAGTGCATGCCGAGGTAATCCTAATGCAGCTTAATGTACCATAATTGTGCCTCCTCCTCAAGATGGAACGCAGCAAGCATAACCCTTTCCTCCGGGGCCGTGCGTTGATGAAGGAAATAACCTTCACAACGGTTTAACCAAGCCGTCGGGTCCGAGCGCCCATCGAAGCGGGGAAATTCGAGGCGCGTAAAACGAGGAACGTCCCCCCCGATCCTGCTACAACCGGTGCCGATGCGGGCTGTGTCACGCCCCAAATCCGGTATTTACCGGACTCGAGACGTGACCGGAATTAATAGTGGAACAACAATAATTAAATACTAAAACTTTTATAATATTAAGGTAAGCTCTCTGAAATCAACAACTATACATAGTTCCAAAACTTAAAATGAGTCAAATAAGTAATGTTTAAAATACATGAGACCAACATAACTCTAGTAAAACCCAAAGAAGTCCAAAAGCTCCCAAGCCTCGACCTTCCTAGACATCCGGAACGCATGTAAAACAGTTAGAAACCAAAGGGGATGAGCTTACGCTCAGTAGGAAAAACCTTAATAACTCAACCCTTAAGTCAAAGATAAACTGCTTACAAATGTAATTCGAACAACAATGCAATAAGATAAATAAGAAGTAATAAGGAAACGGAAACGATTACAACTACGCAATAGTAGCAAGGTAACCATAACATAAAGAAATTCATAATAAATAATTTAAAGCCTCAATAAGGGTAAACTGGGAAATAACAGTATCTTGCCGACCACTTGCTTTCCCAAGCCTCCGATCCATGGATAGATTCTGGGATCACCTCGGTTCCCATAATCCGATCCACCAGAGTATCCACATCATATCAGATTTTCCCTCGGTCCAGAGGAGGTACATGCATCGGGGCACCGAAACCAATTCGGAAATGCCACCTAAGGACCATATGTCATAGGGAACCAAGTAGTGCTCCACTGGGACGCAGTTTCTTGGGGTGAAACCTTAAGTAACCAGAATCAATATCCCGCAGGATCTGCCGAGCCATAGGCTCCTCTCGTCACTCAATATCCCGTAGGATCTGCCGAGCCGTAGCTCCTCACATCACTCAATATCCCGTAGGATCTTCCGAGCCATAGCTCCTCACATCACTCAATATCCACGGTATCTGTCCAACTCCAACCACCACAACGGCACCGGATTACCCCCCGGTGTAGTACCGAACCAAGCAAGCAAACAGACAAACAAACGAACAAGCATACATTTCAAGAATAAGAACAAAGGAAACAAGCATTATCATTCATCCATCAATCAACACACATCGGAACACACTTTCATCACTACGAAGACATCCAACACCATTCCATACTTACCGTATACTTACTTGTCACGAACCATCGGTACATCGATCACCTGATTGTACCCCTTGGCACAACCAGTCATACTCGATCATCCGTTCAAACCACAGTTTATCAACACAATCACTCAATCAACCAAGTAAACATTCCACCAGTCAACAATCATGTGAACGATCAATTAAACACTCAATCAAGTAAGCTAACTAGTTTCATTAGACCCTTACTTGTCCTAATAACGAGCAACCAAGCATGTGAACCTAGCACTCAACTAATCCGAGAGCTCTTCACAGCCTCTCTACCAGTAAATCAATCCCAAGTATTGAAAGCAAGCTTCACTAACCGTCATCATCCTAAGCATGCATACTAGACTCATCCGTTTATTAGTAATTGAAGTACGACTATTCTAGTTATTCGCATCCTATAGGCAATTCTAGGACCTTTCCGATTTTATTATCCTAATCATGCATACTAAGCGTTAATTAAGAAATTAAGACTTTACCTACCTTGTGGTCTTCCTCTAATAAACCTCTGAAGAAACGCTCGAGTGGTCACCAGTCCGTTCTTCACACGGGTTACGGCGTGATCTTCGTTCTTCTAGCTCGGGTCCAATAGCCCTTGTGCTCGGGCGAAGTCCCGTCTAGGTTTAACACATAAAAAGTTCAATCAACACCAATAATTGTCCAAAGGTCCATGATTTATCCAAAATGTCTTTTAATTATCCAAATATAACCAATTAATTTAATTTAATTAGTTAATTAAAACTGATTTTAATAACAATTTCTTTACTGCCGGGTTGACCCGGATCCGAGCCCGAACCCGGTCCAGACCCGTGTCCAGACCCGGTTCTGAAGTCCAACTGGGCCCAAGGCCCAAATTCTGTTCTGATCCACAATGACCTTCCACGGTCCAAACCTTCAGCCGTCCCAAGGCCTTCTCGGCCCAAAGCTCTTCTGGCCTAACGTCCGGCCCACTCACACTCTCGGCCCAAGCTTCATCTGGCTCGTGTCCGAGCTTGAGGGGAGCTCCGACGTCACTCGAGTGCTCCGACCGTCGTCTCTGGCAGCGATGATGCTCGGGACCCTTCGTGTCGCGCCGGCGATGGTTAGAAATGGACGGTGGAGCTCGGGTTATAGTTGGACGGAAGCTGGAGAGTCCGGTGAAGCGTCAGAACCCACCCTCGTTCCAGATCTGGCGAACCAAGCTCGCCGACGAGGGTTCCGTCCAGATCTAAACTCCACGAGCTTCCCTCGAGGGTTCCAGGCGCGGCGAACTATGGTAAAGGGAGAGAGGAAGGTTCGAGGAAGCTGGAATCGTGCTCCCTGACGTCGTTGAGCCCGAGTTCGTGCTCGGAGAGGAAGAGCTCAACCAACACAGCTCCGGCAGGTCTCGATTCGAGTACGGGGCTCGTTTTAGGGACGGTGAAGAAGAAGAAGATGGGAAGAGGTGAAGCGAGGCTGGAAGGGAAAGAGAGGCAAAGGAGGTGGCCGGAGTTCTGGTTCACGCCGACGATCTTCGGGAGAGGACGCGTCTGGAGGTGGAAGACGCGCCTCGGTTCGCGTGCCAGAAAATGAGCTCTGAAGCGGCGCTCAACCCTTTTGTTGCTAGGGTTGAGCCGTGCGCGACTCCTGGGCCTGATGGCTTGTGTGATGGGCTTGAGGCTGGCCCAACTCCCAAACCAGCCCAAAAAGATCCTCCTTCCTTCTTCTCTCCTTTTTTTTTTGATTTTTCCCTTTCAAATTCCAATTGTTGCAAAATCGTACCCCGACGTTTCATTTTGCAAGAGAATAACCCAATTTAATTTTTCCGGTCTTTACAGGCTGGGATTGTGTCCCTCCCGCCACCGCTGAACCTGCTCCAGACGGTTGCTGCCCGACGGCGGCGCTTGCGCCCGACGGTCCTCCCGGAACCGTGCTCTCCCCTTGATTCTCCACTGGCGTCACCCGAGCGGACAACGACTGCACCAGCAAGGCGAGCTCCTGAAGCTGCTTGCTCATCTGGTCATCCTTCTCTTGTCGCTCAGCCATGAACGCATCTAACCGCTGCTCCAATGAAGCCGACTTCTCACCTGCCATAACACGTGGCTCTGATACCACTTTGTTAGGTTCCTTGCTTATCGAACGTGTTACGAGACCGAGGTAAGAACTAAGATCAAGGGTTCGCGTGTGCGAATCCTTGTTCTTCTTTCTACCAATGTTGACAATCAAGCTCATAAAGGGAACTTGAGACCTTTGTAGGAGAACTAACAGTATATTAATTCTCGATGATTTATTCATATGACCTCTTTGGTTTATATATACCAAAGAGGTTTCCCCTTCCTAAAGCAACATTCATGATAATTGATTCTACCCAAAGATATCCAAATCCGAATACAATTGAAATAACAATAAAAGGAAATACTAGATTGTATCCTAGCCACTTTCTGATTCTCCTTGGTTACGGATCCGTCTCTTGTACACGATTCCATACCGGCCAACCCGACCCATAACAGAATTGTGCTTTATGCAGACTGTACAAAATAAAGGTATTTTAATTACTGCTCACAACAACAAATTGCCTGCTATTTTCTCCAAGGCCAGTCATGCTTTTGGGTAATCGTTTTATGATTGTTGCAATATTATTGGCACATGTATGAATAACTGTTGCAACTATTAAGTATACATCAAAGTGTATCAGAATGAGTTCACAATTAAATATTATTGTCCCTTATTAGGTTGGTTGTGCATTTGAGTTCGTTGCCTTAATTGTTTATTTTGGCTTCCACTCATCATTGTTTCTGCTAAAAAAATAAGGATTGGATTAAAGGAGGATTGATTTTGATTATACTATTAAATATGGTTGTAATTGAATTTAATCTTAGAATTTTTGGCAGTGTCCGTCCACCCCTCAAAGAGCAGTAAGGTCTCTCAAGCGATCCTCCGCGAGCAAAGCTCCCTGCTCTCCAAGTAAGCAACGGACGGTATAATAATGTAATATTGATGTGTTTATGGTCATCGTTTAATTCCGTTTTATGGGTTTCCAATTCTGTTTTTTTCATCCCCAGTCTTATGTTCCTGAATGTGGGTCTCGACCGATGAGGCTTTCAGGCTTAGGATTAAATGGTGGAGGTTTTATAGATGAAACGGGTGGAAGGGGCAGAGTAGTCAAGAACATTGGGTGTCATGAACATTGGGTTTACTGTTTGTTGGTTTTTTGTTTTTTGTGTGAGTTCATATTGTCCACTTTTGATTTGTTTTGTGTTTCAAATGTAAGTTTTTATGATAAAAATCATGAACAAATTCTATTTTCCAGCCGTGGTAGACTAAAACATGATGAAGTTTCGAATCTTTGTGGGTCATTTGTGTTAGGACCAACGGTTGTACGAATGTGTCTTGTCTGCCAGAATCGTTGACGCATTTGACTCGTTGCCCACTTAAATTGTTGAGGAATTTTTGCTGTTCGCGAAGACTGTGCGAACTCGTTCCTTCCTCTTTCCTTATGGTATGGGGTTAGTCTGTTTTCCATCGTGCAAGGTCCGAGTTTTTTTGACAGTCGCAAAAACCTTGTGTACATATATGATTCTGTTTAGTCCAAGATTATACTGATATCCACATTGTATATCAACAAATGACTATTTGTTGGGATTTGTTTTGCTTGTTACAGACATTGTTGAGTGTTTGGTCAGTGTTTGCAAAACCGAGCCAGTAACTGGTGGCAGTCTAAAGCGCGATTTGCATCTCACATCCGATTCTTACATTCCACCGTCCGTTCGTTTTTAAAACACTACTTTTGTAATCAACTAACTTACTTTCCCACATGTGTTTCAGCTCACAGAAATTCAAGGTTACTATTTGGGCTCAGCGGCTTAACGCTTCATTTGAGGAATACAATGTTCAGAATGCTCCATCCTCACTGGTTTTCTTCTTCTCAGCCATGAAGGTTAAGCAGTACTTGGGTACGACTACTATTACCTAAAATCTCTTCGGTCCCTTGTGTATAGACATATTTTTAAAATTATTGCTGCAATGTGCTTAAATTAGTAATTGGATATGCAGATACACATGCTTTCTTGAATGTGGGAACATGTGTATCAAATAAAGGCCTAAAACTTACAATTTCAGAACCTCCCATTTTTTTTATAGTTAAGCATACTAAAAGAATCGGGAACAAAATTGAAGGTCCAATTGTGCGATTCTCCCACAACATTCAAGTCATGGCTGTAGAACCAACTAGGGGTCATGCTTTTCTATTCAGCGGTGCTTTCTTGTGATAATCTCTTCCAACATTAACTGTGTTCCAATGGTATTTACTAACTTCAGCAATGTAAGCTGACACATGGTTCTTAATTATTGATAAAAAAAAATATTATACTCCATTCAAGTTGCTTTGTAATGGCTCTTGTGTTGATTTTCTTACCTCGCCTCCCATAGCGTAGTATGATAGATGATTATCTTGATGTTTTTTTTATGCATCGATTTTGATCATGATTAAAGGATATATGCAGTGCACGGGCTATGCAAAAATTAAGAGAACATAATCTTTAATGTTTAATAGGATCTGATGATGACATTCAATTTTTAAATTGATGAATACAACTTAATGTAAAATATACGACCCATATGAGCTTACGTTTTGGCATCGGCTCTTGCTTGTACGGTTTCCATTCTCATTTGAACAACCATTTCAGGTGATTTGATATTCTCTACCACCGGTGCTACTCGAGTTTATGTTAACTTGGAACGCAAGTATGTTCGGAAGTTGGATCCATGCTTCATTGCATCTTAATACTAGCCGATCCAAACATTGCTTCCAGAATTGGTTCAGTTCCACCGTTTGTTACACTCACTTTTCATACTTGTATGAAACTAATGGTGCAGTTGATGAATAGAAGCACCACAATACCCATAAACACACAACCACACAACTCCATAAAATGGTCCAGTTGATCATCACATATCAGCTCCTTGAAATTTTCCAATAAAAAACACAGCAAATATGAAAAAAGGTTTGAAGTTTTAATTGTTTTTTCTCCTTTACCTTCTACTTGTTAGGCCCAAAGACTCTTTGATGACAATCTTTGCTGGTGTATTTCAATTGCTCAAACACCGATATCAGCCCTGCAACACAATTAAACCCACAATTATGCAGAATAATACAATGGACAACAACAGAGAATTATATGTATTGAATGGGCTCTGTCCTCCTCTCTTCCTTGTAATTCATGTCAATATCTACTAAAATTTAGCTTCCACTTTTTCCTTTGTAATCTTTGTTTCGGCAGCCAGTAGCCCAGTAATTTGTGTTTTTAAGCTCATAAAAAAAAAGTAACACATAACTCACAAATAAATTATGTGGGTCTCTAGGCTTTTGATAGGTTTTCTACCTTTAGGATTGTTGTAATAATTGGTTTGCTTGAGATGATATTGAAGGGTGAGTTTTTTGTGTATATTTTCTGGATTGATTTTCGTAGCATTCAAGCTCTCTAGACCTCTATCTGTAATTTGTCCCGTGAAGCTCAATTAGAAATCCCATCTTTTTATCTTTCTCAGTTCATTTTTTAAAAATCGAGTTTGATTCTTAACAGAGATATTTTCATTGTCAAGGGAGACCTTAACAATAAAAGGGATGGGTTAAGAAAGTGGAGGAAGAGAATGTTCATATCAAACAAGAAATGGAGGGTCTTCAGGTAACTATCATTTTATTCTCTAGCTGGTTCATTCTAACAATATAAGTACATTAGAAGTCCCTTCACATTTTCCATTAGATATTTGTACCCAACACTTGACGTCAATGAAAAAGAACTTTGCAAGGTTTTTGCAATTGTCTCTTTCGTTTGTTACGATTCTATGTCATGATGTCTATGCACTGTAGTTGTATCGGTCATGTCCTACATAGAAAATAATAGCTTGCAGAAATTGTTAATGTAATTGAGAGCGCTAAACCATGTAAACATCTCCTACTACTGTATAGTCCTATATAGAAAATAATAACTTGCATAAACTGTTAATCTAATTGAAAGTGTTAAAACCATGTTAACATCTCCTGCTACTGTATATTACCTTGATCATATCCTTACCATTTTCTGACATACTAGGGAGTTAGTAACTAGGAATATACGAATACCATACTCAATCTTTCAATCTTCTATATCTGTGTTCATGTTTGGAGATTAAGATTAACAAAATGCATCCATCATAAGTTTGCGCTTACCAAAAATAAAATAAAAACATTCTTTATGTGGTACAAGTTGGCACTGATTGAGTGATTTCTTAATTAGTTCCTCTAAAAATACCTAAACCTCTATATATCAGTGCATGTAAACAACTAGCCAAAATTATTGTAATCAAACTAAAAAATGGGATTATCGTAATGTGCTAATTAAATCGAACCTTGTCAATGTTGTGTCAAAGAAATAAGTTTCCAATTCTGTCTTTTTAATCCCTGGTTTACATTCGTTAATGTGCGTCTCTGGTCCTTTTCATGTGTTTTTCGACTTCTTTAGGTTGTTGTGATAATTGGTTTGCGTGAGATGATATTGAAGCGTGAGTTACAATGGTCGGAGTTACTGTGGTGGATATATATGATTACATTGATAGGGTAATTAAAACATCAATTTATTATCTACCATAGGGTGATTGCTGGCATGTAACAACATCTACCCACTGTTAATATTATTATATTCACAGATATATGGGGGAGCAAATAAAATTTCCCATCAATTTGTTGTTTATGGAGGAACATTTATTGATCAGTAGGTTTTTGATATCATGCTTGAATTAGATATAACCTGATTCAGCGTTACTTAACTTGTATTTAAGTCTTTGTTGTGTTGTGTGATATATCACTTCATCTTTTTTGTTTGCAACTTTTATTTTTATGTTGAGGCAAGTACTGAACCGATGTTGGAGGTTACCCAGGGCTATGGATTCATCATTTCTTATCTCAGTCGAGTCCATTTTTGAGACTATAGGCTCAGTATCTGGTTCTTAATCATGATCTTGAGTTATGCTTTCTTAGTGCTATAAAAATGTTTTATTTGATCTTCCTGCTGCTTCATATGAGAAGGCTATGAATCATAGCTACTTAACAGATGTTTTAAACAATAAAGAAGAGACAGTGTTCAGTATTGATCGAATGAGAATTTTTCCATTGATTTGCTTAGTTCTAGGTTTAGTGCAAATTAACTAAAAAACAGTTCATGTGCTATTAGAAAATGGTACATATAGTTCAACTAAATCATGGCAATTCATGTTAGTCTTAGTGCCCGTAGTTCAATCCTAAATGTCCAAATGTACATATCATCGTTAGCAATAAAATTAAAGCGGCTTTATATTACTTATGTGTTGGAGTAATATATCGACGTGTGCTCTGATCTATGCCCACCATGCGAATAGAACCATAGATCGAGATAGATCACACTCGATGGGTCCCTAGTCAACAAAGCTTCACTAGAAGCGACTAGTATGAAAGATGGCTCTTTATGGCTTACGTTCTGTTAGTCATTGGAATGGGATTCCGGAGTCTGATCATAGATATCATGTGGGACATGATATTGGACGACCCGCCCTGAATATGTGTCATAGATTAAGTCATGAACATATTCAGTGTTGTAGCTTGTCATGTATCCTTAGACCAAAGAGTCTTTGTGATCGCTATGTAGTCAACAACTGAGTTTGACCTGAGCCTAACGTTGTCCGTAACAGGGCTTCCATAACGGCCAGGATTGGCTTGGGGACGGGCTACATGAGTGACACGAAAGACGGCTAAGGGATTTATCCCTCATACTAAGGTATGGGAAAGATATCGGTTCTCGGCCGCTTGATCGAGAGTGACTGGAAGAATAGCATGGCCATGCACATGATACTGGGTATCATATCTTCAGTCATCTCACATATCAAGGAACGGTGATTGAGAATAATAAGGATGACGGCTCTATGCCTTATCTCAATCAGGATATCGGAGATAAAAGGATAATGACAGGGACGACGGAAAGGTTAGAATCGACAGGGTCGATTCGTTATGCAGTGTCAGGCAATACTAAAGTCTCGTTAGTTGCCACTTAAATAGGATCAAGTAAAATGAGATTTTACGTTGATCTATTGACATGCATAAACCTAAGGGTCACACCGGAGGATGAAACTCATTGACACATTTATGGAGAATGGACAAAAGGGAGTTGTCTCGGGACATGATCAAAACTGGGTTTTGAGTCATTTGCCCGTAAGTGAATAGGACTTTACGGATCAAGACAAGGCTTGGAGTCTTGGGATTGATCGCGTCGGATAATGTTGGACATTTCCGGTATGGAAGGCTTGGAGGCGATGAGCGAATCACGGGACCTCATTGGAAATGGCCACAGGCCATGTTCCAAGAGGCCCATGAAAGGCCCATGCAACCAAGGCCCATGGAACTAATTAATCAAGTCTTGATTAATTAGTACTAAGCAAGCAAGACAAGGATTAAGGTGTTGGTGATTCACCACCTAACCCAATCTTGTCTTGCCATACTTTGTCCTATTTACACCTTACTTGACACCATACTTGTCCCATGCCTTTAGTTGGACAAGTATGAGTTTTGTTATGTTTAAGTCATCTTTTTTCAACATAACAAACACAAGACAAGAATAGGAAACACATTTTCTCTCCCTCTTCCATGGCCATTTCGGGTTTGGCTAGTTTCCACCTCCATGTTTGTGTTCTTGAGTCCTCAAAGAGAAGAACTACGTGGCTTTGATTCCCATGTGGATACGTAGGCGTCTTGGAGACTCAAGCCAATCATTCGTTAACCGGTGTTCTTGTTTTGGTAAGAAATAGTGCTGAATTTTTCTCTTGTGAATCCATTCTTTGTTAGTTGTTTCATGGTTTAATCGTCTCTTGGTTTTCATTGATTTTCCGCTGCGAGTTGGTTCATCTCCAACCCTACCTCGAGACCGAACAATTCAATCCATATGATTCAACTGATGTGTTTGCAGAGGTATGAGATTAAACAATTTAATTCATTGGGTTCTTTTGATGTGTTTGTAGAGGTGTCCGACTAAATATGCATGCTTTTTTGGTGATTTAAGGTTCAGCCTTTGTCCAGAAGTTTCTCCACTGACGGTTGCAAGTCCTCAAAGAACTCTGAAGTACGAACTCATTCCACTTGAGCTTCTGGTCCAGAAGAGTGATAGTATTGCTAAGATAAAGTCTTTGTCCCTCACAAACCTTTGCTGGTATTCCTGTGGTAGTAGCTGTAGGAATCGTGCTTCCCATGTTTTGTACCTTATTCATATACAGAGCTGAGTCTCACACAGAAAGATTTGGTTGACTGTGTGGTAGCCTCTATTCCCTTTATGAAAGAGTGATGGTATTGCTAAGGTAAAGATTTTGTTGACATAATCTCTTTGTAATTGCCTCTTTTTCTCTTGTGTACATTTTCTTTCATGGGTTAATTACCTTTAGAACCCCTTGTATATTGGTAACACACCTTTAGTACCCCTTATGTATTGGTAACGCATTGGACAAAATTTTGGTCAAGTTTACGCTATTTTGATGATCTGTGACCAATTCATAAGACATGTAATTGTTCTGTTACCAATACATAAGGAGTATTAAATGATCTATGACCAATTCATAAGGTGTACTAAAGATGTGTTACCAAAACATAAGGGGTTTATTCAACGTTATAAAACTTGGGGGGTACTAAAAATGTGTTACTAATATAAAAGGGGTGGTACAAAAGGTTATTAACCCTTCTTTCATTGTTGTTTTATTCATCTGTTCCTTGCTTCAGAAATAGAGCGCTAAACTTTCCTCTTTAAAACATAGCCTTAATGTCATAAGCTTGTTGTTTAAATCTTCAGTTCAGTTGTTGTCTTAATATTGCTAAGAGTCCCATCATCTTATAAACTCCTGGCATGTTCTTATGCTTGCAGTTATAGCTTTAAATTTTCAGTTGGTGTCTTAGTAATACTGATAAGAGTCCAATAATCTCAAAGTCCTGCCATGTTCTTATTATTATAACTATAGCTGTATCTTTATAATTTATTGTCCCTCTTACAATAATAGGTAAAAACAACATCTTGACTCTTTTCAGGTGCTCATGTTATTTTTTAGATGTGTAATATGTATCCTTGCATGTCTTTTAACAGGGAATGTATCGAGTGGCTAGGTGGAATGCTACAAAGGTAGCTGTAAAGATACCGATAAGGAAAGCTATTCAGATCCAAAGAGCTTGTATATATGTGTAGTATCTAGTTTGTCCATTGTTTTATTTTTGGTGATGATCAAATCCACTTGTTTTAAACCTAGATTTCAATGATTAATCTTGTATTTTTGCTATTTATTTTGCTTTCCTGAAATAGAAACGCTTTTAAATATAAGCTAACATTATTATAGAAGGTCCAGCATCTGAATATTGTTTAGTTAGAGTTGTTATTCAAAATATACCGTTGATGATTGTATCATAATATTTAGGGTTAAATATTGAAACTTACTCTTATGTGTTGGTCACGAACACTACACTACCCATGTTTGCAAAATCATATTTGCAATACTTAAACTATTTGTCACGTGATTCAGTTAGTAAAAATGGACGGAATATTCCATTCCGTTAGTAATATGACACCATGTGCCAGTTAGTGGAGAATGAAATGACAATTTTACCCTTGTTAAGTTAACCCTATAAATTGAATAACAGAAATTACTATTTTACCCTTATTTAGTAATAAACATAATTAAAAACTAAAAAGAAATAATATTTTTTTGATCAAAGAGAAAGAAATGCATTAAAAAGTAAGTGTGGGTCCTGGGATAGAAACCACAACCACCAGAACAAAGTCCAACAAAAACCAGCCCAAAGGAAAAAGAAACAAAAGCAAAAGCAAACAAGAGAAAACAACCACCCTGGTCCACCTCAACAGCCACAATCCCAACAGACTGGTGAGCAGTGCCTCAGGAAATCGCTCGGGCAACCTTGATCGGACTAGTGAACAGTACCAGAGGAGACCACACGGGTGAATCCTCTGGCCTCAATAAGGCTAAGTAATCCATGCTCCTCCACCCGAAAACGGGCAGATCGGCCCCAAAACGTGACCCCAGAACAAGTCACTAGTCCCCACCAAGATAAGCAACCCCAAGACGACTCCTGAACAAGCACTCACTAGACCTGGCGAAAGAACCCACCGAAGAGGACCGGGGGACAAGGTGCTAAGCTCCTCGAACATGATACAACAATCCTCAGACGCTCCTAGTCAGCGCAGCGGCCGGAGACTCGATCCACTCGAGAAAGCTGAAAAGCCGACCGGATGCTCTCAGGCTGGAGAAGGACCCCTGTTGAACCCTAGCTAGAAGAATGCTCGGCTCAATGCTAGCGGATCCAGAGAAAACACGACGGTTGCGCTCCAACCAGACATGCCAAAGACAAAGAAGCCCGATGTCAACCCACTCCGACCTCAGCCTCCTAGATCCCACCAAGGAGATCCAAGACTCGAGGAAAATAGAAGAAGACAACGGTAACACCCTCACAACCCCCCACCACTTCATAATCAAGGACCAGACTCTCCAAGTCCACGTGCAAGCAACGAATAGATGTCCAATATCCTCACCACCTGATCCACACAGGACACATCTCCAACGGGCTAACGGAATCGGCACACCTCTATCCACCAAGAAGGACATAGTAGGGACCCCATTATGAGCAAACAACCAAGCAAACACTTGAAGCTTGGGCGGAACAGGGGCAGACCAGATAACAGAAGCCTAAGGCACAACACCAAAATTATCCCACCCAACCAAAACCTGAAAAGCTATAGTTGTAGAGAAACCCTTCGAATCCCAAGACCAGCCCAGCGCATCTGGGCGATCGCGTACCAAGCGAAGACCCACAAGGCGGACTCTAATCTCCTCCAACGCCAACTCATCCCGAACTCGAAGACCCCTCGAGAAAGGGAACGACCATCCCCCCACCCCACAAAGAACTCTGCAACCGACCCATGATGACCCTCTGCCACCCTGTAAAGACGAGGATAACGAATCGCTAAAGCGACATCAAAGAGCCATGGGTCCTCCTAAAAACGAACCGTGGTCCCATCACCGACCACCCATCTCAAAGTGTCATAACCAAAAACTCAGCCGAACCCAGGATCACGAGCTAACCTCATCACATGCCGAAT
Organism: Erodium maritimum; assembly: GCA_963921825.1. Lineage (NCBI taxonomy): Eukaryota > Viridiplantae > Streptophyta > Magnoliopsida > Geraniales > Geraniaceae > Erodium > Erodium maritimum. Next base: position 110,528,589 of record OY997588.1, on the reverse strand, counting down.
GAACATCGAGGAGGTACTCGTGGGCACCGAGAGCGCTCCCAGATACCACTCAGACTCCCTCCACCCAAAACAAGCACATAAAACACGTCTCCAAAAAAAAGGCCCCTCAGTCGCAAAACGCCACCACCACTTCAGGAGAAGACTTGTGTTTACCTCAGCGAGAGATCGAACACCAAGCCCCCCCTGAGTCCTTGGGCATACAAACCACCTCCCAAGGGACCTTGGAGAGACACGTCCTCTCTCTACCCGAACACCATAAGAATCTCCTCTGAAGTCTCTCTAACAGGTGAACCACCTTCTAAGGGGCCCGAAACAAGGACATGAAAAAGATCGGCAAACTCGCCAGAGTCGCTCTGATGAGCGTAAGACCCCCCCCCCCCAAGGAGATAAACCGGGTCCGCCACACAGCCAGCTTGTCCCTGAACCTAACTACCACTGGGTCCCAAAAAGAGGCGAGTCTGGGATTTCCCCAAATGGGGAAACCGAGGTAGGTGAAAGGGAGATGGCTCAAAGAACACTGCAAGGATTCCGCTAGAGCCTCACGCAACGGATCAGGCGTAGCCAACGCTATCAAGGACGACTTGGCAAAATTGATCCGAAGGCCAGACACCAACTCAAAAGTGTGTAAAACATACCTAACGACGCGAACCTGCTCCACACCTGCCTCCAAGAACAAGAGAGTATCATCCGCAAACTGGACGTGAGAAACCTGGATGGCCGGACCAACCCTAATACCACCATACAACCCCTGCCGAATTCCCAGCTCAAAGATCTGATGAAACCCCTCAGCAGCAATTAAGAATAAATACGGTGACAACGGACACCCCTGCTTAACTCCCTGTAAGACTCTGAACTGCTCAGATGGAGACCCATTGATCAACACTGAGGAAAAGCCCCGTAAACACGAGGAGACCCACATAATCCACTTATCGCCGAATCCCATGCTACGGAGAACGTGTGTCAAGTAGGACCAGTCAACCTTATCAAAGGCCTTCTCAAAGTCCAATTTCACTACTGCGGTCGGTTGACGAGTGCGATGCACAAAACCCAGAACCTCCATAGCGATGAGGACACTGCTCGACAACTGTCTCCCCTGGATACACGCAGACTGGGTACTGCTGATAAGGCCTCCAATCACCCTCCTGAGACGCCGCGACAAGATCTTTGCCAGGATCTTGTAGGTAGCTGTCGTAAGACTGAACCTTCGGAATGAGACGGAACCTTCGGAATGAAAAGGTTCTGGGAGACAGAACCTTCGGAATGAGAACAATAAAGATCGAGTTCACCCCTCTGCTCAGTTGAAACGAGGAGTGAAAGAAATGCAAGAAGCTCATGAAATCATCCCTAATAACCGGCCACGCCACTCGAAAGAAAACAAGATTAAAACCATCTGGTCCTGGAGCCTTATCCACGGAGCAAGCGGCCAAGGCCTCAAGAACCTCAGTCTCAGAAAAAGGAGACTCTAACAACCCAGCGTCCGCATCGCCTAACCTGGCGAAAGGAAAGTCGGGAAGGATATGACGAGTCGACTGGTCTGAGAAAAAACGAGCCCCAAAGTGAGCGGCGGCCTGAGACTTGACCCCAACAGGATCTGAGTACTCTGTTCCGTTCTCTATCACAGAAAAGATCTGGTTCCGCGACGCGTGAGCCTGAGCTACCCAATGGAAGTAGGCGGAATTCCGATCCCCGTCTTTGCCCCACTTCACCCTAGCCTTCTGCCTCCATAAGCTAGATGGTTGCCCCGCCTTAGAGGCTAGCTGACAGGTGCAGAGAGCCCTCTCGGTCAACTCATCCTCAGAAAGGGGCCTAGTGTCAACCAACGCATCAAAAGCATCAATACGAACCTCTAACTCAGAAATAGCAGAATCCATATGACCGAGGACTGTCCGGTTCCACTCTCTCAGATCTCCTCTCAAGGATCTCAACTTAGTCCACCACCTGTACTCCAGGTCTCCAGGAACCGAGTAGGAGGACCAACGCTCACTCACAAAAGGAAGGAACTCCTCATGCTCAACCCACGCGTCAATGAACCGAAAGGGACGAGGACCCCAATCAACCCTCTCAGCGGCTAACAAGATCGGACAATGGTCAGATAGGGACCGTGGGAGTCCCTTTTGGACAGGGCCGGGGAACATGCCAAGGAGATCAGGGGACAGATTAAACCTGTCAAGGCGGCTACATCTAGAAGCAAGGCCAAACCAAGTGAACTGCCTATTAGCCAAAGGGAGATCGAGTAACCCTGATGCCGAAATGAAATCACAAAACTCCGAGCTATCACCAATCAGAAGGATAAAATTAAGTAATTAATAATAATTAATAAAGAAGGGTTAAATAGTCTTTTAAATCATGTGGATATGTTAATTCAAATTCAGAAGGGCAAAATGGTCCTTTTATATCCTGCTGTTAGTTTTTACTAACTGAATCACGTGACCAATAGTTTAGGTATTGTAAATATGATTTTGCAAACATGAGTAGTGTAGTGTTCGTGACCAATACATAAGAGTAACCTTCAATATTTAACCCTAATATTTAATAATCATTCAAAACTTAATGGACCGTTTCAGGTAGTTCCACATGTTTATATTGAAAAAATAGCAGCGCCGAAGCAAAACCATTTGCTTTTGTAATGTTCAATTTCAGCTTTGCGTATAGTTCAACATCGAAATTATGATTGTGTTTTGCTTATAGTTCAACATTGAAAGGTGAAAATTATAAAGCAAAAATGTCACTGTCTTCTTAAATTCAAGTTCTTTTTTAAGGGACAATTTCGTTATTAAACCTCAAATCAGGTGTATGTTTTGTTTTGATCAGCAAAGCAGTATTATAAATCTCTCCCTTTTTCAGAAAATGTAAAGGGAGGACAGAGTGTGCTCTAGCTACAGAAACCCAATAGAACAAACAAGAGCACTGGCATTCAAAGCACAACCTCAAACCAGAAAGAGGACCGAGACACACCTCGTCTGTCACGCCCCAAATTCAGTAAGACCGAACCCGCAACGCGAATGGTGAAACAATAAAAAAAATTCAACATTTTAATAAAACCGCTTAAAATTACCACTTTGAGTTAAACAAAATAATATTTTACAACTAAAACCACGTCCAAACAAGCGGACAAAAACTAGAGCGTACGTCGCTAAACTCCCAAAAACCCGGACTCCCACTCCCAGCTCTTCAAGCTTCGAGAGCTCCCCTAGTCCGTCTCGCGACCAGTACCTGTAGGAAAAGCAGCTAGGGGTGAGTGTTCGCTCACCACCACAGATACCAGACTGAGTACGGCATACTAGCAGAAATAGTGAAAACACCAACAACGAACAAAACACCGGGGACTACTATCCCCAAACTCAAGTGACCCGACTGTCACCCGACAACTGTTACTTTCCCCAACCAACTCAACCCGGACGCGTAATGTAGACCCGACACAACGGTTACGACCTCCACCAAAGACGCAAAAGATAACCACGCAACACCCAATATCACAAAGGATCGCACACAACAATCAAGATCACAAAGGATCGCACTCCAGCTACTCAGTACCGGTTGCCAATCGGTTGGGCTTGAGCCTGCCCCTCGCAACTTCCCCCGAACACAGTCGGGCCAGGCGGTCGACCTGTTAGCGATATATAACGCAATACTTCTCTGATAGCTAGTCGGAAGGGGAGCCGCCCTTCATCGCCGAAGAAAGGCACAACTTTACCGATGGTTAGTCGGAAGGCTAGCCAACCCCCACGCGCGCGACCACAGAACCCCTTTATTGTCAGGCGGGCCCCCAACCTCGTCGCAGAAGAATGCACAACTTTACCGATGGTTAGTCGGAAGGCTAGCCAACCCACACGCGCGCGACCACAGGACCCCTTTATTGTCAGGCGGGCCCCCAACCTCAGGCAATCACAGTCAACACCCAAGGTTCAACAAACAGCGACAATACTATACGACTCACTACCCCTCTGTAGGACAGTCCACAACAATACAGGTTTAACACCCCACGGGCACTCATGGCCACCCACGACACACCAACAGCAATACACGGGTTCAACATCCCAACGGCACTCATGGCCACCCACGACACAACAACATTAATACACGAGTTCAACACCCCAACGACACTCATGGCCACCCACGACACACCAATAGTAATACACGGGTTCAACACCCCAACGGCACTCATGGCCACCCACGACACACCAACAGTAATACACGGGTTCAATACCCAACGGCACTCATGGCCACCCACGACACACCAAAAGTAATACACGGGTTCAACACCCCCAACGACACTCATGGCCACCCACGACACACCAACAGTAATACACGGGTTCAACACCCCAACGACACTCATGGCCACCCACGACACACCAATAGTAATACACGGGTTCAACACCCCAACGACACTCATGGCCACCCACTACACACTAATAGTAATACACGGGTTCAACACCCCAACGGCACTCATGGCCACCCACGACACACCAACAATAATACACGGGTTCAACACCCCAACGACACTCATGGCCACTCACATAAGCACAACAAGTTACTTAACCTACGGGCACAACCAAAAGCCACAAGTATTTCTAATGTCGATACGTTCATTGATCCTACGACACTACTTAGTGTCACATGCATTTCTATTGTTCGATACGTTCACGTATCATACGACACCACCAGGTGTCGCCTGCCTTTCTATTGTTCGATAAACTTACTTAACACACGACACCCAAGTGTCACATGCATTTCTACTGTTAACTTTCCCTAGTCAGGGCCGAGATCCGGCTACTTTTCCCTACCTCGTAATGCTTTCCCAAAAGTCCACGCCCAAGCTCCGGCGTGCTCGCGATCACTCGCCTAGCTTTCCCTTGTCGCGGTCCTCGGCACGATCTAACAAGATCACAATTAAAATACTTTTTAAGTTTGTAGACAAAGCTGAATTTTAATGAATTTGACGCCCAAACTCAACCCCGACAATGTCAATCACTCCCAAACTTCCCAATTACTCGACATTGTCAATAATGGGCCCGGAAAGGCCCGTTTCGCCCGGCTCGGTGAATCTGCCCGGGATTGGAAAACGCCCTTCCGGGGCTCCGAAAATTCCCGTTTTCGTTTCTACGATATTAGAATAATTCAAGGGTTCCAATGCAATCGACGGAATCAATTTCCGACTTCCGAGCGATTTGATTCGCGTTTAAAGTTTCTAAACCCGAAATTCCCAACTTTCACAAATTAATTCCAAAATTCGTTCCGAGTGTGAATTAACGACTTGGGGTTCGTCCAAAACCACCCGAACACGAAAACCCGAGGCCCGAGCACGTGGGCCCCACCCGGCCACCCTTAGCCGTGGGTGGCTGGACCGGTTTTGGACCGGTTCACCACCATGGTGGCCTGTCCTAGCTCCGGCCAGCCACCACCCACGGTGGCCGGAGCTCCCCCGAGCCTCCGGTCACCGAAAACCGATCATTTTCGCTCCAAAACGTTCCCAACGAACCCTACACCTCGACTCATCCATATTTAACCCGTTTCAACACAAACCCTAACTTTTAAACGTACCAAAACGAAAATTGAATAGGTTCTCAACGTAGGGAATGACGATGGGAGCTCGATTCTTCAATCGTTGAGACAATCCGTCGGTTGGATCGTCGGGAAAACCTAAAACCCCAACACTTTCTCCTTTCTTTTTCCTTTTCCTTCTCTCCTTCTTCTTTCTTCTTTCTCTCTCTATTTTCTCCTTTTTTTTTATCAATATGGCCGAACACTCCAACTAGTAGTCTCCCTTTTGTTTTGTTCAAAAATAACAACTCAACCTCTTAATTACCAAACTACCACTCATCCTCCTTTTTCTTTAATTTAAAAACCAACCACCACCACATTTTTGACAAGTGTCTTGTGTGTCCCAACCTTTAGAAAAATATCTTTGTAGATATTTTTCTGTCAGATTCGCGAAATTCGGCCGTCTCGGACCCCGAACGGGCCCATTTTCCAAGAAATTACGAAACTTCAAGGGCTACAAGGAAACGGCTCAACTAAGATCGCTGTAATGACGGCTAAGCTTTTTGGATCCAAAACGGACGTCGAACAGACCAAAATGTGGCTCTGTTGACTTTTCCGGCAAAAAGTCAACCTTTCCCAAATTGGTCAGAAAGTTGCCCTGAGTCCCCCAGAACTCACTTTGATCGATATCAGGGTCAACTTAAGTCCGGTATGACCCTCGGGGTCAAATTTAGGTTCATTTAAGTGTCTGTCCCAAAATTTTAAATTTTCTTGTTTTTCGCCGATTTGATTGGCGTTGACCGGGAGTGGTTCTTACAACGTCCAAACCAGAAAAAAAAACCCAAATACAAATACAACCCGAGCGTTTGCATGAGAGATCAATCTCAAAACAGAAACCAAACTGAAACAAAGAAAGGTCTAAAAACCCGAAATTACAACCTTTAAGCGCAAAAACATGAAGCAGCCTCAACCAGGTCAACTCAAAAAGTTAGCCTAACCTTACCAACCTGAACGCCGAAAGTCCCAAAGCCACAAAGAATTCAAGCCACGGGTGGTCAGGAAACGCTTCCCATGGTAGAAAAAGGACTAATCGCCTGAGAGAACGGATGGAGCACCTAGTAGCCCAAAGGAGGAGAGCACTCCACAGGTCGCTAGAAGCCACATAGGAGATCGACGAAGCGACGCCGACCTAAGAACGCGCCAATCAGAGACAGTAGATGTCAAAGAAAGGCGTCCCACATCGGAACAAAAGCTTGACGCCAGAGCATAGCCGAAGCAACCAAACTGTAATTGCGCAGCCTAGACCGAGCTACTTCACGAAGCAAAAACCAAACAACCGAGCTCCGCAGCTGCAACAACCTTCATCGGAGAAATCGAGCTGAGGCCAACACCAACAGCCACCACGAACGGTGAGTCCCACCTAAACCCCACAATCTTGAAACGAAAGTCAAGAACGCGTCACACGGCGGGAAAAGGAAAGGATATCGAATTCCCCAGACAAACCTGACTTGGATCCAACCTGACCTGGATCCAGCGTTTCAAGATCCTGCCTGACCCGGATCCAGCGGACCCGGATCAAAACCGACCCAAATCCAGCCGGCCCGGGTCTGCCCGAACCCGCACCCGGGTGCAAACCCTACCCGGACCCGCATACCCGATTCAGATCAGAAGTTGAACCCGCCGAAAGTCGAACCCTATCAGCACAATCCGACCACCACGAGGGCACAGTCCGACCACCACGAGCAGGCTCTGTTCGGACACCACAAGCAGCTTCTCGAGCAGCCTTCCACTTGCAACTGAAGACCACGCCACACCAAGGATGGACTCCAGCGAAGGTCTGGCCGGCAAGGCTAGATCTGAGAGTAGGAGAACGAGACAACACCCCCCCCCCCTTCGATGCCGGTCAAGGCATTCCTATACCAAGTCGACGGGGACCTTCACTGATCTAGCATGTCGGTCTGGGAGAGCCTCCGGGGAGCAAGAAGTCGACTCCGGTTGAAAGGGGACTAGAAGAGTAACCAAAAGAGAGAGCATGGGGAAGGAGGGAGAAGGGTAGAGAAGGTCCTCACCAGCGAGAACCATGGCCGGAGCCATGGCCGACGCCGGTGAAAAAGAGGGAAGGTGGGGTGGCGGCTAGGTTACACAAGAGGGGGTTTATTTTGGGAGAGAAGAGCGAGACCTGTTTCTCTTAGCACATTCATTCCAAATCAGGTGTATGTTGCTACGACAAACACCGCACATCTCGCGGTGCGACCCTCCTAGTAATAAATAGTGGTAACATATTGAATCATCTTTCAATGTACTAAATCTTGATACACACATCTATCTATTACACTGTAAATCTTAAGACTCAAGGTATACACGACATTTTTATTTAGTGGATTCTTAACCAGAGAGTTTTTTTAAAAGGCAAATGAAGTTTATTAAGCTCTCAAAAATCCGAGAGAGATTCAAGAGAAGAGGAAATAATCCTCCCGGTACACAACAACACAATTACAATTACTTTGCTATTACCACCATCCAAGGACAATGACCCCCCAAAATGAGAGGCTTGCGTGGCAAGAAAAGAGGGCCTAGCATCTAATTACATCATAACAAAAAACACCCAATGCTCTACAAACAATTACATGACCCCTGTTAAAACCAAAAAGAGCTTACAAATCCCTGCACATCCCCGATCCAATACAAGAAGCAGCTATCAATCTTCCAAGTCCCAAAGAACAAGTTTGAAAGTAATAGAGATCCAAAAGCAAAGGGATCATCCAAGTATAGCAGCAACCGGAGCCAGGCTCCCAGAAGAAACACCAGAACATATACCCTCAACGTAATAATGAAACTACCCCCACACCTCAGACTCAGGGCAAAACAACCAAACTCTCATGCAACATTTAAGAGCAAAACACAGACTACACACCCTCACAAAACAGAGTCTAATACAAAACTACCCAAATAACAGTAAACGAGACCTCCTCACATCTCACCACACTCCCCAAACCACAAACCCCAAATAGAACAATCACCAGCACTCCCAACCTCCAATTATCAAAGATGCCTTGTGCCAGAAGAAACCGAGAGCAGCAGCCTTGTGTCTCCGGAAAACATGAACCCATACAAGAATAACACAGATAATCCCCTTCCACGTGGCTACTAGGGTCCCCTCCTTCTCCTTTTGCAGCTGAGAGGATCAACTACCCATTGCTCAAAGGAAAATGAACTATATCTCTTGAATTGAGTCCACTCAACCGCATAAGTATTATGCTGAATTTTTTGTAAGACTTCAGCAGTTGTGACATATAACCTTGGAAAAACCCTTTTGTTTCTTGCTAACCAAATTTTCCAAAGAGAAAAACTGAAGATGTTTGTCCAGGCTTTGTTTTTGTAGTGATGAGAGTTCTAGGCTGTTAGGGTCTGAGTGACATTGCTAGGAATGCACCATTTCACCCTCCACCAAGACATAACTGCAGACCAGATTCTCCAAGTTCTTTTACAGTCAATGAACAAATGATAAATCTTCAAATGTGTTGATGCATAAAGGACACAATGAATCGTTTAGAGAGATAGGAATTCCCCTACCTTTCAAGAACATCTTGGTAGGCACATCACCCACACAAGCAAGCCAAGAGAAGGCTGCTATTTTAACAAGATTGACTTTTTGGTCGTCGACCCTGAACAAAAACCTATAATTTGACAGAGAGTTCCAGTGTTCATATCGTGGATTTGCTACTTGTCCTTCAACTACCACACCTACAAGCTTCTTCTGAAGGTGCAGTACGGGCACATGACACACTCAGTGAATGGGATGAGAATAGACAGTGGGGTGCGAGAAGTCTGCCCTTGTAGCCATGGTCTTTGGTTACCGTCTCTTGGCCTACTTTTCCTTGCGCCGGATGAATGTGCAATCAGGAGTATAATTTATAAACAAGCTAATTTTGAAGACAACATAGAATCTGAGAGGATAGGACTGACTTATGATCTTGGGTTCTTTTTTTGCCTCTAAAGAGGTTGTAAATTGATTTCATCTTATAGCAGTTATGGGTTCAAAAGAAAATTACATCTCATGCAAATGTCTTGAACCAGTTCAGTAGGGCAAAGAGCGCAGAGTCTAGTACAGGGGACTTCTTCTCCAGCCCTGTAGAGACAGTATAAATATGCAACTATTTTGTTCCAATATCATCAAAATGTGTTCAGCATTCAAAAGGGTCTGTGCTTACCAATATCAGCAGCTACGCGATGAGCACACATCACTCCTGAGAAGGATACAGCTACAACACCTTGTCCAGGGAAGCAACTATCACCAACACAGTAAAGACCGTCTATAGCCTGACTTTGCATAGTCCATTCTCATCAGTATGTATGCAGTTCAAGAAAAAACATCTGTTGGAGGTTAAATATAACTCACTGTTCTGTTCAATGGCAATCCCAGTAATCCCTTGGGAGTACCTCGCGGCATTGGTCCATAGGTACCTTCATCGCGACCCAAGAACCTCTGGTGTGTCTTTGGTGTTCCTATCTGCAATACCAGAAAAGCCCCTTTGAGTATATGAACTAATAAAAGATATGGTAATCAGCCACCCTCAAGTATATATGCACCTTGCTTAATCAACTACTCCTAAGTTTAAACATTTTTTTACGATCCCTTAATTTTTTTTAGTCTCAATCTATCCCAATTCCGTCTATTTTTGGGGTGTGAAATGACGAAAATACCTTTTTTTACATGAGGGTATTTTCATCATTCACACCCAAAAGTTGGTGAAATTAAGGTAAATTGAAACTAGATAAAACTTTTAAACATAGGATAGCTAGTTGAGAATGATGTATACTTAAGAGTAACTGAGTGAGATTATCTCTAAAAGATAACTTCAAGAACAGCAACAAAAAGAGAAGAAGAAGAAGAAGCAATCCTTAATAGCTCAAAAAGAGAGCTCAATTTTGAGCATCTCCAACTTCAGCATAAAAGAAACCAAGGTAAACTCAGGTTTGTGTATCAAAGAGAGATTTGTGAGGCAAAAGCACAAATTCTCATAAACTAACTATTCAAATTAGGAAGAGTCAATCGAAGGATTAACTATTCACTTCAGTTATAAACCAAGTTCAATCAATCTCAAATTTTGGAGTATTGTTTAAAGCTGCTGCAATGCCGTAATATAGCAAAAGGACTAAGCCTATACCTCCTTGAAAACAATAGATGATTTGAGTCCTGGAAATAGTTTTTTCTCCAATCTACTGATAAGTTCATCTGCTAAAAGCTCCTTCTTTGCCTCATAATCATCTCGAGAGAGTCCCTGGTAGAGTGAAACCCACCTTATTTGTCATGAAGATGCAAAAGAGACTCAACTTTTAAACTTGGTCTAAACTTACCTCCCAGTCCTGTATCGAAGAAGGTATAAATATGTGAAGAATGTGGCATCCTAGTGGAGCCAATGATGAATCAAGAACAGTTGGAATGCTTAGGAATATACTCCCATATGGCTCCTCCAGTTTCTTCCACTCAGTCTACGCAAGATAATAATTAAAACAATCATCAAGATTATAAAGCAAATGAAGTTTCTTGAATACCACGTTACCTCCAAAACAAAATGGTGGCAATCTGTATCTGGTGGTAGAACTTCTGCCTTCACTCCCATATGTATGGAGAGGAAAGGCGGTGTCTTAGCATACAGTTTTCTTCTTCTTTCGGCAGCCTCTCTCCTTTTAATAGCTTTCCTACCAACAGCAGAATGGAATTAAATCAAATCCTCAGTACAAAGAAACATAAGAAATGGATCAAATTGAAGTTAAACTAACCAAAGGTGTCCCATCTAGTAGCATTTGATATTATAGTTTTGGCAAAGATCTCTCTTCCATCTGAAAGCCTCACTCCTACCTACAAAGTAGTGAGAAATTTTAGAACCTTGTTACAAGTTATAGAATTGCGTATTCAAGATTTAAGTCATCAAACTCACAGCCTTTCCCTGGTCCATTACAATGTTGGTCACATTTGCCTTGTAAAGTATTTCACTGCCATGATCAACCAAACCTTTTGCCAAGGACTTTGCAATGCCACCAACACCCCCGACAGGGTAGTTTACCCCACCAAAATGCCTGTCACACACAATCTGGTGCAAGAAAATATGCAAGTAAACAATTCAAAATAAACACACATTGATCACCGCCACATAACAAGTATGTTGCTTTGTATGTATTAGCAGTTGATTGATAATAGGTAAAGGCTTATAGTTGGTATTTTGAGAATTTAATTCTCCAGTTACCAAGTTAGATGCTCATTTCATACTGATCAATTTTTTGTTGTTGCAATGGCGTGCTGAAAATGCTAAAGATAATCCTAATATATTACATGCAACAGAGAGGTGTGCAGCTGGAATTATACATGCCATTGGTCAGGTCCAAATACATGTGTCCGTGTTTACAGAATCAACCCTAACCATGATTGTAATGTGTCAACAGGATAACTGTAAATTTTATACTCTGGAGAGTAAATATTTGCTCAAGGGATTCTATGATCTAACCCAAAGCATTGGGTATTGATGAAACAAAGTTGCGAGCTTGTAATTTGAAAATCAACAAGTTGGGTTTGTACAACTTGTTATAGTAGTTAATTGCTTCTACTTGGTGGTTGTCATTCTACTGTTATTTTATTACCTTCAAATCTCTCTCGAAAAAATTACAGGACCCTACTGGTGTTTATGTCCACCCTAGTGGTTCTGAATGTTCTCTTCGTATGGGCATTAATTCATTCAAAGGTTGTTACGGCCTAAACAGATAGGTCCATATACATCATTACTGGGACTCTTGTGGTGAGCCCTTGATTCTCTCTGTTTACTTGAATGGGATGGATTTATGTTTCTTAATTTACCCGCACTCAATACAATATATTTTGCATCCAATTTTTCACTCAATTCAACTTCATTTCTTATATGTTTCTCATTTTCACTATTGGGAAGGCATTAGGAAGAAACAGTATATGCATGACATATCTATGAATCATTTTGGGAGAATAGTCTGTCAACTTACCTGAATTTTGACACTTTTGCTGCATTTCATTTTGGGGGTCTAATTTTATTCTGATTTTCATGTGCACCTTCTTCATAATAATAAGAGTAACTATAGGGGATAATGGGAAAATGAACCATGTATTATCCTTTTTTTGCAGGCTGATACTCTTGTCTTCAAATCGTTACCGGTTGTGTCCCTAAACTTATATTTTGTTGCGCTTGGTGTCAATTTATTCCAAAATGACAATCTTGCCCTTGAAGTTTTAAATCATAAGTAAATGACAAAACATACGCAAAACAAATTATTTTTTTGATTTTCAAATTTTACTATCTTAATAATAAAATCATTTTAATAACCTAATTGAATTCTAGATTATTTGTATTTACTTTATTTTTTTAAATTTAAATTTTCAAGGGCAAAATCTTCATTTTAGAACAAATTGATACAGTGTAACAAATTAAGTTCATGGTCAAAACCTGCAGCAATTTGAAGATAAGGGTACCAACTTGCAAAAGTTTGATAACACATGGTACGTTTTGCTATTATCGCTGACTACAAATGACTACCCTTAATTGGCATGTTTAACCGATGTTTACTCTAAAGTTCAAAATCTACTGATGCATACCCTGAAGTTACAACTTGTAACTAGAAACCTCTCTGTCAGCTAAAATGACGAAAATACCCTCAGTGATTTTTTAAAATAATTTTCGTTATTTTAACTGACGGAAGGGGTTTCTAGTTACAAGTTGTAACTTCAGGGTATGCATCAGTAGTTTTTGAACTTCATGGTAATCATTGGTTAAACGTGCCAACTTCAAGGTATGCATTTGTAGTTTACCCTTCCTTTTTTATTTATTTTCTTAAGTTACAAGTATAATAGGATTTGTAAACCTTGGTAGTTGGCAATTAATGTTTTATTAGGAATTGGGAAACCTTTCTGTTTATAAATACCAAAGAGTCTTATGAATAAAGCAGACTAAGAATTATAAGAATACTTTGGTCTCTCTCTACGAGATCCTCAAGTTCCCTCTATAACGAGCCTGTAATTATTACGATTGGGAGGAATAAGAAGAAGAAGAAGAAGAAGAAGAAGAAGAAGAAGAAGAAGAAGAAGAAGAAGAAGAAGAAGAAGAATTCGCCCACGCAAAGCTTTGAAATCAATCTTAATTCCTACATAGGTGCCATAACGAGATCCATCAGCCAGGCACCTAACACTCATGTGAATCCACTCATCAGTTGATTAACATATTGAGGGAAGACTTCACCAAAAGGTTAAGCAAGTGGAGTGTTTTTGAAGAGTCGTGATTTGAATTCAAAAGTTGAAGCTTAGCTTTACAACAATGTGTGTTACAAAGATTTCTTGCACTGCAAGCCAATGTGATGTTCCTGTTTCAGCAAATTCTACAACTTTCAAGATCTGCCAACTAGTACGGAAGCCTTTTCATATTCTCTTGCCATGTGATCTATAGACAAATTACAAAGGAAGTTTGCAATCCAATCAATCCCTGTTCCAAAGGGTGAACCAATACCAGTTTGATACAAAATACACAAATAAAAACAACATTGATTAACTTACATTAACCTGTAAAAAGAAGCCCAAATTGTGAGAGTAACTTGCAACCACTCTTGTCTATTCACAAACAATATGTAAGTTCTATCATCTTTTATAAATACAAAAGCATGTTGAATCCAAAGTCAACCCTCGACACTGACTTGCAGAGGCATGATCTCTTGGGTGGAGCTGGAAGGACTCATCTTCACATCATACTCTAGAAGATTCACAGCTTGGTTCTGAATATCAGCCGTTTCTTCAATCCTTCCTTTATGATGTTCAGTTTATACTTCAGTATTTCTTAGTTTGGGCTTGAGAGGCTTGGCCTCAGTTTTAGCGGCATGAGATTGGGACTTTCGTAGGGCCTTTCTTGGAGAAGCTGTCTCCTTATCACGAGTCAGACGAGGGCTGAGACAAGATCTTGGGCTGCCTTCACAAGAGTTGTTTATCACAGCAACAAGGCTTTTGTTCCTGCCAAGTTTAGGAGATATTGGACGTGCTGTTGGTATCTGAAAAGGGATTTGAAAACAATTTGTCAATCACTTAACGAGTTTGCTCTTCTACATACTATATGAACAAGAACAAAATGTTAATCACTTAATGAGTTAGGCGAAATGGTCAAGTTGACATAATAATGTGTGCTACCATGAATATGACCAAGAAAGTGAAGGAAATAAATAAATCAATCCTTTGGAGCAAACTAGTAGTGTGCATTGATTCTTGAAAACCCGATATTTCAGATTCTAGAAAAGGGTATCAAAAGCACAATCCACCACAATGTCTGTCACTTGATATAGACAAGTTACCTTCTTAAGTTCAACTCTTGGAGGAGGCTCCTTGTAGAAGGTTGGCATTGGTGTAGCTTTGAAAGTCAGGGTCTTCCTCAACTGCTTGATCTCTGCCTCCTGATCTTCCTGTATAATAATACCCACCATATAAGCGCTGATAACGATAATAAAATTGAAACTAGTTCGGTGATGATCAAGTGTCAGGCAGGTCTTTTTCTTGCAAGTTTGTCTTTTCTGCTTCCTTTGCCTGAATATTCTCCTCCAATTTAGAAAAGAACTAGCAAACAAAGAGCATAAACACTCATCATCTCCAGCATAAGAAATATAGTTATCCAATAAGTGATAAAACGGTATACTGTGTATCACTTACCTCCCTTCTTTTTTCAGCACGCTCTTCCAACCTGTAGGAAAAGCCCGAACCATTGGCCATCTTTCCACGAGATGCAGAACTTCTGGTGATTATACATTGTTAATTTTGAGCACATCCAATGTGTATAAAAATAAGGTGCATACGAAGTAGTGGAATAGGTATCATCTTCCTCCTTTTGCAATGATACTCTCATAGGTTTTGAATTATGTTCAGCCGATCTTCAATTGAATCAAACAATATAATTTTGGCCATAAGAGCTTAATGGGGTATTTTTATTTCACCAAGGTTGCGACTTACTTGGACACTTGAGATGGTGAGCTATCATTAGTCATACTTGGTGAACTAGATTTTCCAGACTGTCATTCAAAAGTGGGGAGCAATCACACATAGGAGTATAGACAAAAAAACTAATATAGGGGCCATTTGGCCAAAGCCTAACTCATATCCTTACCAGTTGGCGCCGAATAGTGGGCTTGGATCCACTAGAAGACCTTCGGGCAAGAGCTCCACCACCAACATCCTTTAAGTTGGATCCAGTTGAAGCCCGCCTGCTAGGATGATTGACTGAACCATTAGAAAAGGAAACCTCGACTTTAGTCCCATTTGCTTGAGCTTGTTTGAAGTTTGTTTTCACCGGCTATCCATCAATGCTCTTCTTCATACTATCAACCTTTCCTCTAGCTAGAAAGGATAGGCTCTGAGAAAGGATTGGCTTCTTGGTACGATTCAATGGAGTCGTGCTTTTTGGATTTGGTTTTGCACTAAGTTCCTAAACACAGAAACACAGAAGATAAAAAAAAAAGTACAAAAAAAATTGTCAATACACTGAATAAGGGCTGTGCAAAGTACCTTTTTCAGCTTCGAAGTTTTACTTGTTGCATTGGCTTCAAGTGCAACTCCAGAAGACTTAGGAGCTTCAGATTTGGCATGGTGCTCAGAGTTTTCATTCACATCTAAGACTTGTTCACCATTATCAAGATTCTCATCCACATTCTTCGGTTCAGGAACAGAAATTTCCATATGAGTCTTCTCAATGACACTACTCTCACCTCCAAGAGTTGTCCCATTTTCAGAATCCATTCTGCAAAGAAAGCAGAGGTTTGGCATAAACAGACATAACAACACCTATTGAAATAAAAAAGTACTAGGCTCATTCCTAGTCTGTAAATGTCCTACTAACTATGCTTCATATCATCTTCTTGTACCACTGGTTTTATGAACATGATCTTTCTACATAATAGCACACCTTCCCTTACACCAACATCCTAACCTTCAATCCTACCTACCAATGTAAGTGCTACCTAAGGATAACTATTATCATTATTCTATTAGCAAAGTTAAGTATAGGATTTTCACAACTTCCACAAATCAAAATGATAAATTATAGTTCTAAACTTCCCAAAGCAAAGATACTAGGTTCATCAAATTAGCCTTGGTTACAATTCTCCATAAAATTTTCAAAAAACAGGTTTCATCTTTCATGTTAAATCCAGAGGAGTTGAGAGATGAAGATGGATACCATCTTCTTTTGTATGAAATCAAGCTACATTTCCCTTACTTGAAAACACAAAACACACAAAACATAACAAGCAAATTCCCCAACTTCAAACACTTGTTCTCTCATAGGCATTTTCTCAGTAACCAAGCAGGCATTGCTCAAAAGCATGGACAAAGAAACTTTTTGACCAAGCAAGTAATACCCACACCATTGACTATAACAAAGAAGCATAAGGAATAAAAACCCAGAAGCAACTCAACATTTCCAAGCAAAACATTGAAATTCCAAGCACATCCCAACACAATTGAGAGAGACACGAGACCAATGGACCAGAAACTCACCTTTGCAACTTGGGTCTCGAGCTTAGGCAGAGAAATTGAAACAGATGACAAAAACGTAATTATAATATAGAAGCAGAGATCGATCAGCGAATAGCAGCAATGAGAGTGATGGGTGTGAATGCCGATAGTAGAGAGAGAATTGAATGACAGACACACTCTGTTTGGTTCGAGAGATTGGTGTGAAACACTAGTTTAAAGGGACCAAGACGAGATTTTTCAAACAAGAGGGTAAAAAGAGCATCAGTCTGCAAATGACCAGAATGCCCCTTCCGCTCTGCTACAGTAACTGTAACCAAACCATTAAATGCTTTATCCAATTTCTAAGATATTCGTGTTGGGTCTTGAGGTAGGGTTGGAGATGAACCAACTCGCAGCGGAAAATCAATGAAAACCAAGAGACGATAAAAACCATGAAACAACTAACAAAGAATGAATTCACAAGAGAAAAATCCAGCATTAGTTCTTACCAAAACAAAAACACCGGGTAACGAATGATTGGCTTGAGTCTCCAAGACGCATACGTATCCACATGGGAATCAAAGCCACATAAGTCTCCTCTTTGAGGACTCAAGAACACAAAAATGGAGGTGTGAGCTTGCCAAACCCGAAATTGTAGGGATAGGGGGAGAGAAAATGTGTTTCCTATTCTTGTCTTGTGTTTTTTATGTTGAAAAAAGATGACTTAAACATAGCAAACCCCATACTTGTCCGCTAAAGGCATGGGACAAGCATGGTGACAAGTAAGGTGTAAATAGGACAAAGTATGGCAAGACAAGATTGGGTTAGGTGGTGAATCACCAACACCTTAATCCTTGTCTTGCTTACTTAGTACTAATTAATCAAGACTTGATAAATTAGTTCCATGGGCCTCTTGGAACATGGCTCGTGGCCACAAAGACTCCTTGGTCTAAGGATACATGACAAGCTACGACAATGAATATGTTCATGACTTAATCTATGGCACATATATATGTCGGGTCATCCAATATCATGTCCCACATGATATCTATGATCAGACTCCGGAATCCCATTCCAATGACTAACAGAACGTAAGCCATAAAGAGCCATCTTTCATACTAGTCGCTTCTAGTGAAGCTTTGTTGACTAGGGACCCATCGAGTGTGATTTATCTCAATCTATGGTTCTATTCGCATTGTGGGCATATATCAAAGCACACATCGATATATTACTCCAACACATAAGTAATATAAAGCCGCTTTAATTTTATTGCTAACAATGATTTATACATTTGAACATTTAGGATTGAACTACGGGCATTAAGGCTAACAATCTTCCACTTGCACTAGTTCCAATCTAAACTCCAATATGTCCCCATCAACTTTACATGTCTAACATGTTTAGGCAGCGACACTACCTTAGTCAAAGGGTTGGCTATGTTATCATCTGTTGCAATATAGGTTATCTTCACTTCACCTCGGTTTAGTATTTCTCTGATGAGGTGGATACGCCGCAGTACATGTTTGGATTTATTATGCGATCTGGGCTTTTAGCTTGCGCAATGGCCCTTGTGTTGTCGCCAAATGGATTCACCGGGCTGGATGGATTTTTAATTACACCCAACCCTGCCGTGAATTTCAAAATCCACATAGCCTCCTTAGTTGCCTCTGCAGCATCCATGTAATTGGAATATGTCGTAGATTCGGCGACGGTATATTGCTTTACGCTTTCCCAGCTAAAGCTCCATCATTCAGCGTAAACACATATCCTGACTGACTTCTAAAGTCATCTGGATTTGTCTTGGAAAACTAGCATCTACTCATCCTTCGACGACTAGTTCAACATCATCTTTCCCCCCGGTTAGACTGATGTCTACTGGTACAACATAAGGCTTACAAGACGTCCAGTCTCGTACATGTCATGGCATATATGATTGATCCTGCCCTTAGGCGCATGAGATCTGCATCATCCGTTTTAGCTCATCAGGTGTCTTAAGACACTGAGTCTTGCTGAGATGAATGTCATGACTAGTGGGTAAGAGTCCTTTCTTTGAATCGAGCATTGAGAACCTACTGAATGCCTTGTTCACATAGGTTCCCTGACTTAAATCCAAGACCATCTTGGTGCGATCTCTACATATCTTAATCCCTAAGATATAAGAAGCATCGCCTAAGTCCTTTATTGAAAAACACTTCCTCAACCAAGCTTTAGTCTTGTGCAAGGTTGGGATGTCGTTTTCAATGAGAACCGGAAAGGTAATCTTGCTCCCACTAGCCTTCTTATAAACGCAAGATTCATCCTCGTTCTTGATTAAGCCAAATCCATTTGCAGCTTCATCAAAACGAAGGTTCCAACTCTGAGAAGTTCGTTTCAATCCATAAATGGATTTCAACAACTTATAAATCTTTCCCTTATTCTTTGGGTCGTCAAAACCTTTGGGCTGAGACATACAAACGTACTCAGTCAAATTTCCATTTAGGAAAACGGTTTTGACATCCACTTGTCATATCTCGTAATTATGATACACAGTTATGTCAAGAAGAATTCGGATCCATTTTGACCATAGCCACTAGGGAGGAGGTTTCCTCATAGTCAATCCATTGGATCTGCCTATAACCTTTCGCCACCAGTCGAGCTTTGTAGGTCAGAGGGTTGTCGTCCATGTCCATCTTCACCTTGAAGATCCATTTGCATCCGATGGTACTCACACCATTGATGGGATCAACCAGTTCCTACACTCGGTTGTCCGACATGGATTGCATTTCCTCCCTCATGGCTCCCGGCCATAACTCAGAGTCGGGCCCATCCACGACATCCTGAAAGGTGGCTGGATCATCGTGATCCACCATGACTTCATTGTCACCTCTGGATACCATATCTTGGAGGTGGACGATTGATCATTTATGATCGCCTTGGACCTTCCGGAATTGTAACAGGAATTGGTATTTACTCTACGACCATCTCTGGCTCCATTTCTACTGGGTTTTCAATTGGTTTAGACGAATCTGTTCCATCCTGAATTTCTTCGAGATGCACATTCCTCCCAATGACGTCTTTGGAAACAAAACTTCTTTTCCATAAAGACCACATCCCAAGCGACGAACACCATGTTCTCACTGGGTTTGTAGAAGTAGTATCCCCTTGTTGCTTTGGGATACCACACGAAGGTGCATATCTCAGATCTTGGTTCGAGCTTATTCGAAACCAAATGTTTCACATAAGCCTCGCAACCACAAATCTTTAGGAAGGACAAAGCGGGCATCATCCCGTACCATTTTTAAAATGGTGTCCCTTCCACACCCTTCTTCGAAGCCCGATTCACTATGAATGCGGTCGTCTCTAGAGCATATGGTGTCCAACTAAAGGCATGGGACAAGCATGGTGACAAATAAGGTGTAAATAGGACAAAGTATGGCAAGACAAGATTGAGTTAGGTGGTGAATCACGAACACCTTAATCCTTGTCTTGCTTACTTAGTACTAATTAATCAAGACTTGATTAATTAGTTCCATGGGCCTTGGTTGCATAGGCCTCTTGGAACATGGCCCGTGGCCATTTCCAACGAGGTCCCGTGATTCGCTCATCGCCTCTAAGCTTTCATACCGGAAATGTTCAACATTATCCGACGCGATCAATCCCAAGACTCCAAGCCTTGTCTTGATCCTTAAAGTCCTATTCACATACGGGCACATGACCCAAAGCCCAGTTTTAGTCATGTCCCGAAACAACTCCTTTTTGGCCATTCTCCATAAATGTGTCAATGAGTTTCACCATCCGGTGTGACCCTTAGGTTTATACATGTCAATAGATCAACAAAAAAAACCATTTTCCTTGATCCTATTTAAGTGGAAACTAACCAGACTTTAGTATTGCCAGACACTGCATAACGAATCGACCTTGTCGATTCTAACCTTTCCGTCTGTAGGGAATATAGGTTAGTATATTGACGATAAAAAAATTCAATTAAACAAAATAACAAATTGAAATTACAAATCAGAAATAACCTTCACCGAATCAGCTACCTTACTTATTACGGAGCAGGACATTCGGGTTTAGTCGAGTCCAGGTACTCCTGTCTCCTTAAGACACTTGACTGCCCCGTATAGGCAGCGGTCTCCCAGGATACAACGACTAACGTCAGCGAACTCAACTCCGTGTAGAGAAATCACCAGGACTAAGGAAGAATGAAAAACGATATGTGAAGTGTTTGGAGTGTATTTGTGATGTGTTTAAAGTGTTTAGAATATGATTTAGGAAGTTGGTATTTATAGGCTCTCTAATAGGGATATAAAGGTAATTTATGGGGTAGCTAATCCCATAAAAGCCTTTCATTAAGAGGTCATGGCCAACCAACTAATGAATCATATTTAAAACCATAAATCAATTTAATATCATAAATCACATTTAAACCCATAAAATCACATTTTGACCACATTTTTCCAACAATCCCCAAAAAAAAAAATGTGATGGGAACGGAAAAGGAACGAGGGAGCGGTGACTTCTCAAAGTCGATACCTGCATAGGATAGGTAGATGTTCATCCTTGAACCTTCCCTTGTGAAAGTATATTTACTCTGCTGACTGACTAGTAGACGCGATGTCCTTGAACTATTCTGTCGTTTGTGCAGATGATGATATACCCCACACAGATACCAACAAACACGGTTTGGTTCTCATTGGTGTGCCCGTTATGGTCATGGACACTGCCTGGTTCTGCAAGAGTTTAAGATGACTAGCCCCATAGTCACCCTTGAAGCGACCTCACTTCCTCTCACATAGGTGATTCACTTTGCTCAACACTCTTGATGCAAAGAATCATTAAAAGCCATGCTTATCCTTCACACGTCACTTGTTTGCATCATAAGAATGGACTCGGGGTTGGACCCCCACAGTGACCGTACACGGGTTATGCAATTAGGTTGTCCCATTGAACCTAGATCTTGGGATCTCCAGTCAACTAGGATGGGTTTTTCCTTCACAAAACACCTTTAAATGGGCTTCAGTCACATTCCCTTGGATGTCTTTTTCTCAACTAAATCTCAATGTAACATTTAGTTACTTAGTTGATCGGAAATATTCCGTGTAGTGGGACCAACCCCCACATTTACAAGTAATTATACAAAAAAGGTTTTTTTCCCTTTTTATAATTATCCAAAATTGAAATCATTCAACTTGGTCAAAGTACAAATTAGTTTGATGTGAGAATCCAAAATTAATCGTTCTAACGTGTTTCGCAATGAAAACAGAAACCGATTAATTGGTCACCGATCAAACTAATCTTGTCAATAACAAATCGATACGTTCGATTTAACTTGTATCACGGAATTCGAATCGATTAGTCAAGTTTAATCGTTTGTACGTTGAAAGTCGAAAATATTCATTTTCTCTTTTCAAGTTCGTATAGTTTTATTCCAATTAAGACTAAATTGAACATATTCAGTTTGTCATTCTTTAATTGGATAACTTCCAGTTGTTGAAAACACGTTTGATTTTCATCTATTCGTACGTGTTCTACGTTTTAGAACCGAATCAGATGTACTTTACGGATTTTACCGTCTTGACATGTTTTCCAAGGAAACGATTGATCACTTTTAGAAAATGAACCTTTCCTTTTTTTTTCACGATCCGTTGTGAAAAATATGTTTTTGAAAAGTAGGAAATCGTTTTGGACTTAATTCCAATTTATATCCTTCTTATAATTTCGGGAAAGTAAGAAACTGTTTAGGAAATATTCCACTTTGTTTCCTTCTTGAGTTTAGAGAAAACCGTTTAGGAATTTTAATCCAAGTTCGTTTCTCTCGTTTTTGAATTCCGTATGAATTCGAACTTTGTTCAAGAATACTTAATTTCCTTCGAAATTAATCTTGAAACAAACATTAATTTCCCTTAAATGGAACTTTATATTTCTTTTCTTTTTATTTTCCACCAATCGTTGTGGAAAATACGTTTTTTTCTCAAAATAGAAAACCGTTTAGGAAAATTAATTCCAAGTTATTTTCTTCATGAAAAGTTAAGAAACACGTTTAGGAATTAAAATTCCAAGTTAGTTTCTTTTGGGAAATGTTTAGGAATTAAAATTCCAAGTTTATTCCCTCGATCATGAATTCCGTATGAATTCAAAATTTGTTCGAGAATATAATTTCCTCAGAAATTATTCTTGAAGCAAACAATTATTTCTTTTAAAAAGAAAGCCATTTTTTTTCCAAATTAGAAAACCGTTTAGGAAAACTAATTCCAATTTGTTTTCTTCTTGAAAAAATCGAGAAACACGTTTAGGAATGGAATTCCATGTTTGTTTCTTTTGGGAAAACGTTTAGGAATTAAAATTCCAATTTTATTTCCCTTAACTATGAATTCCGTATGAATTCAAAATGTGTTCATACGTGTTCTACGTTTAGAACTGAACCACAATAGTTGATCATCTCCACGTGTTTCTAAGAAACAAGATCGATCAACAAGAAACCGTTTAGGAACTAATTCCAATTTGTTTCTTGAATCAAGGGAAAACCGTTTAGGAATAATCCAAGTTTCTTTCCCTTGTCTCATATTCCATATGAATCCGAGAAAACAAAACAAGTTTTTTTTTAATCTGTCCAATCCGGGTCGGATAAGACCCGCGAACCGGCCCCGACTCGCGCCCAGGACCTGCACCTGACCCGCGCTCCCACCTGGTCCGGCAGTCGACCCGCGCGCGACCCGGTCTCTGACCCGGTTCAGCATTCCAATCCGCGCGTCGAGTCGTCGACTCGCACGAGGAGATCAGCGTGTCTCCTTAAGGGTGGTATGCGTTGGGCTGAAAAAAAAATTCCTTTCACCTTGGGCTTGGCCATCTTTTCTTTTTGGGCCTGCACAAAAATAAAAATATTACAACCCAAAACAAAAGAACGCAAAACCCTTGCTATTTGTTCAGCCGCAACCCTTCTTCAACCTCGGTGTTTTCGTTTTTTTTTTTCGTTTCAAAAACCTCGAGCAGCGCAGAACACAACCAACGTACGAGATTCAATTAGGGTTATTATACTTCAACCCTCAGCCGAAACGTATCGGATTCAACCTTCGTTTCCGTTTTTTTTTTGTTTCTTCAACCTCCAGCAAAGAGGTATTTCCGGATTCAACCTGTAACGTAATACAACAGCAACGAGGAAGATCGAGTTCAACCTGTTGAAGATCAACAACAAAGAGAAAACACAATCGTGCTCCAAAAAGTTCGAGCCGAGTTAAGAAAACCCAGAACGAAGGTACAACTCAATACTCAGATTCAAGCTTTGGTTTTCAGTTTTTTTTCCACGGTTTGAAAAAAAAACGATCTGAAGCTCTTCAAAAACATATTTGAATTTTTTTTTCGTTTCTAGAAAAACCATATTCGAACCAACGATCCTTTTTTTTCGAAAATAAATTCCTTTTTTTCCCATAATCAAACATATATCCGAGAACCCAAAATAAATGTCTCGGTTGTCAAACAGATCCTTGAAAAGGATCAGAGAAAAGTTCGATTTTTTTTTCAACTCAAATAGATTTGATGGAAAAAAAAAATTGTTCCCAAAATCAATTTTTTTTTCTCTGCTCACAATATCCTGTCAACACAGATTATTAGAAACAAATAAATCGTAGTCTTTTTGTTTTCTGTTCAGGTACTCCAATCAGAAGCCGAAGAACAGTAAAACTAGGATTTAGAATTTGTAATCGTAGAACCTGTTCATCTGTCAATACACCATGTAATCAAGTGTCTTAAGATTGTAGGGAATATAGGTTAGTATATTGACGATAAAAAAATTCAATTAAACAAAATAACAAATTGAAATTACAAATAAGAAATAACCTTCACCGAATCAGCTATCTTACTGATTACGGAGCAGGAAATTCGGGTTTAGTCGAGTCCAGGTATTCCTGTCTCCTTAAGACACTTGACTGCCCGTATAGGCAGCGGTCTCCCAGGATACAACGACTAACGTCAGCGAACTCAACTTCGTGTAGAGAAATCACCAGGACTAAGGAAGAATGAAAAACGATATGTGAAGTGTTTGAAGTGTATTTGTGATGTGTTTGAAGTGTGTAGAATATGATTTAGGAAGTTGGTATTTATAGGCTCTCTAATAGGGATAGAAAGGTAATTTATGGGGTAGCTAATCCCATAAAAGCCTTTCATTAAGAGGTCATGGCCAACCAACTAATGAATCATATGTAAAACCATAAAATCAATTTAATATCATAAATCACATTTAAACCCATAAAATCACATTTTGACCACAATTTTTCAACACCGTCGTCCCTGTCATTATCCTTTTATCTCCGATATCCTGATTGAGATAAGGCATAGAGCCGTCATCCTTATTATTTTCAATCACTGTTCCTTGATATGTGAGATGACTGAATATATGATACCCAGTATCATGTGCATGGTCATGCTATTCTTTCAGTCACTCTCGATCAAGCGACCGAGAACCGATATCTTTCCCATATCGTAGTATGAGGGATAAATCCCTTAGCCGTCGTTCGTGTCACTCATGCAGTCCGTCCCCAAGCCAATCCTGGCCGTTATGGAAGCCATGTTACGGACAACGTTAGGCTCAGGTCAAACTCAGTTGTTTACTGCATAGCGATCACAAAGACTCCTTGGTCTAAGGATACATGACAAGCTACGACAATGAATATGTTCATGACTTGATCTATGACACATATTCATGTCGGTTCGTCCAATATCATGTCCCACATGATATCTATGATCAGACTCCGGAATCCCATTCCAATGACTAACAAAACGTAAGCCATAAAGAGCCATCTTTCATACTAGTCGCTTCTAGTGAAGCTTTGTTGACTAGGGACCCATCGAGTGTGATCTATCTCGATCGATGGTTCTATTCGCATTGTGGGCATAGATCAGAGCACACATCAATATATTACTCTAACACCTAAGTAATATAAAGCCGCTTTAATTTTATCGCTAACGATGATTTATACATTTGGACATTTAGGATTGAAGTATGGGTATTAAGGCTAACAATTCGAATTCCAAAAAACCAACTTTAACTGTTTGTAACAGAAGACCTCCCACCTACCCCCAATCAATAATTATATGTTCATACCTTGAGTTTGTTACGTTTTATCATATTTTACCTTTTAAAGATCTACATCTTGAACTATTCGCGAACATAAATATCAACTGTATCCTTTAATAATAGTCTCGGTAACTGTTAGTTTTGATTTTTTTAGAATTAAAGATTGCTATTATAAATAACTTGTGTTTACAAAGTAGATAAGCAATGAAACACCGGAATTGAAATGAAAAAAATTGAAACGAGTTCTCGCTATGGAGGATATTCAAACAGGAACAGGAAAGTAAAGACCTCAAGGCATCGACCGCCTCCCTGAAATGTCTAGAGGGGGATGCTGCGGTAGCGTCTGACGACACCGATACAACGAATCCGGACCGGAAGCTAGGATAGAGCAGACCCATTGCCAGAAAAAGTAATGGTGGACCGAGTACTCCCTCGGGTCGTCAGCGTGCGTCGTCCTCCTTTGAATGATATTGGTAGGGCTCCAAAACGCGGGATTGCTGACCTCTTAGCAGGTAGGGAAGTACCGTGCCAGTTCTTGGTGGGACCGTTACCACCTTACGTCTAGAGGGGCGGTAAAACCGACCGACCCCCTCTGGACCACCTCGGACTCATTAGAAGAGGCGAGGGTGCTTAAAGCCCCCGCCGCTGTATTTGATGCCCCGTCCGAGTAAGTGGAACCCTCCGATTCCTCCTCCCCTTCTTCCCTCTCCAGACGTTTCCTCCCTACTGATGCTGATATGGTGGCCATATGCCGCCCGAGAGACCCCTGTTGTCCCGAATGTTGTCCTAAGAAAGGTCGGGCTACTCGTGGCTGCTCATATGGTGGAACTCGAGCAGCACACTGACCAGTTATCCTGACCGACCTCCATTCCTGTCCTGGGGCCATCGGAGCAAATAGCCAAGCCGGCGTACCCGATGCCCCGCCTAGAGAAGCCCAATTCCTCCCCGGGACCGGTTTACCATCCTGGCATTCAATAGGGCCGTGAGGGGATCAGATGGTGACCATATCGAGGGAACTATGCTCCCACCACTCAAGGGACAAGCTGGGAAAAGATGGCCTGCACAACTGCACCCAAAACACTGATCGGGTAACCATTCATACGAAATATGAAGCATTGTGTGTACCTGCTACTCAGAGAGTCGGAACCACAACTGACTCTGAAGAGGAAACTATGTGTCAACACGGATCCGGGTGCGCATGAAATCCCCCTAGCACATCCCTTCGGCATCGTCGTCCACGGTCAGACAGACACCCAACACATTCCCTAGGCGAAAACCCACCCCGTTGTTACATGCTCCTACTAGGAGATTTGAAACCCAGGTCCACACCGAAAAGTGAGTGAAGGCCATGTTGCCCGGTCTCTTGTGAGCCCAAAGGTCTATGAAGATGACCAAAGAATCCCAGAAAGCCCACGTCTCCCCTACCAGAACCCTACCCCTTTCCCTCGTCGTCCGGAAAAAGAAGGCTACGACACCATCTTCCAATGGGCGTGCCTCCACTTTCCACATCCCTCACATTTCTTCCATCCGATCGACCATAGTCTTCCACAAAAAAAGTCCTGGTGGTGAGGACCTTTGCAGCAAGAGCAAAAGCGAAGTTTGGGACCCTCCCACAGACCTCCGAGGCAGGAATGATCACTTCTTTGATCCTCAAGCTCCCCATTATGGAGCACATGTCCCCTATCCCGGCTCCACTTCTCGCAGCCATGCCTTCTTGATAATTTCTTGGATTATCACACGTCCGAGGCCGGCCCAAATGGGTAGAACCGACCCAGCCGTGGAACCCAGGTGGCCCACCCTCCTGGACCGACCCGACCTATGTCTATGACCCTTCCTTGGTCCGAAGTGTCACGCCCCAATTTCAGTAAACCGAACTAGGGACGCGAACGTTTTAAAAACATAAAAACACTTGAAACCTGTTTTCATTAAACACTTTAAAATAACAATTTAGTTCAACAAAATAATAATTACAGTTTAAAACACGTCCCAACAAGTGGACAAAAGTACAAGGTATCCGTCACTAGACTCAAAAGACAAAACCCGGACTCCGCTCCTAGCTCCACAAGCTTCGAGAGCTCACCTAGTCCGTCCCACGAACAGTACCTGTAGGAAAAGCAGCTAGGGGTGAGCGTTCGCTCACCACCACGGATAACGGACTGACTACGGCATAATTAGCAGACAATGCCGGTAACACCAACAACAAACTCAACCCCGGGGATCACTGTCCCCAACCCAAGTACTCTGACTGACAAACACCCACGGTGACCTTCCTCGAACGACTCAACACTCAAACACGTAAGTAGACACGACAAAACGATCATGACCTCTTCCAAGGACTCAAAGGAACTACGCAACACCAAACAAGATCACAAGGATCGCACACCAAACAAGATCACAAAGGATTGCAAACCAGCTGCTCAGTAACCTCCCTCGCGCCCTTTACCGATCAGAGACGTGGTCAGGCGGTCGACCTGTCGCATTTCCTCGACACAAAGTCGGATCAGACTGTCAACCTATCACACTCACAACCACCGAACCACACACGCGCGGCCAGGACCCCTTTACTGACAGGCGGGCCCCCTACCTCATCTGGACGTGCAGACGCGTGTGATCGAGGACCCCCGTTTAATGAAGCGGGCCCACAACCTCAGGTAACCACAATCACAAACACAATCACATTTCAACAAACAGCAAAAACACAGGTTCAACACTCAACAGGCACTCATGGCCGCCCAAGATACCAACCCTAAAACGCGGACTCAACAGCCCCACAGGCACTCACGGCCTCCCAGACACACCAACAGTAATTCACGGCTCAACAGCCCCACGGGCACTCACGGCCTTTTAAGACACACCAACGGTCAAGACTCGGGTTCAACAACCCCACGGCACTCACGGCCACCCAAGCACCAAATTAAAGACACGGGCTCTCATGGCCACCCAAACTCAACAATAAAAACACGGGCTCTCTAGGCCACCCAAACTCAACAATTAAATACGGGCTCGCAAGGCCACCCAGACTCAACAATTAAATACACACAACAACCTCCGACATACACGATGCCTCCAATAGTCCTAAGATCACTAGTTTCACAAGCAACCTCCGGGCATGGTCATATGCCTCCAGTAAAACAATTATCGCTAAGTTCTCTGCTCCTACGACACTACTAAGTGTCACATGCCTTTCCAATAATCACTAAGTTCCCGTAACATGCTTTTCTGACAAACGCTACAATCCCGTATCATGCTTTTCTAATAATTACCAAGTTCCCTTAGCATGCTTTTCTAATGTTTAAATAAACCTATTCAACCCACGACACCCCGGTGTCACATGCAATTCTACTGTTCACTTTCCCTAGTCAGGGCCGAGATCCGGCTACTTTTCCCTACCTCAACTGAAGAGCACCCCCTACGCTTCCTAGCTGCTGACGTTCTGGCTCGCTACCTCCAGGCTTCACCTCGATCGAAGCCGGACGCTAAAGGAAACACGAAAGCCAAAGATTAATAACGGTTCCGCCGTTAGGTTAAAGGTTAATTTAACGGTCATGGTTACTCCAGTTTAAATCCGACAGTTGCCCCTTAAACTCGAGCGGGATAAAAGCGGGGTCACGGCGAATCGGGTTTGAGTACCCGAGCACCGATACCGGTACATGCGAGGCACGGTCCCAATGCACGAATCCCGAGGTCCGATTCAACGGTCCGCTTTTGTTCCCTTTTTAACCCAGCTAGCAGTCCATTTTAACTAGAGTTCCAGATTCGTTCCTAATTCCGATTACCAACCGTTTATTCAAAACAGAACGGTTTTTGTTTTAAATCAAATTCCCCTTTTATTTCAGATCTGTTTCTATTCCGAACCCTTGAGCCCAAAATGAATTAAGTTCGGTTTGTGAACAACCGTTCCTAAATCCCGTTTACAACTTAGATTCACAACTCCTCGATTTAAACCGTTTTTAAAACCGAAACGCCTTTAATTCCTTTTCATTTTAAAACCTCTTTCCTTAAATTTGATTTTCCATTTTACAACCCTTTTCTTTCCAAAACCGTGATTTCGATCTCAACCGAATCAACTCCAAAAACCGTCTTTTACTCCAATCTGATTTTCAAATTCCTTTCCTTCAAACCTTAATCAAATCCAAACTGTTTTGTTTTGTTTTACTTCCCTTTTTT
Organism: Erodium maritimum; assembly: GCA_963921825.1. Lineage (NCBI taxonomy): Eukaryota > Viridiplantae > Streptophyta > Magnoliopsida > Geraniales > Geraniaceae > Erodium > Erodium maritimum. The sequence goes on along the minus strand of OY997588.1, from coordinate 110,498,389 downwards.
TTAACTTCAAATCCGATTCTAAATTAATCGATTTCATTTATCAGGTTTGACCAAATATTAATCGAGTTCATTAACAGGTTTAACAGATATTAATCGATTTCAACCGATCCAAAATTTCTCGAAACGAACAGCACAAAACCGATCGGATTTAGGGTAAATACGGGATAGAATAATAAACGGGAAGACGTTATGGAAACGGATCTGGCCACCGGCGAAGCCATCGCCGGCGACCAAAATCCGTGGTGAGATCTCTCACCGAAGGGAAAAAGAGGACGGTGGCGGGCGGTGGTGGTGGTGGTCGGGGACGGCCGAGCTCGGGCTCGGGACGGCCGGAATCGAGAGGGACGGTGGTGGCCTAGCTCGGGCTCGGACGGCCGGAATCGAGAGGGACGGTGGTGGCCGGAGACGGGGAAGATGGCGTGGGGAGCTCGGGGCGAGGGTGGCCGGAAACGGTGGTGACCGGTGCTGGTTCGGCGAGGAAGACGAAGGAGAAGGGAGAGGCAGGGAGGTCGGGACGGTGGCGTGGTCGGAGAATCGGACGGAGGAGAAGGAGCGGACGGTGAGGGGAACCGGTTCTGGACGGAGAAGAGACGGCGTGGGTGAGGGCTCCGGCGAGAGGGTCGGACCAGAGAGGGAGAGGCGAGGGAGATGGTGGTTGCCGGACTCGGGAGCGGTGGCCGGTGATGGGAGGTGTGGCCGGTGATGGCGACCGGACGGCGAAGCAGAGAGGACGACGAGGGTGAGGGGCGGCTGAAGGAGACGAAGAGAGGGAGAGGGTTAGGGTTTCAGAACCCTAATCCAACCTTATATAGGTTGGATTTTGGGCCGGGCCTGTAGCAGTGGGCCGGGTCTGTAGCAGTGGGCCGGGTCTGGCCCGCCCGGTCCAGCCTTTTAATTTTTTTTTTTTTTTTTTTGCACTCGTTTCAAAAACCTACCTTAAGGTTTCCGGGTTGCAATTTAATACACTTTTGAAAGCGAAGCGGGTTTTACACGAAGGGAATCTACCCAGGCCCTGAAAGCCACATCTGGAGGCCCACGACCCACAGGCCCAAGATGGGGCCAAGTCTGAGACCCTAGCAGGTTCCTTCCCTGGTCGTCGCCTCCATGTCGCCATATTCTCTAGTCTATCTGGCAAGACGACCTCGATGTCAAAAAAGTTTACCATCGGAGTCACCGAAACCGCTAGAAGTCGCCCCCCGAAGTTGGCCAAGAGCTTTGTATCATGGTCCTCCGACCTCAATTCTTTCGTCAAGCTTATCCGCCCATCGGAAGCCCTGCATCGGGGACGTCGACCAGGAAAGGTCCAACCTCGTCTGTTCTATCGTACGGTGATGCGGATGCGGCCCCACCACCGAGGTACGCCGCACCAATCCGCACGACTGATCAAGTAGAAGCCTCTGCGTTCTGCGTCCTTCCTTCCCTATGGACATCACCGGAGGTTCTCCCTCCGCCCTGCACGCGGAGAAGGTATGGTGTTCCTCCCCCTTCGCCGTCCCGACCGAGATTGACGTCGAAGAACGAGGTGTTTCACGAGACAGTTAGAGAGGAAGTCAGACGGGAGAGCCCCACTGAATCCATGTTCTTCTCCTTACCGTATGACGTGTGGTGGTCATAGGATCCGTTGGAGATTGTCATCGCCGCCATGTCGCTCAAGCTCTAGGGTTTCTAAAAAAAGTCACAGATACACATTACGTTTGTATCTGTTAATTCTGATAAAATATAGAAGAAGAAGGCTGAAATTGAGGTTGTGTACAATGGACAAGCGTTTGATAGTTAAATGTTGATCGAAAAACAATCGCCAATTACAAATGCAATTAACTTGGATATTATACAAAATACTACAAACTAAGGATTAATTAATAATTGAAAACATTTCATGAAACAAAGATCAACATATTTAGAAAACTATAGTCTTATGGTGAAAAGTACATGAACGAAATTATATGAAATTTCATACAAAGTAATTTTGAATATAACTAGCTAAATATAACTAGGTCGCACGACCGTGTATCGTTGTGGTCAGATGAAGCTTCAACAATCCCGTCGTTATTTGAGATGGGTCCATCTTCAAGTCCTCAACCTTCTTGTCTTGTTGCTTCACTTTCTTAATCTCTAACATGAGGTTGAATAATCTTTCTTACATTGATTCTTGTTTTTACTTTATTTTTTGTTGTCTTTGGGCGTTATGGACATATTGGGTTGTGGGTGGGTGGATGTGTGGGGATGAAACTCTTTCGACAGACTCTGGGATTCATTCTTCTTGTTAACAAGAATTAGATGTTGATGACATTATTTGCGACGCACTGTATGGACCATAACCATCCAATATCGTTCGTTTCTTACCTGGAATGCCTTTCTCCCAGTCCCTTTTAGCTCCATCCAGATGTCTCCCACTAATGCCTCTACATGAAGTGTTTTGGTTGAGGTTTCCAAATTTAATCTGTCAATTGTTCCAATTAGTAAAACCACTCCAACCGGAACACATGAATCAACACCCGTGGGCTTCAGAGTGGCGAACAAACTTGATTTTTTGAATATGGAGGATTTCGGGGCGGTGGAAGATTTTTATTTTTAAAATTGACTGTGAACCGATAAATTCCGACTCGATAAATCTTTATATATATGGGCTATATTTATATGACCATGTAAAAATATTTTACCATCCTAATTAAATCTAAAAACAATACGTAGTCAAGGGAGTATTGAAATTGATATTATCGAATTAAAAACCAAAATACTATTTTAATTTATTGGGATTGAGATGTTCGTAAATCAAATATGGACGAAACCATTCAAACTCATAATAGTTTCGACCAAATTAAAATGATCATAATTTTGTTTAGTGATTCAACTAATCTTGATTGGACTTTTTTTTGTCATTTTTTAGTTCTCACATATTGGATACTAACGTGCAAACCGGTAATTCGGTTTGTAATCCGATCGGTGAAAATATGGATCTTTAAAAGTCGACAAAGTAGGGGACGAATTTGGATTTGAACAAACTAGATAGTCGGATTAGTTTGAAATTTTGGTTTTCGGGGCAAGCCCCGGACCAGACACCCCTAGTTTTGGTACTTCCTCTGACTCGTACATCGTCATGATCTTGTCGTACAACATGTTGTAGGACTAGACATTTATGTATACACCTTGGCAACGCAAAACATGGCCATTAAATCCATTCACCTTACCGTTTATTATAGACATATGGTACTTCAACTATTTTCATGGCTTACGAGTAAAGCTTGAATCCGAGTTATACTCCCATTCAATAGTAGCTCGAAACCCGTCTGCATGCTTCTTGTTCCTTTATACGAGTTGAGCAAATGATGACGCTAACATGCGACTAACCTAACGTTCTTCTCTAATCAATTTATTTCTGTGTGGTTGTGAATCAGTCACTTTGGTCGCTTACTCGTGAGCCCACATTGCATCCATATATGTCTCAGAATTTTCTTCATCAATGACCAGTCGATATAAATTTTTAGGTTCTTCACTCGATATTGTCACTTGGAAGAGGTTTTGAGAGTAAGAAAAGAGGAGTTAGGAGAGAAAAATAAGCGTAGAAGAGAAAATTAATGATACGAGGATAGAATAAGAGGTATAAAGTATTTATAAGGAAAAGTTCATTCTTTATTAAAGTTGCCGTTAGTTTTTATTAATTCTGGTTTTTCAAATATTCACCCAATCGTTGCCAATGATCTTTTTTTTTCGAACTGCTATGGGGCAACTTGACATTGGTTGTGGAGATCTCGACATCTTCACATCGATGTCGTACAAGGATGTTGACTTCGGTGTCTTGGTTTGGCGCCGATGATAGACTCTGACTTTGGAGTCGAAGACCACATACATAATGAGAAAGGTTGTGTCCTGTAATGTTTGTCGGTAAGGTCACGCCTTCATACACGAATCCCATACATCGGTGAACCAGACGACCCTTCCAACGAATGTTATCCGTTGTTGAAGAAGAACACCCTTCCAACAGATGTTATCCGTTGCTGAAGTAGACCACCCTTTCGGCGAATAATATTCGTGGCTGAAGATCCCAATACACCAACTGATGTTATACGTTGTTGCAAGATATACCCCACCGACGGATGCTATATGCGGCTTAAGGATGTCCCACACTAACGGATGGTATCTGTTATTGAATGCTTGAGCTGAGAACCCTACACATATGGTGTAGGATTACATGTTTCGTAAACACGAAGAAATTTTTTTTGTCAAGTAATCATATTTAACCTAGATTCACATGCATCTCAAAAACTAATCTAAACATGTATTTAAAGTGATTACCTCGATGAAGAGAAATGTATAATACTTGAGTTTGTTGGCTCAAAATGGTACATTTGGGTAGACAAGTCGAGACACCCGCGATTTTTCCCTCTAACGGTATCTACACGAGTGAGAAGAATCCACAGTTTAAGCTTGCCAGTAGCCTTGAACTATTTCACTCTTTCTCTCTTTAGAAGGGGCTCAAAATTTGTAGCTAAATAGCTTTTCAATTCCCCCTACTCCTTTATTTATAGGGTTTTAGTTTACCACAAGCCAACTCCGATTAGAATAGGAAACCTAGCAAAATGAGGTGTTTTGTTTCCTTAATTCTAGTAAAACTAGAATTCCCTTTTGTGTTTAGACATTCTAGAATAATGTATTTTCATTCTTCTAATTTAATAAATAAAACAACACAAATTATATATATAAATATAGGGTTGGTCGAATCACTAATTTCCCAATAGGGGTGTTCGGTCAAGCCCATATATTTGTATATATTTCGGGATTTTATTTTTTATATTTAAGTATTATGCAAGAAAATAATTAAATACAAATAATGACTTCATCCTATGAGAAATTAATTAAATAAACGGGATTCGTTATATCAAACATAACATTATCGATTTATTTAAGTCAAACCTCTAAGGTCCATTTCGTCGTGGTCTTTACTGTATTATATGTGACCTTTTAGGATTCATATGACATTGGTAGAGAGATCCAAATTAACATTTCATTCAGAAGTTATGGGTAACTCCTAACAAGGCCAAGCCATACGAAGTTTTTGACTTTATCTACGTCTGATCATGTTACCATAAGTGATCTCATCCTCTTGTTATTTGGCGATTGTCACGACTAAATAAAAGGCGTGGAAACATCATCTTTTTTCTAATTCAGTCCACAAGTTCTCTTGATCTCGATTTCGTATTGTAGGTGACAAATCACACGCATAGCCACACTTCTTTTACAAGCCTCCACTCATCATGAGGGGCCTTAATGACATCTGACTTGTATAAACACAAGTGACTAGTCCCTATGACCATCACCCATACACCTCATATGTGTGTATCCACATCTGAGCATAACTTTAATAACTATCTTGTTAGGAGCAGTGTTTGATTAAGTCAAAACATGAATCAATACATATAGATAGTATGGTGATGTCTTGATCGTAGGACTAAGATCTAGTCTGGTAGTTGAGATATACTCGCGTCTCATGTTCTATGGAGCATTCTCAAGGTGGGTCATCTAATGTCAAACTCTTTGACATCTGTGATGTTTTTTTTATAAGCGAAATTTATTAAGCATCCGAATCTACCAAAATAGAAACGAAGCAAGAAATAGTGTCTCAAGGTGAGACTCCTTCTTTTGGACCAAAACATCACCAATACTAGTAATTCCCCACAATAAGAACCCAACCCAATAGATAGAAATAAAAACTCTACCTATAAACATCACCACCCCAAACCGGAACCTACACACCATCCCAATACTCGGCCTCCTAGTCCTCCTCCTTAACATAGAACTCGGAACAGCAAGACAATCAACAGAAGAGGCGTAACTCTTGAAAAGCCTAGCCTTCCACACTATTCCAAAAAAAGATGTTGAAAAAAACGCCAATGCCCCAACCATCGTAGCCATCACTTGGTTAAAGGTCCATCCAATCAGAGTAAACCAAATAAGCTATTACACAACTAACATGTACACACCCAGCCTTACCACCAGAACTCCTTCATTTGACCCTGAAACCACCACAACTCATAAATGATGAACTAAACGCACTAGGCTTCGACTCTTGAAGCAGAACCACCACTGAAATGAGTCGAGGTTGGGTGCATTCTATATCGTATGAAAGAACTATATCTGCTGCTCAGCGAGGCGAGCCTCCAACTCTTCTAGCTCCTTAGAGGAATTTCTAGATCTCGCGTTAGAGCAACCGCCATCCTCCATTTCCCTCGCTGTTGGGAGCTTTACCGTCTTCCCCGGGCCCGACTACAATCGTCCCTTTTTTTTACGTGAAAATATCTGGATGAAGGGCAACTCTGGCTCTAGAGTCATCAACATCCCACAAATTTTTCAAATCATCCATCAATGGTCTCATAGATAAATTAAGACACTTTTCAATGACTTAGGACTAGATATTAAGAGCGTTAAGATGTTAAATTCTTTCTTCATGCACATGCTTGGGGGTAAATTGTGAGGCATTACTACAATGACCCACACACTATAAGGCATAGAATTTCCACCAAATGGGATAAACATGTTGGTTGGCAATGCAAGACGCACATTGCCAGTTTCTCCTCAAAATCGCGACCAAGTCTTATCGAAATCCAACTAGTCTTCCCCATAAACTGGATGGATCCACTTATCATGGTGGACATTCCTTCTGTTACGTCGTTTTCCGATCATCCAGCTCATCGGAGGCCCGACCTAGGTTCCGACGTCGAGATTGTGGCACACTTGATCACTCGGGGCCTCCGTATAGGGCCGCCCCAACCCCCCTCTGTTGGATCGGGGCATTGATACCAAGGCGAGGTCTATGAAACAACGTCGTCGGGACCAATAAATATGAGATCGAACAAAAGGGTATGGAACTCTGTCTTTCCATATTTCTTATAATTTTTCTTTTTATCTTGTTCCACATTCTTCTTCGTATCAATAATTTATATGGTTAAAAAACATACAAGCATATGTTTTTCTATGCAAAATCAAAACGGGTATGATCGCATAGAATCATAACAAAATCGATTAATGAACTACAAACACAATGTAATAATCTAAATGGGCATATTGTTTACTTATAAGTCGGATCAATTTAATGAGATCAGAAGAAACCCAACAAGTAATCAAGCAAGTATCAACATCGTTCATTTAATTATTGAGATAAAACGAAACATTCTAGGATTTCGGAGAAATATATGAATGGTTTGTATGTGGTTGGTTTACTTGAGAAAATGGTGAAAAGGAGACGAAGGAAAAAACGGTAAAACCAAAGGCCAAGCAAATGATTGACTACATCAACTGTATGAGAACGTGGGGTTAAGTATGAGAGTGAGAGAGGGTCGCAACCAAGTGCCACTGTATCTGACGTGGCGAGGCCGAGTCACATGATTGGTCTCACGTTCGGCCAACCCTCACTCTGTTCGCCCCACCCACCGCCCGTGAGCTGTCACAACGTGCAGGAGAGATACGTCTTCCCCTAATTCCCCGCGCGATGTCGACCGTCCGATCATGATCATTCACATCCCATGCTTTTGGTCTGAAGCTAAGATCTTGCGGTTGGCACGTTGCATTCAACGCCAAGGCTGGCTTATACTATCAAATTCCTAACGATTTGACCAATGTCTTCCACGCGCCTCCTTCCCAGTGCGTGATCTCCAGTTTCACTAACAGAATCCGAGGAACTGTTTCAATAATAACATAATTTCATTCTCCTTCACACAAAATCAAAAGTTTGATCATTTAATTATTTTGTTGAGTAATTTACAAAACCAATTTCGTGATACTAACATAATGATTTGGACCTATACTTTATGAAACCAATCATCAAGATGCAGTGTAATGAGATGATTTATGGGTATTGCTTGAAAAAAAAATTAAAATACCTTAAATTCCATGACAATAATTGTAGGATTAGGAGAGTTTTGAGTGCCCCATTCCACAAGATGAGACACGGGCCTTCAAAATTAAAATTTCCATACATACATGACACTACTCAATATATCCCACTTTTGACTTTGTGTTAGGATGACATCAAACCTTTCACATACTACTAATCATATACCTCTAAAACCCTTCTACAATCTTTTCTTTATGTCAAGATACTTATGTGATTCTAATGAACCATGAGCACATGATAGCAACATTGAGAATGAATAGAACTTTTACAGCTTATCGAAAAATATGAAAGCCAATTTATCTATCATATTAATATTATTTACCAGTAATACAATGACACGTGAATGAAGATCATTTGACTTGAAACTTGCATTAAAGTAAACAACATTAACAAGTGGAAACAAACTTTAGAAACAAAAACAGAGACCCTCTTTGGATCCCTATAAAACCAAATGCTATTACTTTCCTTTCTTGCCCAAATCAAAATTTCCATTTTGCATCATTGCCACGAACTCATTGTAATCTATGCAACCATCCTGAAAACAATCAACAAAATTGCAGCAAAATTGTTAGTTCTGTCACAAACATCACTTGTAGATAGACAACATAACATTTAGTACTTACATTATTTTGATCCACTTCCTTGATCATATCAGCCAGTCTCGAGTCCTCGATCCCGAACTCTTGGCAAGCCTGTTGGAGCTCATCTGGAGTGATATACCCACTTCCATCTTTGTCGAAGTATGAGAAAGCTGCAAACAAATAATCTTCCCTCTCCACCTTGTTTAGATGCAAAGTTGCAGCTATAAACTCTCCATAATCAATTGTGCCACTGTTATCAACATCTGCCTGCAAATTTCAGGCAAAATGCAGTGCATTGTGTAAGGAGTTTGATGAATCAGAAGGTGTTCTTCATATGAAATGGTATATACTTACGGATTTCATAAGATCGCGCATTGCAGTATCATCGAGATTATGACCAAAGTTCTTGAGTCCAGCTTTGAATTCTTCGAATGTTATCTGACCACTATTGTCCGTGTCTATCATCTTGAACATCTCTTTCAATCCAGCTATTTCGTCCACAGAAAGCTTCTCTGCAATGACCTACAATGCATAAAAGAGAGTAACATTCTTCAACTCACATCCATGATCCAACAACTACATGTTCTCCTGGACTTATGAGACTTACTCTAAGAGCCATTTTCTTGATCTTGTTCATAGCAGAGAACTGGTTCAAGCGTCTCAACACCGAGTCAAGAGGCTTGTCTGGAGCCACCCCATCAACATGAATCCAAGGATGACCTGAAGAAAAGAAACAAGTATTACACATTTAGAAAGATCAGAGGTTTCAAATGTATATAAAGTAATAGCTCAGAAGTTAAAACCACTCAAATTCCCCAAGTGGGTCAGCTCTGGCTCAATGCATACATAATTTGAGAAAGAGACGAACTTACGAAGAACATCAGGAGCAGTAATGCGCTTTCTTGGGTTTCTGACAAGCATCTTCATAAGTAAATCTTTTGCACTTTTAGAGATATCAGGCCAAGGATCGTCCGAGAAATCAAGCTCACCATTCAAAACCTCTTCAAATATATCCTCCTCAGCTTCTGTATCAACACAAAAACATTATGTTATTATCATTGTGCAGATGGTAAATAAGATTGTCTTGTACTGCAAGGAAGTTGAGCATCTGAACCTGCCCAGAACGGAGGCACACCACATAGAAGAATGTAAATTATAACCCCAGCACTCCAAACATCTGCCTCAGGGCCATAGTTCTTGTCCAACACTTCAGGAGCAACATAGTACGGACTCCCAACAACATCATGAAAAATATCCCCTGTATTTTTGTTGCTGTTAAGGCTAATATATATGTATCAACCTTGAAATATCACAATTTTCATCAGCCCATGTTTTCTAGTCACACATTCATGTAAGCTAAGCATAAGATACATATATACTGGATATGGTTTATGGGTATGATGAAACTAACAAAAAGAAGTGTTTTTTTTCTTTCTTGCATACCTGGCTTAAAGAATATAGAGAGGCCAAAGTCTATGGTCTGAAGAGGAGATTCCTCCATCTCATTAACAAAGAGGAAATTCTCAGGCTTGAGATCACGATGCATGACCCCGAGTGAGTGACAAGATTGCACAACGCCAACTATAATCCTCGAGAGCTCAGCAGCCTTTCGTTCACTATAATGCCCTCTCTCAACAATCCTATCGAACAGCTCCCCTCCTTTACACAACTCCATAACAACATGGACCGCGACAGCGTCTTCATAAGCCCCTTTGATCTTAATAATGTTGGGATGCCCCAACAAGTGATGCATTATCTGGATCTCCCTCCTCACATCCTCCACGTCGTCTTTAGTCATCAACTTCCTCTTAGCAATGGATTTGCAAGCGTACTCCTTCCCAGTCCCTTTCTCCACACAATGAAAGGTTATACCGAATTGCCCTTGGCCGAGCTTCTGCCCCAAATTGTAGTACTCCTTGAGATGACCAGTCTTTACCTGTAGCACATCCCCTTGAAGCCCAGCACTAGCTGCTTTCCTCCTCACATTATGGGGTTTCTTTGTTTTTTCTTTTCCTTCTTGCTTAGAGGACTCGCCCGATGTCCTTGTCTTTTCCGCGGGAGAGACAGGAGATCTGGGCTCTTCCTTGACTCTTTGTGGTGGAGGTGGAGATGGAGTTGTTGTGATAGGTATGACAGCAGGTCTGGGCTCTTCCTTAACTCTGCGCGGCGGAGATGGAGTTCTTATTATTGGGATTGGTATGACAGGAGGTTCCCCAACTCTACGAGGCGGTGGTGAAGGTGATGATGATGATGATCTTGGTAGAACAACAGGTTTGGGTTTGGGCTGTTCCTCAACCCAACGCGGCGGAGAGGGCGTCCTCTGCGGCGGTGGTTGCCATCGATTTTCAACAGGACTTGTGGGTCTTGATTGCTCTTTAACAATCCTCTCCTGATGGGGAGGCTTGGTCTGGACAGGCGAAGAGCGAGTGGACTCGGAGTGAGTCACGGAAGCTTTGGAGTCATCCTTTTTGGCTTTCTTTGTTTTTTCTGGGAAACAGGAGGGGCAGCATGACCGGAGTGCCTTCCGACAAGCGACGCAGCAGGCGAGGCCGGCGCAACTGAATCCAGCACACCAGGTGCATTTCCGGCACCAGACGCAGCTACATTTGCATTTACGGCAACCGGAGAAGGGAGCACATTTACATTTCCGGCACCAATTGCATTTAGTGAAGCCGGCACAACAATTGGATTTAGTGAAGCCGGCACAACAATTGCATTTAGTGAAGCCAGCACAACAATTGGATTTACCGAAGCCTGCACAACAATTGGATTTACCAAAGCCTGCACAACATTTGCATTTAGTGAACCCAGAACATCCCTTGCAGTCCTTGCACCCCTTCCAACTACACCATCCGACGTAGGCATTTCCCATTTGGATCTCCGAACCTAATTACTGAGGATTTTGAAATGCATCATCATCATGCGAAACCTACACGACCCCATTTTTGTTTTGGAAGGATTCATTCATGCATGATCCTCAATGCCCAAATCATCAAGGGATCTGAAATCATTTAATACAATCTCACGCGAATTTCTACACATATACACAGAAATGGGGGGGGGGGGGGGGGGGGGGGGAATTGGGCAATTTCAAAGTGGAATCGAGGGTATTGAAGAAGGGGAAGAACAAGCAAGTAATTGATGATTTGTTTCATGAAAGAGTTATGAGAAGGAAGACAGAAAGGTACGGTGATGTGTGTCGGGGTCTGTGTGTTGATGGTTTTAGGAAAATTGGGATTATGGCTTTTGGAGATTGGACCGATATGAGGAGATGGAGAAGGTGAAGGAGTTAAGGGAAAGGGTGAAAGAGATTACCGTTTTTTCAGACATCGTTGGCTTGTTTCCAAGAAGACAAAGCAACATTAAAACATGACACAGCAATATGTTACACTTTCTATTATTTTGTTCAAATTATAAATGGGCCTTTTGTACGGCCCATCTTTAATAGATACTTCTGCTTAAATCGACCCAATTTAATGCTAGCAGCTTATTTTTTTTTTGAAAAGAAAGATTCATTAATGAATTAACAAACCTTACAAACCGACCACAAACTAAACTGAACAAGCGGAAGAACAAGCGTTGCATCCACTGATCGTTCTCGAGAGCCCGAAGAACAACCAATGAGATGAATAGCTTTCGACATGGGCGACACAGCGCCTAGACAAACAACTACTACCAGGTCGGTCCTCTTTATCGGCTCTCTGGAGAGATATACCGATAAAGAATTCCGACCGGACACTACGACCTACCGGATATCCAAGGTTTCGACAGGAGGACAAAACAACAACCAAATAACAGCAAACAAAATAAACAACATAATAACCAACAATGACAAGCAAAAGCTACTCGTGACCGCCCTCCGATGACAAGGCTTGGGGTCGAGGCGAGGTAGACGACGCTGACGAGTGCATATCTGATCCGCTAAATGCTGATGCATGAGACTAGCCGGGTAAACACAATAAGCAGGAGCAGAGATGAATTACATCAACTACAGTGTTCCGACGGAAGCTGGGTTTAGACCTGCCCGTTTGGCCGGAGAAATAACGTGGCTAAGGAGCTCGGCCGGAGGTAGCCGAGTCGTCGTTGTCGGAGAGCTCAAGGTCGACCGCCGTCTATGGTGGATGGAAGCAGAGCATGGGAATGAAGTCTCACCAGATCTGGCCGGCCTAGCACCTTGGCCGGCAGATCTGGCCAGCAAGTTAGGGGATAAACTTGGGGACGACGAGTCCATAGAGGTAAAAGGAGGCGGCGGCGAGGCTACGCCGGAAACGGGACATAGAGGCAGCGGACCAGAGCCAAAAAAATCTGGAGACCCTCCATCGTCGTCGGGGCAAGAGGCCGGGGTGGGGAGGGAGCGGATAATCTGTCCCCTAGACCCTGCCATGGCCACGGCTGGAAGAGGTCCATGTCGTCGGAGCAAGTTCAGATATGTAGCAAGTCGGGGCTTGGGCAACGAACGGAGGTCCATGTCGCCGGATCTGGACTTGGGGGATGGAGAACGAAGGCTAAGGAGGTCGGCCGGAGCTGCTGAAGAAGAGGAGCAGAGACCTCCGTCCACGAACTCTTGTGCGCTGCTCCTGTACCAAAGTTCAGAAGGTCTAAACGGTATTATAAAGACGAGAAAGAGGAATAATGGAAGAGGATGACGAGGTGGGGGCCGCCGACAGCTATGGAAGCCACCGGCGGCAGAAATAAAACGGATTGTGTCAGTGAGAGAGAGCAAGGGAGGCGCGCGTGAGTAGTGTTTTTTTAGTTTTCCTTGTTTGTAAAATTAGCAGCTTAACTAGATCTTATAATTAAATTCTTGCCAGGTTTCCAAGCTCGACCTTAGCTCAGTTGGTAGAGCGGACGACTGTAGTGGGTTTTCCTGAAAGACATCCTTAGGTCGCTGGTTCGAATCCGGCAGGTCGGATTCTTTTTCCACCTATTTTTATATTCCTTCCAAGAGATTTTTCCTCCGTTTTGTTCTAATAAACAGTAAATGAGCTAGATTTCTGCTTCTCAGATCTTATTCCAACTTCTGATTAATATTTATAGTGAAATCAACACGAGTTGAGACAATTCTGAATTTAGTTACAGTTTTGTCGAGATAAACTCAGAACTTATTCTTCTCGAGACGAATCAGGGCAGTATTAAACTCGGTTAAGCTCATTTACCATCTAACTCTTAGGTGAAGGTTTTGATCTCGTGGGGGTTGAAAATGTATTCACTTACAGGCTACAACTGATAAAAAATCAAATTCTTATTCGTCCGGAACACTTTACACTTGGCTAAGATGGGTTAACATTGACTAAACCATTTTAAAGTCGGGTTCATATTTGTTTAGGCTGTATCAAAGGACTATTTGAGCGTAGTGTAACTTATTGAAAAAGATAGACAAGATAAAGAAGCAAGAACAAGGAGACAATAACTCTCCCATGGATCATAACAAAATCATAACTGTGTACCAGCTTTACATGCCATTATTTAGTTACCCAAACCAAATGAATCTGTGAGTTGCTAGGCATATCTAAGCTTTAGCTGACGTGAAACTCGATGAACCAAACATGAAATCTTGGGATGTTTGAGTCTCCCAAAAGATGGCCCAATCATCTTCATAAAATCATCCTGAAAATTAATTATGATAATTAGAGGCATGCCATCTTGATTTTGGACCTGTAAATGATGATGCACTGATGTGTTTGGATTCACTGTGTTGGAAAAGTGAGCACATTTGATGTTAAAAACATAAACCTTAGCTTTCTTAAACAAATAAATCGACCAGGCTTAACTTATGTCTCACTACCTCAATTGCACAACATGCCAATGTAAGTTTAGTAAATTACCCGTATTTACAGCTTCCTCACAATTTCTTCATTTGCACGCTCGTAGTACTTCATTCTCCTAATGGAACCTATTGCTTCATCAAAATTGCGGGTTTGAAATGCATTTGCAAATAAGTTTGCCCAATGTTTCAATTTCTCTTGCATCTGACATGAAAAAAACAAGCAATGTAAGGTGATGATGATTATGCACACTAAATTGCCACTCATCAAAACTATTTACAAACAAGTGCATATTTATGTCAACTGAAATAAACACAGATAGGAGTCTACTACTAATGTTAACCATCCATATCTTCCTCGAACAGTTTTCATTATTATTTTTGGCTGTCTGGAGACATGTACTACGTTTTAGCTTTAGATTCTTAGTTAGGATGTAACAGAAGATCCAAGCTATACGAATACTGAGGTCAGTATATAGAGCAAAAACCATATCATTGAGAGTCTAACAGTGACATCTTAGCCATAACTAATGAATTGACCACTCAATCCCACAAGATAGGTATAGAAATATAGGATTCTGTCATACCAGAGTCTGTATCTGCTTCAGTGCCTCCGAGTCAGTTGCATCTTCAACAGCTTCTCTGATTTCCATAATCTGCAATCAAGATTCCGGAAAGAAATCAAATGTAAAAAACAAAGCCATTTTTTCCTTGCCAGGAAGAAGATGAAATTAAGAAATAATGAGGAATGTCATTGCCAGTAAGTTCTTGCCCGTGCATGCAACCAGAAACAGCAGAAAACCAATTAAAAGAAGAAGAGGAAAAATCTCCACCACTAATTAGTTAATTTATTTGCATTGATTTCAGGAAAATGTACTGACACACAGCCCAGAAAACATGTCCATCAGAAGCAAAACAACCACACATTTGTATTCAACTCTTACTCCCTCCATACCAAAATAAGTATCCACTTTAAGATTCTGCAAATACTAAGTTACTTTCCCACCATGCCCATGCGTTCCCGTTTGCTAATTGTTAAGATACTTGGTAGTAAATGATTCAAACAAAGAAATCAATGGTAATTTATGCATAATTCACTTCCGTGCTCAAAAGGAAAGCGTACACTTACTTCGAAACATCTGTTTTGGACAAGCAGGTGACTTATTTTGGAACAAGGAAGTATTAAGAATATCAGTTAATTGTTTCAGCAGCAACACAAAATCTTACTTAGACGTAGATAAATGAGGAAAAATAGCTTTAACCAAGTTCCTCAACAAAATTATAAGCACCATAAGAACTTTCAGTCCAGACACGTGTCTAAATGTAGAACATAGCTATTTGGATATCAAGAGTATTTCTAACATTTTTTTTAAAAACATGATGCATATGTATCTGTCAAATATGTACATTTTCCCAAAGCAACCAGGATTGAAAACACTGAAACAAAATTCAAAATCAAAACTAATATTGTGCCTATCGTCTTGAAACAAAGGAGAAGAAGGAAATTAAATTGAACAGGACATGAATGTGTGAACAAACTATGGATATAATAAAAACAAACGAATTACCTCAGCTAGCAACTCCGGTTCTGAAATTGTTTCTTCCTCATCAATATCTACACCTTCAAGCTTCAGCTGTAAGAAAAATGCCAAATGAACTTCGAGGAAATGGGACTCAATATATACTAACTAACTCACACTTTTTCAAAAAACTAATACAAACATACTACTTCATAGTTAAAAACTACCTAAACATATCCTCATTTCTAACGCTGCAATCTCTGCAACCCATATCTAACTCGAGCAATATCATAACCCAAGTAATTAAGCAGATAACTTTGATCATAACATACAAGACATAATCTATGAGCATAATTTCATAACTTACAATGTATACTGCCCTCAACAAAGGGCTTCTGAGAGTACGATATGCATCAATCACTCGTGCCGATTGCTCAGCGGCATACTCCTTTTCTTCCTAACAAAAGCACAAAAAATTAACCCTCATACATGAGATCAAAACAATGCTATATTCAAAAAGGTCAACAAATTAGAACAAACCTCAGATTTTGAATGAACTAGATCAGGATGCAACTTTTTCTGCCAATCTTTGTACTTGCCTTCCAGACTCTCAAATTCAATTTCATATTTCCTCTTCCTGCAATGATTCAAAAGTATATTAAAAAAGAAACAATTACTTACATCAACAACTATGATATTCTGAAATCCAGGAACCAGCAATTTCTTTCCCCCTTTCCCAGCTATCAATTAGGGCAAACCCAATAAAAATGACTTCTGTTTTCTTCTTCTCAGAAGCCTAACAAGAGCAACAAGCAATCATTCACTGGGTCGATCATGTTTCCAAACACTTACCATCCGAATATCTGAAAGTAATCGACCGACTGATCCACAGGTTGGATGCTCCGACAAGAGTCACAAAACAGAAACGGATCCGTTTGAGCAGCCGCGCCACAATTCCAGCATCGAACACTGAATCGATCAGAAGAAAGCGAGCGCAACCCTTTCCCGCCCAATCTGAAATCCTCGAGAAAATTGAATCTAGCGCGCGAGAGGAATCTGGAATGTTGTGGAATGGAGTGACCAGAGGGTGAGGAAATGGTGGAAGAGTGGGAGAGAAGAGAGTCTGAATTGAGACATAGACGAGAAGTGGAAGATGAGGAGAGAGCTCTGTGTAGGATCGATGAGAGTGGACTCAACAGCTTTCCTCTGTTCATCTCGGCACTGAACTGGTTCTTTCCCTGAGGCGAAATCGGACTCTTCGTTCTTACGCTGCAGGGACTAGGGATTAGTCGGTCTTTGAGGTTCCCTAAACCATTTGCTCTCAACAAAGGTAGGTGCATATATTCATTCTTATCCTCTTGTTCTTCTTCGATTGATAGAATTTTGATCCTTATTAAACTCAAAACTTATTTTCTCGAGGCGAATCAGGGCAATCATATATATCTATAAAAGAAACGTTGGGTTTGGGTTGACGTGGATCCTACTTGGCATGTTTCACTGCTCCTTATTGTGCCTTCTATCCATCCTCGCACATCTGCCCCTTTTGTATGCTTCGGTTACGTTTGTGCGAATTCCTGAAATCAAATCTGTCACATTTGCCTGCTTCGGTTACGTTTGTGCTATCTCAGTTTTAGTGGAAAATAAATTGCAGTTACACCCAAATTTATTGCATAAATTGTAACTGATGAATGCATTACACTTTTGGGTTGCTATAAATCCGAAGGATTTAGTTGATCGTCTATGTCCACTGAGAGAGTCCTCCGCCACAGCCTTTTGGACGTCTGGATTTGGCGCCGAGGAGCTATGGGTTGGGTTTGGAAAGATGAATCCGGAGGCGGTAGCGAGTTCCGGAGCTCCGACGAACGGTGCTCCACCAGGAAGATCGTTAAATCGCAGTGCCGAACGGAGGAGGTCGAGCCTGGGAGATTCATTAGGAAGTGCGAGAAAACCGAATAGGTTCTCAGAGAATGCGTCTGAAGGTATCGCTATATCACTTTTGATATGCTCAATCAATTTGTTTTTTGATGCATCTCTGCTCTGATTTCCAGAAGATTCTAGATCAATCTGTTATTTGGTATGCTCAATCAATTTTGTTTTGGATTTATAGACTATGAAGGGATTTGGGGGGAAATTGTTAGAATCTGGGCTGATTGGTCTGTTTATGTTCCTCATGTGAATGATTTGAATTAAATTGTTGTAGTTCCGGTCTTCCGTCCGTGATCGACAAGGTCGGGATCGACTCCGAGAGGGAGAGGGTCAATAGGTGCGAGAGGTTTTGGGGTATTTCCGAGTGCAGGGGTGGTGGAGGTGAGCTGCATAGGACACGACCGGTCAACGGCGGGGTCGTAGTTTTTGACCCACACAATGAGAAGGGTGATGGAGAAATTCGGATGGATTCCACACCGATCAACACCATAGGGTACAAGACATTTGATGGGGTTAGTGTTTATGTATTCAGATTTCAGAGTGATCAAAGTTTGCTAATAAATTGAGATATTATCGCAATGTTATATTTGATAATCATTTTCTCTACATAGATTACCTCATTGTTGTTTTCTTTATCCGATTTCTTTTCAAATTTCATTATTCGTGAGCTTTTATCTATGCACTTTTGTTTTGGGATCTAAATTGAGATTTGAGGAAATTAATAGGCTTGTCCGACTTTTGTTATAAATGGCATGATCTTGCCAATATTGATATGATTGTTTGGTGGCAGGGAGAACCATTAATTTTTTTGAAGAGAGCCATCCTCTGCAAATATTCAGGTTAGATAAATTCACTCACTTTTATATTTTGTCAAAGAAATTTGGTTAATCTTCATTTTGTTTTTTGGTTTCAACTAGAGAAAAGGTATCCAACTTTTTTCGAAGAGAGTCCAACTCCTTGATTGTGGAATAAAATATGAGAACTGATATGTTGTCAAATAAACTCTGATTATAACTCAAATGTAATAATGCATTTGACATGGTAGAATAGAATATGCCTGAAATGCTTATTCTAAAAACCACAAATGGTTTATAATATGTTAATCAGTTTTTCAATATTCAAATCAATCCCAACTCCACTGTAGTAGAAAATCAATTCTCACAAACTGATATTTTGGAACCAAATAGAAATATGATGCTTTTAATTGTAATAACCTTTAGGAAACCTTCAGTATGACTATTTTTTTCCTATTACTGTAATGACTATATATTCCATCTTATCAATGTCTCATTAGTATTAGTTTGTGTTCGTTTTTTTTATTTGTAGAGTTCCTATGAATCCCTCAAGAGTTCAAACATAAGGTCATTACCAGTATTGAGCATGACATCGAGCAAATCAATGGAATAGCCCCACAATTCTTCTCGGAAGAGGTTAGTAGTTGGCTCTGCACTTTTGAATATCCCCATGTTTTTTTTACTTTTGAATTCTCTACAAGGGTAATTGAAGCATTAAGTAGAGTTGTACTTGGTTGAACTATATGACATTATTATTTGTATATAAGACCAGATTGGAAGCATCACTGATTAGTTCTTACTTCTTAAAAAGGCATAAATATAGTTTTTTATGGTCTATCGAAGGGAGGGTGGCAATGGTATCCATTACATTTCAACAAAATGGTGATTCAGTCCATTAGTTTCCACGTGAAGCGAGCGGTAGGATACTTAGAGAACCGATGGCCATCATATTTATATCTTTATGAGCATAGGTAGTTTGTAGTCATGCTTTGTATCCAGATACCTTTTGCAGCATCAGATCTGAGCTCGATTTTAGGTAGATGGATTAGTCCTTTGGTTTGGTTATCAAGTTTTTATATTATTTGTTGAGAGGTAAACCTTTAGGAATTGATTTCTTACTTCATCATGTACACCTTCATCCATTTTTTTTATCTATTAGTTTTTTGTGTTGGTCAGTCCTGGCTGGCCTAAGTTTCTTTTATACAATTATATCCTTGATGGCCATATTGAATGAGGCTATTGAACTGTGCTTAATTTGTGCATAATAGATCCGACTTGACATTTATGGTTTTGATGACCCGGAGAACTGGAGACTTGAGATTATCTTTGGTTTAGTTTTCTTCATTCAAAGTGGATCCTCAGATTGATTTGGAACACCATATCTGTGGTAGTGAACATGTTTTAACTTTAATACATCATTGTGTTTGTTTATATATTCATTAAAGAAATAATCTACAGTGAACATTAACAGACATATAATTCACATATTTGATTGTTTTGATAGCAGAGCATATTTGTTACTAATAAGAAGTTTGACTGTGATGTGATTGTTTTGATAGTAGTGCATGGTTATTACTAATTACAAGTTTAGAGTTGAGTTGATAAGTTGTTTTGTTGCATGCGATTGTATATAAAGGTACTTGCTGGTCAGTTAACGATATACAAAGTTTTTAAATATGGAAGCCTGAGCCTCTTCAATGGGTATATTTCTAACCTTTCATTCCATTTTTGTTTCAGTTTTATGTAGCTCGGCAGTTTGAGTGAATGTTCTGTTGTGTCAATTTGAATTTAAGGCACTTTTTGTGTGTGTGTATATTTGGATTGTGTCTGGTTTGCCTATAAGCTTGGTAGGTGTATGTAATTAAGGGTCATTCAGTTCGAACATGGCTTGGAAACTTAATTAATTTGGAAATCATTGTTTTAAAAAGAGACCGGATGAGAGAATGATGGATGAATATGTTGCTTTTGCATTCTTTTTGTTTTTGAGTTGATGGGTGTTGTGCTTCCTGTATTGCCTGGTATTGGTAGGTAACTTGATTTGCAGTTCATGTACTGTGTTGCTTCTGAATCCTTTTTATTTTTTACTTGAAGAGTGTTATTCAAGTATAGTGATTAGGATGTATGAGCTTTTTAGAACTCCGTCAGATTATTTAGATACATTTTCGAAGCTGAATAACTATATTTGATATTCAATTTGTATAGTGATTAGAATACCTGATGTTGGTAGGTAGCATGATTTGCATCAATTTGTATAGTGATTAGAATACCTGATGTTGGTAGGTAGCATGATTTGCAACTAAAGTACCTAATAATATAGAATAGGTAAATATTAGTTTCGATTCATTGTTTGAATTTCTTGGTTCCGGGTTAGCATTTTTGTGTGAGTTGATTTGAATTTTACAGAATATTTTTCATTTTCGTTTTATTTCATCCATATTATGAGAGATTATGCATGTGCTGTAGGATACTCTTGTCATATTATTTGTCAAGGGAGTGAGCTCCACGAATTCCATGGCGACCGAAGAGAGCTGGTTCAGATGGACTCATAGTAACCAGAAACAGCGTTGAGCTGATCTATTCGTTCGTTTAATGGACATTGTCGATCGGGATAATGTGGTCCATATATTTACGTTGTTCGGTGAACATTACATAGTGCACCAACCGACCACAGAAATGCTGCTTCAATCTAGGTTCAAATCTAGATTCCTGAACATAAACATGTGTTTGTCAAGAAAATTTTAGTTAGTGAGGGCACCAAAATCTAATACATGCCTTGACTTTTTTGTTACGACTTAGGATAATATTTCATTTTTTAAACGAATGTTTTAAGTTAAAGTTCTTATTTTTGTTTCAACCTATTAAATAGGCTCATGTTTGGGCTGCTCTTCTCTCTCATGTGTCTCTTATTTTGTCCTTCACTTTTCCTATCCTGGAGCTAATTTTCATTTTCATTTGACAATTTTAGTTCAATTTCCGAAGTACTTATGTTACTTTTTGCACTAATTATTGTATTTGTTTGGTTTCATAATTAAATTGTTCGTTATGTAGTGACATAATTGCATAAATGGGTGAGAAATTGGGAATAAAGCAATGCTTTAGAGCGTATATGACTTGATTTGTGATGTGCTTCACATTAACTTCGAGCATTGAATAATGTGTTTGTTTCGAAGTTTATAACAATATTAGAAATGATGCTTTATCGTGCGAATAAAAGAAACTTGGGAGTGCCCGATTACCTGGATAAGGTTGGTCATTTAAAGGTTTTCGTATCAACACATACAAGCTTAGTTTCATGGAAACTCCATCTAGAATGAAGGTTAGTCAAAGTCTCTCTATATTAGTGATATAATTAATCATTTAAGTGTTTATATGTACTGACAGTAACATGAGTCCATGTGATAGTTCCCTTAAGACGGTACCATGGAGACAGCGAACGGTTGACCGCAAACTGTTCGTAAGGTGGGGTGGAAGAATCGGTATTGAACAAGCGAGTACTTCAGAAAAAAAGAAATAACCAACAAAATATTATGATTTTTTTTTTGTATGCATAAAAAATGTTTCCTCCATAATAAATTGATCATTGGTTGATTGAAACCTCATGCTGAGGTTCAAACTTTAACAAATACAAAATTATAACAGTCATATTTATAATTTATAAATTATTAAAAACAATATTCGAAAAACATAATTTTTTATGAATTATTGCAGCCATCTTTTATTTAAGCTCCTTCGTTATAAGTTTTGTTTCTTACGTGATATGTTTTAGACTCCTATTGTTCCTTCTCAAACTATTGTTCGTTTGTACTTTCATATCCATTTACAGAAGATGGTCATGGATGGTGCCGATCTACAATAATTTCTCTATTTTATATAAAAAAGAAATTAAATATTTTGTTGTTCACAAATAAAGAGGCTCTCAAGTACAAAATTCGTTCAGTCATTCATTCAACCTATTGCATTTCTTTGTCGGTGTTGTTCATGTTGTACTTTAAACTTATGATCGTTTAGATTGTCTGTTGTTTTTAAACTACGACGAGTTCTCACACCAAGCACCGCGCAACGCGCGGTGCACCCACCTAGTATTATCTAACTCTTAGGTGAAGGTTTTGATCTCATGGGGGTTGAAAATGTATTCACTTACAGGTTGCAAATGATAAAAAATTGAATTCTTAATTGTCCGGAATACTTTACACTTGGCTAAGATGGGTTAACATTGACTAAACCATTTTAAAGTCGGGTTCATGTTTGTTTAGGCTGTATCAAAGGACTATTTGAGCATGTAGAATAACTTATTGTAAAAGATACACAAGATAAAGAAGCGAGAACCAGGAGACAATAACTCTCCCATGGATCATAACAAAATCATAACTGTATACCAAGAAAACGAAATAAACTTAAATTCTATTTTGATCGAATTTAGTGAGTTTAAGACCTGCTTCTAATCTTAACACTTTTATGTGCTCCTGTGTTTACATAAGACTTATAGGTGTTTAAAATTTTAAAGCTCAGAAGCACCTATTGGGCCTGAGACCAGAAAATAGTGACAGACCCATCCATCACAAACGGTGCAAGCATCATCACAGCTTACAACAATGCAACATTTCTACAACAGGAATTGGTTGCTGAAATCTATTGGCGTCAGATCAGTTTCAATAGCCTAAGGTTAACTTCATTTTTTTTTTAGAGCTTTCTAAATTGGTTTCAAAACCTGGTTTTGATTTTGGTTGGAGATCTGAGAAGGAAAAAAAAAACGAAACTCATTTCGGAATTGCTTTTAAACCTGATTCTCGAAATTGTTTTTTTTTTCTTCTCAAAGTCTGGTTCGGAAAAAAAATTGGGTTTCAAGATGAGGTTTTTGAAACTCAAAGTTTGAATCTCATATGATTTTGGAGAACAAAAAGGGATTTTTTACTTCGTTTTTCCATATACTGAAATTTTTTAGAGAACCAAAAGGAAAAGTTTGAAATTAGTCTTGGATCTTACTTGTTTTGATTTCTGAGGCAATGAATGTCACGCTTGCGTGCACGCCAAGCTCCCGAGGTAGAAGAAGAATGGAACGCAGCGTTTCATTTAAACCCATTTAAATGAAACGCAGCGTTTTGGCTAAGAGAAGAGAGCCGCGATCTTTTGTTGGACTGTCACGTGGAGGGTTGGGATTAAAAGCCGAAGTCAAACCTACAATTCGTCGTCTTCCTCACGCGTCTGTGCAGAGATGCAGAGCTGGAACAGAGGAGCTCAGGTTTTGTCGAAGGAGCTCACCTTGCATGAGGGATGGTCTGCCTATTAATAGTAGTAGATGCTTTGGGGAAGGGCTATGAATTTGATCTTGTTAGTTTTAGCATAGAAAGGGTAGTTCTTGGAAGAAGATTAGAATCCTTTGTAATTTCAGACCGTTGTCCATTTTGAACCGTTGTAAGAGCTTTGGGCTCGATTCCTATATTAATCTAAGTCTCATTTCAGTTGTATTTCAATTTCAAGAGTATTCATACTCCTGACATTGGTATCAGAGCCTATCTCCAGTGACTTGGGTTATGGCATCTAGCGAAGCAACTGAGGAGTGTGCAACACAATCCGGCGTCAATGAGCTCAGAGCAGAGGTGGCGAACCTCAGGGCTATAAGAGAGCACAGCAGAGCGGAGATGGAGGGTGTCCGTTGTGGCATGGAATCGCTACTGGAACGTCTCCAGATTGGTCCATCAAGAGCACCACCGCAACCCCCAGATGGGAGACAAGCCTTGGACAGAGGTAAATCGATAGCCTCTTCCATGGTCGCCAAACCTTCGATAGCACACCATGTTCCATTTGGTCTGGGACCGGAATTTTTTTTCCCCCACCACCTCTTGTGCCACCCAATGTTTCACCTT
Organism: Erodium maritimum; assembly: GCA_963921825.1. Lineage (NCBI taxonomy): Eukaryota > Viridiplantae > Streptophyta > Magnoliopsida > Geraniales > Geraniaceae > Erodium > Erodium maritimum. The sequence continues at coordinate 110,474,052 of OY997588.1, read as the reverse complement.
CCCCACAATTGCAACAAACACCTCAGAACACCTTCCTTCGTCGCCAGGTCCCTCAGGACCATGCTTCATCGTCTCATGCCCCACTCCCACCAACTTTTGTCCCCAACATGCCACTCCCATCATCGCCTCACCACCCACAGATCAACGACCAAAACAACAGAGCACCACAAAACCAAGTCCCTCAGCAACAACACCACAACCAACTTAACTTCCGGGCACCATCATTATCCTTTCCCTTGTTCGATGGCTTAGACGTCCGTGGCTGGATATGGAAAGCTACCCTCTATTTTTCTTTCTATGAAATTCCGGAAGACCAAAAGGTGTGCCTCACTTCGATTCATCTCACGGGTCAGTCGGAGTTCTGGTTCTCGGAGTACGTCATCGGCAAAGACATCATCTGGTGGGACCAGTTTTGCTACGATGTGGTCTGGAAATTTGAAACTCTCGGGCGGGAAGACGTTTTGATCGAGCTTAAACAACTACAACAAATGGGGTTGGTACAGAAGTATGAGCTCAAATTTGGGGGGTTAAAGGTCTTGGTGGCGACACGCTTCCCTCTTCTTGTCACACCCCAAATTCAGTAGAACCGAACCTGGAACGCGAACGTTAAAAACAATAAAACACTTTCAGACATTTTAAATAAATCATTTTAAAACCACCATTTACTTAAACAAAATCATAATTTACAACTCAAAAGTACGTCCCAACAAGCGGACAAAATACAAGTGTACGTCGCTAGACTCAAAAGTAAACCCGGACTCCCGCTCCTAGCTCTTCAAGCTTCGAGAGCTCACCTAGTCCGTCCCGCGACCAGTACCTGTAGGAAAAGCAGCTAGGGGTGAGCGTTCGCTCACCACCACGGATAACAGACTGACTACGACATACTTAGCAGACAATGCCGGTAACACCAACAACAACCCAAACACCGGGGACTACCATCCCCAAACTCAAGTAACCCGACTGACACACAAACTGTTAATTTCCTCAACAGACTCAACACTCGGACACGTGATGTAGACCCGACACAACGATTGACGACCTCCTCCAAAGACACGACAGACAACCACGCAACACCCAAGATCACAAAGGATCGCATTCCAAACAAGATCACAAAGGATCGCACTCCAGCTGCTCAGTAACCCCTCTCTCTCTCGCCCTTTACCGATCCCTGTCAAGTCAGGTGGTCGACCTATCGCGCAACTTCTCCTGATCTCAATCGGGAGGCTAGCCCACAACCTCTCCCCTACCCCCGATCTCAGTCGGGAGGCTAGCCACACCCACGCGCACCTTCTCCCGATCCCTGTCGGGAGGCTAGCCCACAACCTCTCCCCTACCCCCGATCTCAGTCGGGTGGCTAGCCACACCTCATGCAACTTCCCCGACACAAAGTCGGGTCTCCAACCTCAGGTAACCACAATCACAATCACAAGCAAAGTTCAAGAAACAGCAACAACACAGGTTCAACACTCCACAGGCACTCATGGCCACCCAAGACACCAACAGTAGAACACAAACTCAACAACCCCACGGGCACTCACGGCCACCCAAAACACCAACGGTAAAACACGGGTTCAACAACCCCCACGGGCACTCATGGCAACCCAAGACACACCAATAGTAACTAACGGGCTCAACAACCACACGGGCACTCATGGCCACCCAAGACTCCAACAGTAAAACACGGGCTCTCAAGGCCACCCAAGACACAACCAGCAGTAACTCACAGGCTCAACAACCCCACGGGCACTCATGGCCACCCAAGACTCCAACAGTAAAACACATTGTCGGGGTTAATTTACACACTTTTTAAGTAAGCATGCGATCACTCCCAAACTCAACGCCCAAACTCAACCCCGACAATGTCGATCACTCCCAAACTTCCCAATTACTCGACATTGTCGATAATAGGCTCGGAAAAGCCCGATTCGCCCGACATGGCGAATCTGCCCGGGTTTTGAAAATGCCCTTCCGGGGCTCCGAAAATTCCCGTTTTCGTTTCTACGGTCTTAGAATAATTCAAGGGTTCCTATGCACTCGACGGATTCAAATTCCGACTTCCGAGTAATTTAATTAGCGTTTAAAGTTTCTAAACCCGTCAATTACAACTTTCACAATTTAATTCCAAATTTCGATCCGGGTGTAGATTAATGACTCGGGGAACGTCCTAAACCACCCGAACACGAAAAACCCGAGGCCCGACCAAGTGGACCCCACACGCCCACAACGAAAAATGTTCCTTTTCGCCCCAAAACGTTCCTAACGAACCCAACACCTCGACTCATCCATATTTAACCCATTTAAACCCAAACCCTAACTTTCAAATGTACCAAAACGAAAATCGAAAGGGTTCTTACCGTAGGGAATGTCGGTGTGAACTCGATTCCTTGATCGTTGAGACGATCCACCGGTTTGATCGACGGGAAAAGTTACAAAACCACAACCCTCCTTCTCTTTTTCTCCCTTTCTTCTCTCTTCTTTCCTCTCTCCACTTTCTCTCTCCACTTCTTCCTTTTTTTTGAGAATGGCCGAACACACCTCCAACATTCATCTTTATTTTGTTTTTTTAAAAAATCAAAACTAACTTCTAATTACAAAACTACCATCAAGTCATCCTTTGTTTTGTTCAATGTTACCTAACACCACCACATTAGTCACATGTGGCAAGTGGGTCCCACATCTTTTAGAAAAATATCTTTTAGATATTTTTCAGTCAGATTCGCGAAATTCGGCCTTTTCGGGCCCCGAACGGGCACTTTTTCCAAGAAATTACGAAACTTCACGGGCTACAAGGAAACGGCTCAACTAAGATCGCTGCGACGAAGAATAAGCTTTTTGGATCCAAAACGGTCCTCGAATGGACCAAAACGTCGCTCGGTTGACTTTTCCAGTGAAAAGTCAACATTTCCCAAATCGGTCAAAAAGTTGCCCTGAGTACCCCGGAACTCACTTTGGTCGATATCGGTGTCAACTTAAGTCCGGTATGACCCTTGGGGTCAAATTTGGGTTCATTGAGTGTTCGTCTTAAAATTTTTAAATTTTCCATTTTTTCGCAGATTTGACTGGCGTTGACCGGGAGTGGTCATTACAATCTACCCCCCCTTAAAGGAATTTCGTCCGCGAAATTTAAAACAAACGTACCTCCGTAGTCGAACAGATGAGGGTACTTCGCGCGAACCTCGTCCTCGCGTTCCCAAGTCGACTCAGCCTCGTGGTGCCGTCACTACACCCGTTCTAAACGGATAACCTTTCCGCGCAGGACCTGCTCCCACGGATCCACTTCCCAAACCAATTTCTCCTTATACGAGACTTCACCCATTACCTCGATATCTACCCACTCAATGACGTGCGAGGGGTCCGCATATACTTCTGCAATTGGGAAACGTGGATATTCCCACGCTGCGGTGGCAGTGCAAGTCAGTATGCAACTGCTCCCCCTCTACTCAAGACCTCGACAGGCTCGATACACAGCGGGGCTAACTCGCCTCTGCCGCGGTTAAAACGCAACACTCCACCTTTCGGACTCACTTTCAAGGATACATGGTCATCGACTGCTGACTCGAGAGGTCGGCGCCGTCTGTCAGCATAGCTTCTGCTGATTCTGCGCGGTCTTCAACCGCTCACGCTTTGGCACGACCGACTCAGCTGTCTCTCGGTCCAGTTCTAGACCCAGTAAATCATCATTCCTCATTTCCGCCCCGCACATGGGCGACCGACACGGCCTACCATACAACGCTCCGAGGGTGCCATCTTGATACTGGCCTGAAAGCTGTTGTTGTAGGCGAACTCGGCTAACCGCTCACGAAATCCATCGTGACGTGCCCCCATTTCCACTATGCAACCGGCAGTGGCTGCAATAACCCAGCGGGACGCTGATGTTCGGCTCTCACTTGCTGACAAGTGAGGCACTGCGATACCAATTCTGCAATCGCTCTCTGCATCCCGCTACACTAGATATGTCGCCTGATGTCGCGCTCCTCTTAGTGCTACCCACGTGCACTGTCAGACGCGAATAGTGCGACTCTCGCAGCTCGTCGCCTCCACCGTTACTCGGTACGAACAAAACTCCGCGATACCGTAACTCCCAATTAGCACGACGATTCCAGCCCTCGGCGTCCACACCGCCGACAACTCTCTCCCGGATCTCTGTCATCTCGACATCCATCGACTGTGCCTCTATCCCCCTGCCAAGCAGGGTGGGCTGAGCCATCAAGAAGCGCATGACCACGCCGCCGGTAACCTCTTCTAGCTCCGACCCGAACGTGCCCAGCTCTCCCATCATGTCCCACTCCCGGACTGAGGTGCTAGCAAGACACTGCATCGGCTCCCTACTCAGGGCGTCGGCAATCTCATTCGCCTTACCCGGATGGTAGAGTAGCTCAAGTCGTACTCCTCAAGTAGTTCCATCCATCGTCGCTGGCGCATGTTCAGGTCTCGTTGGGGAAAAGATGTACTTAAGGCTCTTGTGATCCGAGAACACCTGAAATCGCTCGCCATACAGATAATACCTCCAGCCTTTCAGCGCGAACACTACTGCTGCTAATTCCGGGTCATGGTTAGGATAGTTGCGCTCGTGCGTCTTCCACCGCCTGGAGCCATAAGCAACAACTCTACCCAACTACATCAGTACACAGCCCAGTCCTTCCCAGGACGCGTCACAATAGAGCTCATACCCGACCCTGCGCTCTAGCACTATCAATACTGGGGCGGTAGTCAGACGAGCCTTCAGCTCCGTGAACGCACGTTCACAATCCTCTGTCCACACAAACCTGACTCCCTTGCGCGTCAAAAGAGTCATAGGCGCGGTTAGACGCGCAAAGTCCTGGACAAACCGCCGATAATATCATGCCGACCCCAAGAAGTTGCGGATCTCGAAAACGCTCGTGGGCCGCGCCCACTTCAAAACCGCGTCGATCTCCACCGGATCGACCAATATACCATCACGGGACACAACGTGACCGAGGACTCTCACCTCAGCGAGCAAAAACTCGCACTTCTCCAGGTTGGCGTATAGCTGATGCGTGTGCAACAAGGTCAGAACACCCCTCAGATGTTCCTCATGCGCCGCCTCGTTCTGCGAGTAGATCACGATGTCGTCTAAAAAAACCACCACAAACTGATCTAAGAACGGCTGGAATATACTGTTCATCATATCCATGAACGTTGCAGGTGCGTTCGTCAGTCCAAACGGCATCACCAAGAACTCGTAATGCCCATAGCGTGTCCGGAATGCAGTCTCTGCGACGTCCCCCTCTCGGACTCGCAACTGGTAATATCCGGATCGCAGGTCGATCTTCGAGAAGCACGTCGACCCTCTCAACTGGTCGAACAAGTCGTCAATCCTCGGCATCGGGTATCGGTTCTTCACTGTAACCCGGTTCAGCTTCCGGTAGTCGATGCACATCCGAAGCTCTCCACTCTTCTTCTTCACGAAGAGTGTTGGCGCTCCCCACGGCGATGTGCTCGGCCGGATAAACCCCTTCTCCCGAAGTTCATCGAGCTGACTCTTCAGCTCGGTCAACTAGGCTGGCGCGAACCTGTAAGGCGCTATCGATATCGCTGTTGTTCCCAGCACCAGGTCAATCTCAAACTCTACCTCACGAACTGGTGGCAACCCGCTCAACTCCTCAGGGAAGACCTCGGGGAACTCGCACGCCACTCGCGGTAACTCTCGGCTCTGCACGACCGATACTTCCTTTACTGCAGACAAACTGACAGGAGAACTCCGCTCCTACTGCCCAGAATACACGAAACTTTGTGTTGCCTGTTGACACCGTCACTCGTCGCCAGTAAAAATCGATATTGGCTCGGCACTTCGCCGGCTAATCCTTTCTCAGGATCACGTCAAAGGTTGCCATTTCGTAAGTATCCTTCCCACGGATACACGCACAAGCTCAGTCGCTGCCGAACCTCACGGAACCTCGCGGTCTCTCTAAGACCGCGCTCCTCTACCGTCGTCGTGCCTACCAACTCCGAACACACGCGAATCCTCGGGGTGAGGACTAGATCCAGCGTCAGGGTTCTTCAGCCCTCTCTCGAACCTCCTGTATCGGTTCGCTTCTCTAACTCCGCAGGCACGACAGACCCTTAGTCAAACCACACCACCCCCAACCGGCGTGTCCAGACGCAGGGGTGGACTCAACGGCTCTTAACTCAGCCCCAACATCTCAGCACAACTCGACGAAACAAACGAATGTGACGCCCCGATATCCACTAAAAACGACGCACAAATCAGAGACCGAACAACCACTCCATTAGTCACACCGCTAAGGTATAGCACAACCCTCACACGATCCTTTATGCATTTAGTTATAACTTTCCGCAACCAAACCAGTATTCGCTACTCGTCCCCTGCGGGAAAAGTAGTAAAGGGGATGAGCGTTCTGCTCACCTCCACGGACACCCGTTCGATTATGGCATACTAGTAAAGCACTAACGACTTACCAATCTAACCAGGGCAAACCACTACCTCAAAACCTGATACCAAAACGTCACACTGCTCAAGCTATTAATACCTCAAATACTCTCTCAAGTACGGGAAACCTCGAAACGGGGATTATGTTCTCAATTCAGCAAACCACTATTGCTCACAACCTCAATACCCCAATTACCCGATCACGTAGGGAAACCTCAAACGGGGATCATATTCTCAACTAAGAAAACACTATTGCTCGCAACCTCAATACCCCAATTACCCGATCAGGTAGGGAAACCTCAAACGGGGATCATATTCTCAACTAAGCAAACACTATTGCTCGCAATATCAATACCCCAATTACCCGATCATGTAGGGAAACCTCAAACCACCAACACAACCGTGAACACCGCCACGCAAAATCAATACTCAAACAGCACAATCGAGACGGTGGAACAAGACAGGAATCCCGGACCCTAACAATAGCCTTAAGCAACACACACGCTCAACCACCAATTTAACAAAAACACGCACAACGACTCACAGACAAATTCAAGTCACCCAACCTCAATCACAAGCCGACAAGGCCAAACAACACCCACACACGCCCACCGGGCCAACCAAAATCAAAACACGCCCACTGGGCCAATTAAAATCAAAACACGCCCACAGGGCCAACCAAAATCAAAACACGCCCACAGGGCCAACCAAATTCAAAACTTTTCCTTTTCATTATAAAACCTCATTTCTTGACATCAGGTAGTTACAACCCGGTCCAGGCGTCCCCGAACTACATTGTACCCACTTGATATCAGCACCGTCACGCTCGACCACCTGGGCGCCCCTGAGTCGAGTTGCGACAGCTTAAAAACGTTTCACGCAGCAACACACAAACAATATGCCAGTAATAACCGTACTGCACATACACACAAACACAAACAGGACTCAAACACTACGGGTCTACACACGGTTTCCGACTAGCGTACCCAACACACGTCGGGGCTTTACTGACTCGACTCTCCCCACCTAATTGACGTACAGACCGAGGTGTGAAACCTCGAGCTTTGATACTAAGCTGTCACGCCCCAAATTCAGTAGAACCGAACCCGAAACGCGAACGTTAAAAACAATAAAACACTTTCAGACATTTTAAATAAATCATTTTAAAACCACCATTTACTTAAACAAAATCATAATTTAGAACTCAAAAGTACGTCCCAACAAGCGGACAAAATAAAAGTGTACGTCGCTAGACTTAAAAGTAAACCCGGAATCCCGCTCCTAGCTCTTCAACCTTCGAGAGCTCACCTAGTCCGTCCCGCGACCAGTACCAGTAGGAAAAGAAGCTAGGGGTGAGCGTTCGCTCACCACCACGGATAACAGACTGACTACGGCATACTTAGCAGACAATGCCGGTAACACCAACAACAACCCAAACACCGGGGACTACCATCCCCAAACTCAAGTAACCCGACTGACACACAAATTGTTACTTTCCTCAACAGACTCAACACTCGGACACGTGATGTAGACCCGACACAACGATTGACGACCTCCTCAAAAGACACGACAGACAACCACGCAACACCCAAGATCACAAAGGATCGCATTCCAAACAAGATCACAAAGGATCGCACTCCAGCTGCTCAGTAACCCCTCTCTCTCTCGCCATTTACCGATCCCTGTCAGGTCAGGCGGTCGACATGTCGCGCAACTTCTCCCGATCTCAATCGGGAAGCTAGCCCACAACCTCTCCCCTACCCCCGATCTCAGTCGAGAGGCTAGCCACACCCACGCACACCTTCTCCCGATCCCTATCGGGAGGCTAGCCCACAACCTCTCCCCTACCCCCGATCTCAGTCGGGTGGCTAGCCACACCTCACGCAACTTCCCCGACACAAAGTCGGGTCTCCAACCTCAGGTAACCACAATCACAATCACAAGCAAAGTTCAAGAAACAGCAACAACACAGGTTCAACACTCCACAAGCACTCATGGCCACCCAAGACACCAACAGTAGAACACGGACTCAACAACCCCACGGGCACTCACGGCCACCCAAAACACCAACGGTAAAACACGGGTTCAACAACCCCCACGGGCACTCATGGCCATCCAAGACACACCAACAGTAACTCACGGGATCAACAACCCCACTGGCACTCATGGCCACCCAAGACTCCAACAGTAAAACACGGGCTCTCAAGGCCACCCAAGACACAACCAGCAGTAATTCACCGGCTCAACAACCCCACGTGCACTCATGGCCACCCAAGACTCCAACAGTAAAACACGGGCTCTCAATGCCACCCAAGACACAACCAGTAAAGTACGGGCTCTCATGGCCACCCAAGACTCCAACAGTAAAACACGGGCTCCCATGGCCACCCAAGACATAAACTAAACAATCAACCTCCGGGCATGGTCATATGCCTCCAGTAATTCTAATATCGATAAGTTCACTGCTCCTACGACACTACTAAGTGCCACATGCATTTCTAATGTTCGCTACGTTCCCGTATCATACGACACTACCTGGTGTCACCTGCCTTCCTAATATTCGATAAACCTACTTAACCCACGACACCCCGGTGTCACATGCAATTCTACTGTTAACTTTCCCTAATCAAGGCTGAGATCCGGCTACTTTTCCCTACCTCTTGAAGCGTGTCACAACCGATGCTCGCTCTCCGGAAATGCTCCAAATTTCCCGCTTAGCCTCCTTTTTTCACAGTAGGTGACACGGTCTACAATTATTACAATTTACACACTTTTTAAGTAAGCATGCGAAACCCGAATTTAAAGAATTAAACGCCCAAACTCAACCCCGACAATGTCGATCACTCCCAAACTTCCCAATTACTCGACATTGTCGATAATAGGCTCGGAAAAGCCCGATTCGCCCGACATGGCGAATCTGCCCGGGTTTTGAAAATGCCCTTCCGGGGCTCCGAAAATTCCCGTTTTCGTTTCTACGGTCTTAGAATAATTCAAGGGTTCCTATGCACTCGACGGATTCAAATTCCGACTTCCGAGTAATTTAATTAGCGTTTAAAGTTTCTAAACCCGTCAATTACAACTTTCACAATTTAATTCCAAATTTCGATCCGGGTGTAGATTAATGACTCGGGGAACGTCCTAAACCACCCGAACACGAAAAACCCGAGGCCCGACCAAGTGGGCCCCACACGCCCACAACGAAAAATGTTCCTTTTCACCCCAAAACGTTCCTAACGAACCCAACACCTCGACTCATCCATATTTAACCCATTTAAACCCAAACCCTAACTTTCAAATGTACCAAAACGAAAATCGAAAGGGTACTCACCGTAGGGAATGACGGTGTGAACTCGATTCCTTGATCGTTGAGACGAACCACCGGTTTGATCGACCGGAAAAGCCACAAAACCACAACCCTCCTTCTCTTTTTCTCCCTTTCTTCTCTCTTCTTTCCTCTCTCCACTTTCTCTCTACACTTCTTCCCTTTTTTGAGAATGGTCGAACACACCTCCAACATTCATCTTTATTTTGTTTTTAAAAAAATCAAAACTAACTTCTAATTACAAAACTACCATCAAGTCATCTTTTGTTTTGTTCAATGTTACCTAACACCACCACATTAATGACATGTGGCAAGTGGGTCCATTCGAGGCTCGTTTTGGATCCAAAAAGCTTAGCCGTCGTCGCAGCGGTCTTAGTTGAGCCGTTTCCTTGTAGCCCGTGAAGTTTCGTAATTTCTTGGAAAAAGTGCCCGTTCAGGGCCCGAAACGTCCGAATTTCGCAAATCTGATTGGAAAATATCTAGAAGATATTTTTCAAAAAGGTGTGGGACCCATTTGCCACATGTCACCAATGTGGTGGTGTTAGGTTTATTGGACAAGACAAGAGAAGACTACATAGTGTTAGTTTTGTAATTAAGTATTAGATTTGATTTTTAAAACAAAACAAAAAGGGGAAGACTTGGTGTGTTCGGCCACTTTGTGAAAAAGGGAGAGGTTTTTAGCGAGAGAAAGTGGAGAGAAGAAAGAGAAGGAGAAAAGAGAAAAAAAGAAGAAATGGTTGGAGTTTTGTGATTTCCCGACGATCCAACCGGCGGATCGTCTCAACGATAAAAGAATCGAGCTCACATCGACATTCTCTACGGTGAGCACCTAACCGATTTTCGTTTTGGTACGTTTGAATTTTAGGGTTTGAGTTTAAATGGTTTGATTATGGTTGAATTAAGGTGTGGGGTTCGTTAGGAACGTTTTGGGGCGAAAAGGAACATTTTTCGTTGTGGCCGTGTGGGGCCCACTTGGTCGGGCCTCGGGTTTTTCGTGTTCGGGTGGTCTTGGATGATCCCCGAGTCGATAATTCACACCCGGAACGAATTATGGTATTAAATTGTGAAAGTTGTAATTGACGGGTTTAGAAACTTTAAACGCGAATTAAATCACTCGGAAGTCTAAATTCGATTCCGTCAAGTGCATAGGAACCCTTGAATTATTCTAAGACCGTAGAAACGAAAACGGGAATTTTCGGAGCCCCGGAAGGACGTTTTCAAAACCCGGGCAGATTCGCCATGTCGGGCGAATTGGGCCTTTCCGGGTCCATTAGTGACAATGTCGAGTAATTGGGAAGTTTGAGAGTGATCGACATTATCGGGGTTGCATTTGGGCGCTTAGTTCTTTAAATTCGGGTTTCGCATGCTTACTTAAAAAGTGTGTTAATTGTAATGATTGTAGACCGTGTCGCCTACCGTGGAAATAGGAGGCTAAGCGGGAATTATGGAGCTTTGCCGGAGTAAGAGTATCGGGTTTGACACGCTTCAAGAGGTAGGGAAAAGTAGCCGGATCTCGGCCCTGATTAGGGAAAGTTAACAGTAGAATTGCATATGACACCGGGGTGTCGTGGGTTAAGTAGGTTTATCGAATATTAGAAAGGCAGGCAACACCGGGTAGTGTCGTATGATATGGGAACGTATCGAACAATATACATGCATGTGACACCTAGTAGTGTCGTAGGAGCAGTGAACTTATCGATATTAGAATTACTGGAGGCATATGACCATGCCCGGAGGTTGATTGTTTAGTCTGTGTCTTGGGTGGCCATGAGAGCCTGTACTTTACTGTTGTGTCTTGGGTGGCCATGAGAGCCCGTACTTTACTGTTTGCGTCTTGGGTGGCCATGAGAGCCCGTACTTTACTGTTGTGTCTTGGGTGGCCATGAGAGCCCGTACTTTACTGTTTGCGTCTTGGGTGGCCATGAGAGCCCGTAATGTAATGTTTGTATCTTGGGTGGCCATGAGAGCCCGTGTTTTACCGTTGGTGTCTTGGGTGGCCATGAGTGCCCATGGGGTCATTGAACCCATGCTTTTACCGTTGGTGTCTTGGGTGGCCATGAGAGCGCGTGCTTTACTGTTGTGTCTTGGGAGGCCGTGAGTGCCCGTGGGGTTGTTGAGCCCGTGAGTTATTGTCAGTGTGTCTTGGGAGGTCGTGAGTGCCCGTGGGGTTGTTGAGCCCGTGAGTTATTGTCGGTGTGTCTTGGGTGGCCATGAGTGCCCGTGGGGTTGTTGTGTCTGTGAGTTACTGTTGGTGTGTCTTGGGTGGCCATGAGAGCCTGTGAAGTGTTAAACCGGTATTGTTGCTGTTTGTTGAGCTTTGCTTGTGATTGTGATTGTGGTTACCTGAGGTTGGTGACTCGACTTTGTGTCGGGGACGTTGCGTGGGTGTGGCTAGCCTCCCGACAGAGATCGAGGGAAGTGGCAAGGTTGTGGGCTAGCCTCCCGACAGAGATCGGGAGAAGGTGCGCGGGTGTGGCTAGCCTCCCGAGAGAGATCGGGGGAAGTGCCGAGGTTGTGGGCTAGCCTCCCGACTGAGATCGGGAGAAGTTGCGCGACAGGTCGACCGCCTGGCCTGACAAGGATCGGTAAAGGGCGTGAGGGGGGTTACTGAGCAGCTGGAGTGCGATCCTTTGTGATCTTGTTTGGTGTGCGATCCTTTGTTATCTTGGGTGTTGCGTGGTTGTCTTTCGTGTCTTTGGTGGAAGTCGTCAATCGTTGTGTCGGGTCTACATTACGTGTTCGAGTGTTGAGTTGGTCGAGGAAAGTAACAGGGTGTGTGTCAGTCGGGTTACTTGGGTTGGGGATAGTGATCCCCGATGTTGAGTTCGTTGTTGGTGTTACCGGCATTGTCTGCTAAGTATGCCGTAGTCAGTCTGTTATCCGTGGTGGTGAGCGAACGCTCACCCCTAGCTGCTTTTCCTACAGGTACTGGTCGTAGGATGGACTAGGTGAGGTTCCGAAGCTTGAAGAGCTAGGAGCGGGAGTTCGGGTTTACTTTTGAGTCTAGCGACGTACACTTGTATTTTGTCCGCTTGTTGGGACGTACTTTTGAGTTGTAAATAATTATTTTGGTTAACTAAATGGTGGTTTTAAAAGTGATTTATTTAAAGGATTTGAAATGTTTTATTGTTTTAAAAGTTCGCGTTCCGGATTCGGTTCTACTGAATTTGGGGCGTGACAACACATATTTTGTAACTATGCATAATAATATGAAAATCTCCTAGTTGGACTACACACGTTCGTATTTCATAGTACAATATCTAATCATTGAACATTGTAAAAATGATCATTTCAATTAGTACGTCCGTGTTTCGTTGTAATATTATGTAATCAACACCCTTCATGTTGTATGTAATATTATAAACATTATCCTTATACCCAAAATCCTGTTATCGAACGGTTCAAAACTCCTGAACTTTGTGGTCAATTAGGTCGATGAAGTTTGGTCAAACATCTCTACCTACGGATACATGAACCTTCAGCTACGGATGTAGTATCCATAGTGTTGGTTTAACTATGCCTACGGATCTAACCTTATATGTAGGTAAAGAATTTAATAAATATCAAATTGAAACATATGATATCAATAATTAATTATTCATCACAAATATGTTTTTGATATTATAAAACAATTATTGATCTACTTAAGTTTTCAAAAACATGTTTTTTTTGATGTATTTATCGAATATTTTGTAATCAAAACAAGGGAATTGCTCTCTGTTTTTGGGGGTTTTATCCGTCAGTAAGGTGCTAATCTTGAACGACGGATGTAACCCTATCCGTTGGGTTAATAGACAAATATTTTTCAAATAAATTTCATTTACAAATTTATTTAATAGATAATTAATCCTTCCCGACGGATGTCCCTATCTGTCGGGGTACCCATACAGTTGTATTAATCTCAGCCACGCAAATTGCTTTCCCTTTATCTCTTTTTCCATTCCTAAACCCCTTCTTCCTCCTCCAACTCATTCTTCCTCCCCCTAACTCATTCTTTCTCTCCCAACTCATTCTAAACACCTTTGTCCTCTAAATTTGTTACACAAAACTCTTCCTCACATGTCAGTATAGGTGTTGCTTGCTTCAAACACTAGAATGGTACGTAAGCAAATTTTCAATATTTCGATTCATGACTATTTATATTATTTTTGTGTTTGTATTGTGTCCAATATTATTACGTATTATTGAATGTTTATCAGAAATATATTGATAAGAGTTGGATGGGTTTGAGTAAGTACGACTCACGTTATATAGAAGGGGTGGGGTTGTTTATCGAATATATACAGACAAATTTACCGAATATTGAACGACATAGGTGTCCGTGTGGATGTTGTCTTAATGCATATTATCAATGTGTGCCCGATATATATATGCATTTGTTAAGGAACGAGATGATGAGGGGTTACGACGTGTGGATTTTTCATGGTGAAAAAATGCACATGCCTTCGATGACGGACATAAGGAATATGTGTAGAAGTAGTAATTGGGAAACTGGAGGGACATCAAGTAACAATAATGTGGTAGTCAATGAAGAGCACGTCCAAAATGATCCAATAATTATGGAGTATATGCAAGATGTGTTCCCATTTCGTTGCGGCAGATAGATGGATGAACTCGTGGAGGGTGACGATGAAATTGATGATGTTGAAAGAACGGTTGCACAGGAAGCGGCAGACAACTACACTAAAATGTTGGAAGAGCATAAAAAACAGTTGTATAAAGACGCGCCAACAGATAGGTTGACGGTGATCATGGAGTTGATGGCGCATAAGGAGAAATATCAATTGTCCAATAAAGCTTTCACAGCGTCTTGTGTGTTGCATAAAGCAATGTTCCCAAAAGACAACCACTACCCTGAGTCATTCAAAGAGGCGAAAAAGGTTTTGAAGAGTGTCGGGATGGGTTATATAACTTACCATGCTTGTGAAAATGGTTGTACCTTATTTGACGGACCTCATGCGGAAGATGATATTTGTTACATATGTGATTCACCTCGCTACGAGAAAATTGTTGGCATGCGAAAAACTAAGGCTAATAAAACTGTGAGATACTTCCCCATTATTCCGCAGTTGCAGAAATTGTACAGTTCGCTAGATATTGCAAAGAAAATGCAGTGGCATCGTAGTAAGGACAGAGTAGTCGACCCGGATAAGTTGAAGCATCAAGCTGATGGGGAAGGCTGGTTGGATTTCGACAAGACCTGGCTGCGCTTTGCAGATGAACCTGCCAATGTGCGTCTTGCATTGGCAACAGACGAATTTAGTCCATTTGGTTCCAATGTTTTCCCTTATAGTGGCCCGTTGTAGTGATGCCTTATAATCTAACGCCGGAGTCGTGCATGGAGAAAGATTTTAACATCTTAATGCTATTGATATCTGGGCCTAAATCGCCAGGTAAGTGCCTGAATCAGTTAATGAGACCTTTGATTGATGATTTACAAAAGTTGTGGGTAGACGGTGTTGTGACCTATGATGCCTTCCAGAATCGAACTTTCAAGATGCGAGCGACAATATTATGGACTATCAATGACTTCCCTGGGTTAGGAATGTTGGGAGGCATACAGACAAAGGGGTACAAAGAATGTCCAATTTTCTTGGATGGCCTTAAATCGCGTCACAATCGCAACAAGACATACTACGTTGGAGCAAGGAAGGACTTGCCAGCTAATCACGCTCTTCGTAAGAATAAAAAAATCGACGGCAAAAAGAGAAAAGGAAATCTCGTCCCCAAAACAATGGCTATGAAATATATGAAGAAATATCGGGCATTCAGTTTCCCATAATTTCATTACATCCAAAGTTTGTAAAGAAGAACAATGGCGGCGAAGATAGGTTGTGTTGGACACATGAGTCGATATTCTGGGAACTCCCATACTGGACATCTTTGAGGACAAGGCACGCATTAGACGTGATGCATATTGAGAAAAGTATTTGCGACAATCTTGTTGGAACCCTGTTCCACTTACCCGGAAAAACGAACGATGATTTGAAAGCCAGAAAAATGTGGCACGATATAGGTGTGCACAATGATCTATGGCCCCAAACAAGAGGTAGGACGACTTGTTTACCTTATGCCAACTACACGATCAAGCCTGAGCAGTGTGGGGAAGTGCTTGAAAAGGTTGCGAATATACAATATCCGTCAGGTTATGCAGGATACTTGAAAAACAAAATCAGCTTGAAGAATAAGAAGTTTTTCGGCTCAAAGACTCACGACAATCATGTGTTGCTGCAACGTAACTTCCTATCGTTATACGCCCTTATGTGGAACCTCATGTGGCGATCGTTATCTGTGAGCTGGCAAATTTCTTTCAATCTCTCTGTGCAAGGGAGATTTCAAAAAAGAAACTGAAGCAGATGCAAGAAGATATTTACTTGATTCTCAGTAATTTGGAGATGATATTTCCTCTGGCATTCCAAACTATCATGGTACATTTATGTAAAGATCTTTCATCTCAAGTTCTACAAACCGGTCCAGTCCACTATACTTGGATGTTCTCTATGGAACGTGAATTGGGGTATTACAAAAAATGGGCGCGCAACCACCGTTTTCCAGAGGGTTGCATCGCAGAATCATACATTAATCACCAATGTGCGACCTTCATCAATTTATACCTCGATAAACGAACCATCGAACCCAAGAAGCCAGATAGATGGGGTATTTCAATTGTCTCCAAACATGTAATCCCATAAATTCAGGTGTGGGAGCCAACATTAACCACAGGGGAAAAAAGTAGCTCATTGGACAGTGATGCAGAATTCTGACGATTTCCGCACCACGATGACAGATTTTATAGCGGATTACGAAAGTGAATACCCTCAATCAACCAATTTACATCATCGAATCGATACATTCTGCAGAATGTTCAAGGAAACTGTAAGAGTAAAACAACCTAAATGGTGTATCTAGGTTTAACCATTCTCTTGATCATGCGTCTCTAGTAGTTACTCTTTCTTTGAATTACCAGATGGATCCTTGTTCCGACCAAGATCAACAATATGCGGCGGCGAAGGTTTTGAGTCGTTATGTGCAGAGAGTCAATTTTTATGCACAATGCCACGTACACGGTGTGCAATTCCTATCCTAAGAACGGGATAAGGGAAGAACCTCAGAGAATTGTGGAGTAATGCTCGAAGCAGAGGGCGATGTTGTGTATTACGGTGTGTTTTTATACGTAGTTGAGCTTATCTACACGGGAAGGATGCCGATAGTTTTGTTCAAATGTCGATGGTATGATTTGAATACCATGACAGTAGATAATGGTTTGATATCGATAAATACCAACACAAATGCTTATAAGGATGATGCTTTCTGCCTCGCAACCATGGCCAAATAGGAAAGTTCTAATTCACATTAACATATATTTGTTGGTATGTCGACTTTCGAACTTGACTTATAATTAATATTCTACATTTGTGCATGTAACAGATATTCTACGTCGGTGACCCGAAAAAAGGTGGAGGGTATAAGATCGTGAACAAGGTCGCACATAGAGGATTATATCTCCGAAAAGGTTGTGACCGCAATTTCATATGAAGTGGACACCCCTTAGCAAGAGATCCAGCCTGAATCTTCCCAAGTTGTAGCCGAACAAAATGAAATCCCTCCTTCTGTTAGGGAAATGCAAGAGGTTGAAGATGTTGCGGATAACGACGACGTTGACGAAGATACTGAAGATGACTGTGATGGTCATGGATACAACAATGACGAGAGGAACGACTCAGATTAAATATGTACCAGAACTGTCACGCCCCAATTTCAGCGAACCGAACTCGGGACGCGAACATTTAAAACATGAACACTTAAAACCTGTTTTGAATAAAACTCTGTGATTTCCATTTAGTTACCAAAAATAATAATAGTATTTACAATACAAAAACGTCCCAACAGGTGGACAAGGTACAACATCCGTCACTAGACTCAACAAAAAATAAAGACCAGACTCCGCTCCAAGCTCCATGAACTTCAAGAGCTAACCTAGTCCGTCCGGTGATCAGTACCTGTAGGAAAAGCAGCTAGGGGTGAGCGTTCGCTCACCTCCACGGATAACAGACTGACCAAGGCATAATTAGCTGAAAAAACCAGTAACACTAAAACCAAACCCAACACCGGGACTACAGTCCCCAACTCAAGTACCCAACTGACCCACAACCCGTTACTTTCCTCAACAGACTCAACACTCGATAACACAATGTAGACCCGACACAACTATCGACGACCTCCTCCAAGGACACGACAAAAAGATTACACAACGCCAAACAAGATCACAAAGGATCGCACACCAGCTGCTCAGTAACCAATCTCAATCAGGTCAGGGATCGACCTATCGCAATTCCTCGACACGAAGTCGGATCAGGCTGTCGACCTTTCGAACTCGCAATTCATCGACCTAACCCCTAGTTTTATACAAAACCCTAACCTTCCAAAGTTAACAAAACGAAGATCGGGTTAGGTCTTACCAACGAGGACGACGAGGGGAAGAGGTTTGCTCTTTGTCTTGAGACGATCCAAGGGTTAGCTTCCTTCCCAACCCTAGCTTTTACTATCTTCTCTCTTCTTCTTCTTCTCCTTCTCTCTCTAACCACTCTCTTCTTCTTTCTAATTTAATTCAACTAACAACTAACTCTCCCTTTTCTCTCCTTTTAACCCTTAGGTTCGGCCACCCCTTACAACCACACAATTTCCCCCCAAAACTAACACTACCACAATTAGGACAAGTGTCAAGGTGGGTCCCACACCTTTTGGAAAATATCTAGTTGATATTTTCCAATCAGATTCGCGAAAAACGGACGTTTCGGGCCCCGAACGGGCACTTTTCCCAAGAAATTACGAAACTTGACGGGCTACAAGGAAACGACTCAACTAAGACCGATGCGACGACGGCTAAGCTTTTTGGATCCAAAACGGTCCTCGAATGGACGAAAACGTCATTTGGTTGACTTTTCCAGCGAAAAGTCAACATTTCCCAAATTGATCAGAAAGTTGCCCTTAGTCCCCTGGAACTCATTTTGGTCGATAACGGGGTCATCTTAAGTCCGGTATGACCCTCGGGGTCAATTAAGGTTAAGTTTAGTGTCTGTCTTAAAAAATTTAAATTTTCATGTTTTTCGCAGGTTTGACTGATGTTGACCAGAAGTGGTTATTACAGTCTACCCCCCTTAAAGGAATTTCGTCCACGAAATTTAAAACAGACGTACCTCGGGAGTCGAACAGGTTGGGATACTTCGCGCGAACCTCGTCCTCGCGTTCCCACGTCGACTCAACTCCGTGATGTTTCCACTGTACTCGTACCAGGCGGATAATCTTGCCTCCCCGCAGAATCTGCTGCTGTGTGTCCATGATCCGAACCGGCTGCTCCTCATAGGAGACATCATCAGCCACCTCGATATCAGTCCACTCGATGACGTGGGAGGGGTCTGCGTTGTACTGCCGCAACTAGGACTCGTGGAAGACGTTATGGACTCTCCCAAGCTGCGGTGGCAACGCCAAACGATAAGCCACTGCTCCCACCCTGCCCAAGATCTCGAATGGGCCTATGTACCTCGGAGCCAACTTGCCCCCACTGCGCCTGAACCGCACCAACCCCTTCCTCGGGCTCACCTTCAGGAACACGTGATCCCCGACTGCAAACTCAAGAGGTCGACGTCGCCTGTCGGCATAACTCTTCTGCCGGCTCTACGCGGTCCTCAACCGATCGCGGATCAATGCGACCTTCTCCGTCATCTCTCTGACAAGATCTGGCCCCAACAGACTCTTGTCCCCCACCTCTGCCCAGCATACTGGTGACCGACACGGCCTCCCATACAACGCTTCGAACGGTGCCATCCCGATATCGGCCTGGAAGCTGTTGTTGTAGGCGAACTCGGCCAATGGCAGGTGGGTCTCCCAAGATCCCCTGAAATCCAGCACACATGCTCGTAGCATGTCCTCCAAGATCTGAATGGTACGCTCAGACTGACCGTCTGTCTGAGGGTGATGTGCTGTGCTGAGCAGAACCTTGGTCCCCAGTACCTTCTGTAGACTCAGCCAAAACCTGGACGTGAAGCGGGGATCCCTGTCAGACACTATCGACGCCGGGACCCCATGGAGACGCACTATCTCCTGAACATACAAGCTGCTCAACTTGTCAACCGGGTCTGTCATCCTCATAGCCAGGAAGTGGGCCGACTTGGTCAACCGGTCGACTACCACCCACACGGCGTCGTTTCCCTTTGGCGATCTCGGTAGTCCACACACGAAGTCCATCGTAATGTGTTCCCACTTCCACTGAGCAATCGGTAGTGGCTGTAACAATCCCACTGGACGCTGATGCTCGGCCTTTACCTGCTGACAGACGAGGTATCTCGACACAAACTCTGCGACTGCTCTCCTCATCCCGCGCCACCAGTTGTGCCGTCTGAGGTCACGGTACATCTTGGTGCCCCCCGGATGCACTGTGAGACCCGAATGGTGTGCTTCTCGTAACACGAAGTCTCTACAGTTAACCGGCACGAATAGCCCCCCGCGGTACCGTAATACCCAATCAATACTGTCCTCCCAGCCCACCACCTCGTCACCCCTGACGACTCTCTCGCGGATCTCTGACGCTTCGACGTCCTCCGTCTGCGCCTCCAACACTTGGGCAAGCAGTGAGGGCTGAGCCACCAATGAGCACACGGCCAGGCCGCCAGTAATCTCCTATAGCTCGAGCCCGAACATGCTCAGCTCCCCCATCATGTCCCACTCTCGGACAGACATGCTGGCGAGGCTCGGAACCGACTTCCTACTCAACGCGTCGACGACAACGTTCGCCTTGCCCAGATGGTAGTGTAGCTCGAAGTCGTACTCCTCGAGTAGTTCCATCCACTGTCGTTGACGCATGTTCAGGTCTCGCTGGGAAAATATGTACTTCAGGCTCTTGTGATCCGAGAACACTTGAAACCCCTCGCCATACAGATAATATCGCCAGCTCTTTAGCGCAAACACGACTGCTGCTAGCTCCAAGTCGTGGGTAGGATAGTTGCGCTCGTGCGTCTTCAACTGCCTGGAGCCATAAGCCACAACTCTGCCCGACTGCATCAGCACGCAGCCCAGTCCCTCTCCGGACGCATCACAGTAAACCTCATAACCAATCCCTCGCTCGGGCACCACTAACACTGGAGCTGTATTCAGTCGAGTCTTCAACTCCGCGAATGCACGCTCACAATCATCTGTCCACACGAACCCGACACCCTTGCGCGCCAACAGAGTCATCGGCGCAGCTAGTCGTGCAAAGTCCTGGACTAATCGACGATAGTAGCCTGCCAATCCCAGAAAGCTGCGGATCTCGAAAACACTCGTGGGTCGTGCCCACTTCGAGACCGTGTCGATCTTCAACGGATCGACCAGGATACCGTCACGGGAAACGATGTGGCCGAGGAATCTCACCTCAGAGAGCCAGAACTCGCACTTCTCCCGGTTGGCATATAGCTGATGCTCGCGCAGTAGTGTCAGAACAGCCCTCAGATGTGTCTTATGCGCCGCCTCGTTCTGAAAATATATCAGGATGTCGTCCACGAACACCACCACAAACTGATCTAGGTACGGCCGGAAGATGCTGTTCATCAGGTCCATGAACGCTGTTGGCGCGTTCGTCAATCCGAATGGCATGACCAGGAACTCGTAATGCCCATAGCGTGTCCGGAATGCAGTCTTTGCGACGTCCCCCTCACGGACTCGCAACTGATAATAACCGGATCGCAGATCGATCTTCGAGAAGTGGGTCGCCCCTCTCAACTGGTCGAACAAGTCATCGATCCTCGGCATCGGGTATCGGTTCTTCACCGTAACCCGGTTCAGCTTCCGGTAATCTATACACATCCGTAGCTCTCCACTCTTCTTCTTCACGAAGAGTGCTGGTGCTCCCCACGGCGATGCACTCGGACGGATAAACCCCTTCTGCTGAAGTTCCTCTAGCTGACGCTTCAGCTCGGTCAACTCTGCCGGCGCAAACCTGTAAGGCGCCATCGATATCGCCGCCGTTCCTGGCACTAGGTCAATCCCGAACTCCACCTCACGAACCGGTGGCAACCCGCTCAACTCCTCAGGAAAGACCTCGGGGAACTCGCACACCACTCTCGGTAACTCTCGCCTCTGCACAACCGGTACTTCCTCCTCTGCGGACAACGCCGACATGTGGACCCCACTCTTACTCCCCAGAACACACGTCACCTTCGTGCCACCCACTGTCACTGTTACTCGTCGCCTGTAGCAATCGATATTGGCTCGGTACCTCGACAACCAATCCATTCCCAAGATCACATCAAAGGTAGTCATCCCCAATACGAGAAGATCACCAGGGCAAGGACAGTCTGCGACTCTAATCTCGCAGGCACGACATACTCTAGTCAACGATGCACCACCCCCAACTATGGTGTCTAGGCATAGGGGTGGACTCAACGGCTCTAAGCTCAACCCCAACCTCTCAGCACAACCCGACGAAATAAAGGAGTGCGACGCCCCGGTATCAAACAAGAATAAAGCCCATAAATGATACAATAAACACGTACCCTGGATGATCTCGCGGTACATGCTAGGTCCCGTGGCTCTGGAGTCGGTGACTGCATAGACTCTCCCCTGCGAGGCCTGCTGCCTCTGACCTGGCGCACTGGCTGTTGAATACCCGTGACTCTGCTGCTGTCTCGGAATCGGTGCGCTCGTAGAAGGATGTGACGACCTCTGCTACTGACTCTGTCGCGGGCGACCCCTGGGCGACTGTACTGTCCGCGACTGCTGCGGTCGCTGCGCTGATGTCTCTCCCAACTGCTCGCGGCACCATGCCATAATATGTCCCATCCGGCCACACCGGAAACAGCTGGTCCCGTCGACTCTCGACCCCGAGCCCTGGCCTGTCCGGCTAGTCGCTGGTAAGGCTGCGAGCCCTCCCTTCGCGGGGCAATCTCGCTGTAAATGGCCTGGCTGACCGCAATGATAGCATACCGGCCTCCTCTCTGAGGCGACTGGTCCCACCGACGCTACTGACCCATGCTGTCTCGATCCACCCTGATGAGGCGGTGGTCGGAAGAACCCTGTGGTCCTCTGCCTCCGCGAGTCTCGTGAGTCTGACGGCCCTGTAAAGCTGGTCGGCCGCTGTCGAACCTCGCGGGTCCTGATCGCATCCCGGATCCCCTGCTCCATCGTCGCTGCGGTGTCCACGAGGTCCGTATACTTCCAAAGTCTCAAGGCCAGGACCTTGTCCCGAATCACCGGTCTAAGTCCCCCTGGAACCGCAGGCACCGGTTCAGCTCGGTAGTCACCATCTCTGGCGCGAATCTGGCCAAGGCCGTGAATCTGGCCTCGTATTCTGCTACCGTCAACCCTCCCTGCTCCAGGTCTAAGAACTGCCGATGTCGCTCCAGCCGAGCCGACTCGGGAAAGTACTGTGTCATGAACACCTCCTGGAAGATGGTGTAGTCGTATCCGACCGTGTCCTTCACACGCCCCACCAGTGGTAGGCGCTGTCTCTCAGCTGATGGGCAGCGAAGGACACCCTGCGACGGCCATCCTCGACACCCGATGTGTCCAGGTCTCGAGTGACCTGCTCTAGCCACCTCTCGGCTAGGTCGGGGTTCGACTCCCCGACAAAAGTAGGTATCCCGAGCTTCAGGAAATCTAGTAGTGCTCGGGAGGTATGATCCTCTGTCTGAACGGCCCTCACCGGGACCGCGGCTGCCTCTGGTGCTGGTGAAGCAGACTCTCGGCTGGCGATGATCGCCACCAGACTCTGGACCGTCCTGGTCAACTCATCCAGGGCAGTCATAACTAGAGGGTCCGCGACTGGCGGAACACTGGGGGTGCCTGTAGACGGCCCCGCGTCACTTCTCCAGTCTTCTCCGACAGGAGTGCCCTGCGCCTCCGCGTAGTCGGCGGGCTCAACGGTTGGCACCCTCCCTGGTGTCCCCGCTGACCGTCCCCGCCGGCCTCGCGTGGGCGCCCGACCCCGTGTTCCTGCTGCTCGTCCGCGTCTACCGCGAGCCATAATTAGTATCCTCTTCACGGATACACGCAAACGTTCAGTTTGCGAACTCAAATAAAGACAACAGTTCAAAAACACTAACGTTCACCCGGTCTACGCTTACACTAGCGTGCTTATCACTAAGCGCCACACCGCTCAAGCTAAACGTACTTTAAATATAGTATTAGTAAACGAGACCTCAACGAGACCGCACCAACGTGCACCACACAAGCGACGACAAACCAACCCACACAACGAAACAACAACCACCAAAATTTTGAAAACGACTCACTGGACCGGGCCGGTACACGACCCCTGCCATGCCACACTTCGGGCCGGTAACAAAAACCTGCTGGGCCACATGCCGGGCCGGCAACCAGAACCAGCCGGGCCACAGGCCGGGCCGGCAACCAAGGCCTTCCGGGCCACTCGCCGGGCCGGCAACCTGCCCTTGTCGGACCCCATTCCGGGCCGGCAGGCAGCCCTTGTCGTGCCCCATTCTGGGCCGGCAGGCAGCACCTGCCGTGCCCCGTTCCGGGCCGGCATGAAGCACCTGCCATGCCCCGTTCCGGGCCAACACCAAGGTCCTACCATTCCGTCTACCGTATCAAACCAGAGACTCCTATCTCGTAGCGATGACGAAGACTGCCCTACTTACACCCGTTGTGTCTACCCTAGGGTATTTGTAACTTTACCGGTTAACAACGACCCGTCCACTAGTACGTCGCAGACAAACGACCACCCAAAACCTAACACAGTAGGGCAACTAAAAACCGACCTCAAACATAAGCCACCCAAACTCAACAATAAATAACGCACAACAACCTCCGGCATACTCGATGCCTCAAACAGTCCTAAGATCACTAGTTTCACAAACAACCTCCAGGCATGGTCATATGCCTCCAGTAATTCAATTATCGCTAAGTTCTCTGTTCCCACAACACTACTAAGTGTCACATGCTTTTCTCTTAAACGCTACAATCCCGTATCATGCTTTTCTAATATTTAAATAATTCTACTCAACCCACGACACCCCGGTGTCACATGCAATTCTACTATTAACTTTCCCTAACCAGGGCCGAGATCCGGCTACTTTTCCCTACCTCGTATAACACTCCAAAATCGCTCCACTAAACCTCGATGCAAACCCAGTCACTCGCCGAGCTTCCCTTTCCCTCGGTCCGCAGCACGATCTAAAAGAACACAATTTTAAAGCACTTTTAAACTATTACGAAAAACCCGAAAATCAATAAACTTAACGCCCAAACGTAACCCCGATAAAGTCGATCACTCCCAAACTCCCCAATTACTCGACATCGTCGATAAAGGACCCTTAAAGGCCCGATTCGCCTGGCATGACGATCTGCCCGGTTTTCAATAATTGCCTTCCGGGGCTCCAAAAGCCCCCGTTTTCGTTTCTACGGTCTTAGAATATTTCAAGGGACCCAACGCACTTGACGGAATCGAATTACGACTTCAAATTCAATTTATTAACGTTTAAAGTTTCTAAAACCCGTTAGTTACAACTTCTCCAATTTAATTCCAAATTTCAATTCGATTAAGGATAAATGGTCCGGGGAACGTTTTAAACCACCCGAACATTAAAACCCGAGCAACCGAGCACGTGGGCCCCACCCAAACCCCTTGGCCGAGAACCCTATGGTTCAAGGGGGGGCTCGGCCACCATGTGGTGGCTGGTGCCAGCTCCGGCCAGCCACCTCATGGCCGGCCGGCCACCACCCACGGTGGCCGGAGCTCCTCCCGTGTCTCCGGTCACCGGAAAATGTCCAATATCGCCTCCAACCACCTCTAAAACGTCTCCAACAAACCCCCAAGCTCACTACAACCCTAACCCCTAGTTTTATACAAAACCCTAACCTTCCAAAGTTAACAAAACGAAGATCGGGTTAGGTCTTACCAACGAGGACGACGAGGGGAAGAGGTTTGCTCTTTGTCTTGAGACGATCCAAGGGTTAGCTACAAGGAAACTTGACGAAACTTGACGGGCTACAAGGAAACGGCTCAACTAAGACCGCTGCGACGACGGCTAAGCTTTTTGGATCCAAGACGGTCCTCGAATATACCAAAACGTCGCTTGGTTGACTTTTCCAGCGAAAAGTCAACATTTCCCAAATTGATCAGAAAGTTTCCCTGAGTCCCCTGGAACTCATTTTGGTCGATAACGGGGTCATCTTAAGTCCGGTATGACCCTCGGGGTCAATTTAGGTTAAGTTTAGTGCCTGTCTTAAAATTTTTTAAATTTTCATGTTTTTCGCAGGTTTGACTGAGGTTGACCAGCAGTGGTTATTACAAGAACAACTTAGTATATTGTACAACAATCTACTATTACTACAGTTTTTTGTCACGCTGTTAATTGTGTATCACATATTTAGGTGCTGCAGGTGGTTTCTGAAAGACGAAACAGTGAGAATGTGACAAAATATTTGTCCATTTACCCGATGGTTACACCACATCCGTCGGAAAGGATGATTACCTTACCGACGGATATAACCCCCAAGAACAGAGAGCAATTCCCCTATTTTTTTTTGATAAGCGAAGATTTATTAAACCATTCGTTCTATGAAGCATAGAATCGAAGCGAAGAAAACAACCCATACAGAGTTTTTTTCCCCCTACCCAAACGGCTACAAGGAGCCAGAAACCAAAAAAAACAACATAGTCCAACAGTCCAAACAACAAATCCAAAACAACTTAAAAGCAACAAACAAGCCAAAAACACCCCACCCAAACAAAGCTCACTGCAGGCCGACACAGGGACGTCCCTTCCTCCTCAGGCACCTAGCAGGGTCCCTCAGCCACAGCTCACAGGTGACACCAGAATGAAAGGACCCAGAACTCCACAACAGGCTAAAAGAATGATTCTTCACCTTGGCTACCACCTCATCCACAGGCACCATAACAACATTAAAAGCAGCCCCATTTCTCACCAACCAAACGTGCCACAAAGTCAAATACCCAACCTGCACCCACCCCCTCCACCACAACTTCGAACCCAGACCCTTCCACCACAACAAAACCTCAGCAACCGTCATAGGCATAGGACCAAAAATACCCCACCAAGCAAAGATTTTCGACCAAATCTCCCCAGGGAACTGATAATGCAACAACAAATGATCCACCCCTTCAAAAGAATACTTACAAAACAAGTAGAGCATTCGGTTTAGAGAAATGTGAACCCCCCTGCTCTCTAGGAACTCCATAGTGGGTAAAGCCCTGTGTGCCGCCAACCAAACAAAGACGCTGAACTTCGGAGGAAGCCCTTTCACCCAGAGGAACGAGGCCCAACCAACTGGCCGACGGCCATCCCCGATCCCCATTAACTCAAAATACGACCGCGCCACAGAAAAGCCCTTCGGCTGTTTCACCCAGACCAACTGATCACACTTCTTGGGCTGAAGCTTCACTCCCTCCAGCACCTCCATGAGAGTCTCGGCCAAGGCCTCCTCCCAGGCTGTTAAGTCCCCAATATAACCAACTCTCCAATGCCCCAACGACCAAAAATACTCCACCTTGGCATACTTAGCTGGGCAAGCCAAGAACAAAGCCGGAAATCTATATCTCAAGGGCACATCACCAACCCAAACGTCTTCCTAGAAAGAGATTCGGTCCCCTTTCCCCAAAGACCAGTGCACGCCTTGATTCCCAAACAACTCCAAAAAGCTCGGGTCTTTGGCAAGGAAAACAATGTGGGAGAGCAAGAAAGACAAACCAGGTTTGTCCAGTTTGGCCAAATCCCAATCAGCCGAATTCCAACCATACAAAGCACATACAACCTTCTTCCACAGAGAATCAGTCTCTGATGCAAACCTCCACCACCACTTAGCCAACAAACTAACGTTCATCGCCTCCAACCGCCTAATCCCAAGGCCACCTTCATCCCAACTCCTACAAACCATATCCCACTTCACTTTACCAAACATTTTACCTGTGTAAGGGTTGGTCCACAGAAAACGTCTTTGCCAGGCCTCCAAAGTAGCAATGACCTTCTTAGGGGCTCGTAGAAGGGACATATAGAAGATAGGAAACGCCGATAAAGTAGACTTAATCAGCACAATACGACCTGCCATATTGAGGTTCTTTAGCTTCCACAACCCCAAAGACTTCTTAAACTTCTCCACCACGGGGTCCCACGAGGCTACCTTCCTTGGATTCGCCCCCAGCCAGAAACCAAGGTATTTCATAGGAAGTGACCCCAACTGACAGCCCAACACCTAAGAAACAGCAGTGGCCGAACATTTGTCCTCATTCAAAATGACTACCGTGGACTTGTGGAAATTAATCTTCAACCCCGAACCCTTCTGAAAGCGGTCCAACAGGTCCTTCAAAAAAGCTAAGCCCTCCAAATCCCCTTTCACAAACAGAACGGTATCATCTGCAAATTGAAGATGGGATAAAGAAAGACCATAAGCCCCGATATCAACACCCTGAAAGCACCCACATCTCTTCCCCTCCTCCAACAATTGATGTAAACCTTCAGCTGCAACCAAGAATAAAAAAGGGGACAAAGGACAACCCTACCTAATACCATTAGTAACCGGGAAATCACCGCTGGGCGAGCCATTGATCAACACGGAGACATGAGCACGAAAGCAACTCTGCATCCACCCTCTCCACCTCCCACCAAAACCCATTGCTTCCATAACAAGATCAATTCCCATATTTTGATTACAAAATATTCGATAAATACATCAACAAAACATGTCTTTGGAAACTTAAGTAGATAAATAAGTGTTTTATAATATCAAAAACATATTTGTGATGAACAATTTAATTATTGATAACATATGTTTCAATTTGATATTTATTAAATTCTTTACCTAAGGATAGGGTTAGATACGTAGGCATAGTTTGACCAACACTATGGATACTACATCCGTAGCTGAAGGTTCCTGTATCCGTAGGTAAAGATGTTTAACCAAACTTCATCGACCTCATTGACAACAAAGTTCGGGAGGTTTGAACCGTTCGATCACAGGATTTTGGGCATAAGGATAATGTTTATCACATTACATACAACATGAACGGTGTTTATTACATAATATTACAACAAAACACGGACATACTGATTGAAATGATCATTTTTACAATGTTCAATGCATAGATATTGTACTATGAAATACGAACGTGTTTAGTCCAACTAGGAGATTTTCATATTACTACCTATCGTTTCGAAATATATGTTGAATACATGACCCGTGAACGTAACGTTCCATTTCGAATACAACGAGGGTCGGGAAGGATGACGAGTAGTTGGTCAAAGCAGTCAACGGGTGTCTATAGACGGATGTGTATCCGTCGGTAAGCCCGAAACTTTCTCGAATTCTCGCTAAGGGTCGTGGGAAAAATGACGTCGTGTCATGTAATAAGGTTTACAGACCGATATGTATCCGTCGGCAAGCATTTAACTAGATAATGGCCCCGAACCGTAATTTCCTCTCATTTCTGCCTCACTCGATCTCTCTCTCCCTCACTCACGCGATCTGTCTCTCTTCCTCATCGTCGTCCTCAACTCCGACTCCGACCTCATCACCGACCTCACCTCGACTCCGACCTCATCTTCGTCTCCGACCTCTACTCCGTCTCCGACCTCTACTCCGACTCCGACCTCATCTCCGACTCCTGACATCTCCGACCTCATCGCCTACCCCATCTCCGACTCCGACCTCATCGACGACCCCATCTCCGACTCCTGTTTTCTCTCTCTCAGATCTCGCTCTCTCGAACGCATACCCCATCGCGGACTCCGACCACCTTCATCGCGGACTCCGACCATATCAGATGTGACTCCAAGCTCTGTCCCGTTCGAGCTCAGGTTGAAGCTCAGACATCCACACCCTAGCGGCGAAACTACGAGGCTACACTGGCATGTTCGTTTTCTCGTCATTTTTAGGGATTTAGGGTTTGTATGGATCTAGGATTTGAATTGATTTAGGGTTTGTATGGATGTAGGGTTTGAATTGATATACGGTTTGTATGGATTTAGGGTTTGAATTGAATTGAGGGATTTAGGGTTTGAATTTAATTTAGGGATTTAGGGTTTGAATTTAATTAAGGGATGGGGGGATTTAGGGTTTGAATTGAATTAAGAGATTGAATTTAGGGATCAGTTTGTCTACCTTGGGATCGTTCTTCTACTTTCTGTTTTTGGATCTTTAGACTGCAAGTCTTGTCTAGATGTCTGTTTTTTGTTTTTTTCTTTTTACGATGCTCTTATGAGTTGAATCTCCTAGCTTATCTTTATAATATGTTGTACATACAAAGCTCCATATAATAAAATCCTCATTTATATTCCTAAACCTATATAAAATATAAACTTCAATATTCCTAAACCTATATAAAATATAAACTTCAAGCTCAATAGTTGAATAGATGTAAATATATGCTTAATTATCTTGTAAAGCTATCAAAATTTTACCCTGAGATCTTCATTCTTTAACAACTCTCCCTTCGGTCAGATATCTAGTGACCTCCCCCATTCCCTTCAAATGTAAGAGTAGTGTTTTGTGAATGAAATTGTGTATTTGACATTTGATCACGTCTTGATATATATACAAGATAGAAGATAAGTAAGTTAGAGATAATAGTCAACATGACCTCAAATATCTCTAACTAATAACAAAAAGATGACATGATAGATAGAGGGAACACTAGATCAAGACTAGATCATAAGTTGTTGCTGAGTAAGTCACAAGTTGTTGCTAATATTCCCCTCAAGTTGACAACCAGTTAGTGAGATTCAACTTCCTAAGTAGAATATCAAACTGTTGGCGTAGCAATGGTTTGGTAAGAATGTCACCAATTGATCATTAGTAGATACAATCTTTCTTAGATAATGATTTTAGATACAATGTTGCTTAGATAATGATTGTATATACAATGTTTCTCTAACTGATATACCTATAAATTGTTGCTTATTTATGCCACCTTTATTTGTTATGTGAGTTTGCATGATGGGAAGGAAAAGTAGCACCCGGTTCTTCTCCCGACTCCATTTCCTGTTCAACCCTCATACCCCTCAACAACCAACAGAATCGAGAAGCAATATCATCGCCTCTTCACAAGTTACTGATTGCGCACCTCCCAATCGGCGGATAAGAGACTTCCGGACCCCTGCAAGTAGTGTGGATGAGGGAGCCTCCACAACAACCAACCGTCCGCATGCACCGAGCATCCGGTGTCCTCAGGAAGTAGTTGACGATGATGATGTGCTTTCCATGTTGGAGGGAGAGGAGTCTCGACCTCAAAAGAAGGCAAAGACGGGGAAAAGAGGAATTGTTACAAACAAAAACCTCCAACGTCGTCTGAAGGAGATTGCTGATGGCGGGAAATTTAAATTGGGGCATAACGGGAAGGAAGTAACCGGCACGCTTGACCGGGGGATGTCGTGAGGGTCATTGGCGCCACCACTCGTACTTACATGCCAATGGAAAACCCTAATTTCGATAGTTTTCAAGAAGATGATCAGGAGTTTCTATTTCACCAGTTAACCGTAAGTATATTATTAATTTTTTCTTCTCATTACAATTGTTATTTAGGTTTCGTAGTTTATATCTGATTGGTTGCCTTTTGTGCAGTGTATGTTTGAGTTTTGTCCTGGGGAGCACCACGCGGAGCTGCTGCAGTTCATCATGTCAACGGCCAGAAGTCGTTTTAGGGAGTGGAAGTATGAGATACACAGGTGGGTCCTCAAATGGAAGAAGAAGCACCCGGGTGAAGCCGTGCCCACACCGCTCGAGTTTCAAGAACGTCCGGAACAGTTCGAGTGGCTACTCGAACACTTTGTATCCACGAAATTCATGGTAACAAATTTGATTGTAAAGCATCATTATCATAGTTTTGTTTCATAATTTTCAGTTATATGTTTGAGTTTTTACATGTTCGTTATGGTAACTAACACTTGTCAAATAGTTGCAGTTATTGAGTGATTGTGGGTCTGCAAATCGGAAAAAGAGCGTCCACGCTCACCACGGGGGTAGTATGGCATTCAAGAAATGGGCATAACTTTGGCTTGCGCGAAAATCCATGCTTCCAAGCCTTGACGCATACATAGTGGCTTACACGAAGGAAAATGACAAGAACGAGCACAACATAAAACGCGTGGTAAATTTCTTGAATTTTTGTTTATGTTTAGGCAGTAAGCAGAATATTATCTTTTGATTGCATATTTTTTATTTATGGCATAAATTCATACACTATTATGATATTTGTCTAATGCAAACTTCCTGCTGTATTTTTCATTAGGAAGAAGCCAAAATCATTGTGGAAGCGGCTCGGGAGAAGTTGTGCGAGTCACAGATGACCGAGTGTGAGGATTCATCCTCTACTGTCTTCACACCGTTGACTGTGGAGGAAGAGCTACCCATCATGCAGCAAATCGTCAAGAAGCCTCAGAAGGGTAGATTCCAACCCGGTTTCGGTCATGCGGTGATCATTCCAATTGTGAGGGATAGGCACGACGATCAATGCTCTAGTGCGAGGTCTACAAGCTCCTCTGAGGAGCTAGAAGAGTTGAGGACCCGCATTGTTCAGCAAGAGGCCGTGTTCACGCAACGTTTGGAGGAGCAGCGCCAAGCCATGATTGATGAGCAGCGCAAACTGATGGAAGAGCAGCGCAAGGAACTAGGTACCAAGTTTCAGAAAATGATGGAAATGGTTGCGTCCCAGCAAGCTACTGTCCCTTCCACAGTGACCCCGTCTTCAGTGCCGTCATCAGCCCCACTCTCTACACTTCAACAGACTTCTGGCCCACTCTCTTCAGCACCAAACCCCGAGTAGTAACATTTTCCCCCGAACTTTATTTAGTTTTTAAAACTTTTAAATATGTTTGTATAGACACATTTGCATGACTTTGAATGTTGTTGTGTGTTGGAACATTTTTATTTTATGGATGCACTGTAGTATTTAGAATAATTTATACAGGTTACAGGTTTGCCCAGGTACCAGACCCAATTTAGGGTATATACACGATTGGGTGCAACATATTTGAAATGTTTTTTTGTTCTGGTAATCATTTTTGGCCGACAGATACAAATAATCGTATTCGTAGGTGAAGTATAACACTTTACCTACGGATGAGACATGTATGTAAAGACACGAAGCTACGTTACGGATGCCATCTGTGACTAAGGTGTTATACTTTACCTACGGATACCATCTGTAGGTTGTAAAACCTTTACCACAGATAGCATCCACAGCCATGGTATCCGTAGGAAAAGTCAAAAGCCTAGCTACGGATAGCATCCGTAGGAAAAGTGACACACCTTACCTATAGATGCTATCAGTGGTTAAAGTATCCGCAGGAAAAGAATAAAAACATCACCTACGGATACAACCCGTCTGAAAATTGGAAAACCTGACCTACGGAAGGTATCCATAGGCATGGTTGTCAACCCTACCTACGGATACGATCCGTGGCTAGGGATATCTCCTCACAGACGGATACAAGTTTTCGTCTTCCAAAAAGTACATCGACGAGACCTGTCCGACGGATCCTGGCCGACGGATGCATCTGTTGGCGAAGCCCCATGCCGACGGATAGGGTGACATACCCAATGGATCGTATGCGTCTGTCAAGTCCCTTTCAACAGTAGTGTTTATGGGGCCGATCTTCCACAGAGCGGAGGGGCGTGAATTACTTAGTCCCTTTAGGACCAGAGGATTCACCGTGTTCACCCCGAGGTACCGTTCATTGGTTCGGGTGGGACGCCTGGTTTTTTGGTCTCTTGAGTTACTGTTCATCGGCCCGAGGTTTTTTTTTATTTTTTTTCCCTATTTTGTTTGGTTCGCTCCTTTTTTCGAGGTTTGTTCCCGTAGCTCCAGATGAGAGCTTCTTTGTTTTGGTTCCGTTGTAGATTGATCCTTCTTAGATCCTTCTTTTTTTCAATAAAATTTTTCGAGCTTATAAAAAAAACTACTGAGACACCCTTGGTTGTTGTCGAGGAATTGGTTGGGCCTGCACAAGTTAAACATGCCTTGAAGCCTTCTGATGGGGTTGTGTTGGTAAATTCTTGTTTGGTGGAGGATTGTGGTCCTTCTGGTGATCAACTGGGTAATCCAAGGAAGGATGCCCTCCTCAAACCTCTGAAACATAAGAGTTTCCCCCTAAGCATTAAACCTATTATTATAAGACTAATTCAAGAGCACTTTTTTTGAGCTGTGAAAGAGTCGTGAATCATGTTGACGTTTGGAAACTAGGGGTGGGCATTGGGTGGTTAACCACCCAATTGAACACTTTACGAACCCAAACCCAAAAACAAATTTTTTACAGTGAAACCAACCAGTTCACTGACCGGTTGGTTAGCGGTTTTAACCAACCAACCACTTTACTACATGTAAGTACAAATTTAGATACCAATATCCATACACATATTTTTATTTCAAGCCAAAACATATTACTACATTCTCCAAAACAAAAGAAAAAAACATAAAAGTCATCGTGTTCTATGTTAGCAATCTGTGCGACACAAAAGAGTGCTCATGGGTCATTCATCTATGTCAGATCAGTGGTTATTATGAAGCCATGTGTATATGATGAACATTACCGGATTGTTTGGTTAACCGATGGTTTGACGTTTCAAGAACCGACAACCAACCGTTAAATTTCCGGTTCGATCGTCAAGAACCCGCAACCAACCGTTAATGTAAGAACCACTCCCGGTCAATGCCAGTCAAATCGGGGAAAAACAGGAAAATTT
The DNA here is from genome assembly GCA_963921825.1 of Erodium maritimum. NCBI lineage: Eukaryota > Viridiplantae > Streptophyta > Magnoliopsida > Geraniales > Geraniaceae > Erodium > Erodium maritimum. The sequence goes on along the minus strand of OY997588.1, from coordinate 110,439,631 downwards.
AAAATTTTTGGACAAACGCTTAAATGAACCAAAATTTGACCCCGAGGGTCATACCGGACTTAAGTTGACCCCGATATCGACCAAGGTGAGTTTCGGGGGACTCAAGGCAACTTTCTGACAAATTTGGGAAAGGTTGACTTTTTGCTGGAAAAGTCAACCGAGCGACGTTTTGGTCCATTCGAGGCTCGTTTCGGATCCAAAAAGCTTAGCCATCGTCACGGCGGTCTTAGTTGAGCCGTTTCCTTGTAGCCCGTGAAGTTTCGTAATTTCTTGGAAAAAGTGCCCGTTCGGGGCCCGACACGGCCGAATTTCGCGAATCTGATTGGAAATTATCTAGAAGATATTTTCCAAAAAGGGATGGGACCCACTTGCCACATGTCACCAATGTGGTGGTGTTAGGTTTATTGGACAAAACAAAAGATGGGACTTGAGGGTTAGTTTTGTAAATATGGAAAAGTGTTGTGTTTTTGAAAAAATACAAAGATGAGAGATGGAGGGGTATTCGGCCATATTGGAGAAAGTGGAGTTTTGGAGAGAGAAAGGGGAGTTAGAAGAAGAAGAGAAAAGAGGAGGTGTTGGAAGTTTAGTGATTTCCCGTCGATCAAACCGGTGGATCGTCTCAACGATCAAGGAATCGAGTTCACACCGTCATTCTCTATGGTGAACACCTAACCGATTTTCATTTTGTTAGGTTTGAAAGTTAGGGTTTGGATTGAAATGGGTTGAATATGGATGAGTTGAGGTGTGGGGTTTGTTGGAGGTGTTTTGGAGCGAAGGGATGAACGTTTTCCGGTGACCGGAGGCTCGGGGGAGCTCCGGCCACCATGTGTGGTGGCTGGCCGGCCATGGGGTGGCTGGCCGGAGCTAGGACCAGCCACCACCATGGTGGGCCGGCCCCAAATTGACCCTAGCCACCCACGGCCAAGGTTGACCGGGTGGGGCCCACGTGCTCGGGTGATCGGGTTTCGTGTTCGGGTGGTTTAGGACGTTCCCCGAGTCATTTATCTACGCCCGGATCGAAATTTGGAATTGAATTGTGAAAGTTGTAATTGACGGGTTTAGAAACTTTAAACGCGAATTAAATTACTCGGAAGTCGAAATTTGATTCCGTCGAGTGCCTAGGAACCCTTGAATTATTCAAAGACCGTAGAAACGAAAACGGGAATTTTCGGAGCCCCGGAAGGACGTTTTCAAAACCCGGGCAGATTCGCCACGTCGGGCGAATCGGGCCTTTCCGGGTCCATTATCGACAATGTCGAGTAATTGGGAAGTTTGGGAGTGATCTACATTGTCGGGGTTACTTTTGGGCGTCAAGTTTATTAAAATTCAGTTTATGCCTGCAAGCTTAAAAGTATTTAAAATTGTGTTCTTATTAGATCGTGCCGCAGACAAAGGAAAGGGAAAGGTCGACGAGTGATCGAGATCACGCCGGAGCTTGTTAGTGAGCTTTTGGAGAAATCATACGAGGTAGGAAAAAGTAGCCGGATCTCGGCCCTGACTAGGGAAAGTTAACAGTAGAAATGCATGTGACGCTTGGGTGTCGTGGGTTAAGTAAGTTTATCGAATATTAGAAAGGCAGGCGACACCGGGTGGTGTCGTATGATACGGGAACGTATCGAACAATAGAAATGCATGTGACACTTAGTAGTGTCGTGGGAGTAGTGAACTTATTGATATTTGAATTTACTGGAGGCATTTGGTTATGCCCGGAGGTTGATTGTTTAGTTCATGTCTTGGGTGGCCATGAGAGCCCGTATTTTACTGTTGGTTTCTTGGGTGGCCATGAGAGCCCGTGCTTTACTGGTTGTGTCTTGGGTGGCCATGAGAGCCCGTATTTTACTGTTGGTGTCTTGGGTGGCCATGAGATCCCGTGCTTTACTGTTTGTGTCTTGGGTGGCCATGAGAGCCCGTATTTTACTGTTGGTGTCTTGGGTGGCCATGAGAGCCCATGCTTTACTGTTTGTGTCTTGGGTGGCCATGAGTGTCGTGGGGGTTGTTGAGCCCGTGGGTTACTGTTGGTGTGTCTTGGGAGGCCATGAGTGCCCGTGGGGTTGTTGAGCCCGTGAGTTACTGTTGGTGTGTCTTGGGAGGCCATGAGTGCCCGTGTGGTTGTTGAGCTTGTGAGTTACTGTTGGTGTGTCTTGGGAGGTCATGAGGGCCCGTGGGGTTGTTGAGCCCGTGTTTTACCGTTGGTATCTTGGGTGGCCATGAGTGCCTGTGGAGTGTTAAGTCGGTGTTGTTGCTGTTTGTTGAACTTTGTTTTTTTTATTGTGATTGTGGTTACCTGAGGTTGGGGGACCGCTTCATAATAACGGGGGTCCTGTGATCGCACGCGTCTCCATGTTCAGACGGGGTAGAGGGCCCGCCCGTGAGGAAAGGGGTCCTGGCCGCGCGTGCGTGGGGGTGACAGGTCGACAGCCTGATCCGACTTTGTGTCGGGAAAAGTGCGACAGGTCGACCGCCTGGCCTGACAGGGATCGGAAAAGTTGCGTGGGGACCGAGTTGCACGACAGGTCGACCGCCTGGCCTGACAGGGATCGGCAAAGTGTGTGGGGGACTGAGCAGATGGAGTGCGATCCTTTGTGATCTTGTTTGGTGTGCGATCCTTAGTGATCTTGGGTGTTGCGTGGTTATCTGTCGTTTCATTGGAGGAAGTCGTCAATCGTTGTGTCGGGTCTACATTACGGGTCCGAGTGTTGAGTCGGTTGAGGAAAGTAACAGTCGTGTGTCAGTCGGGTTACTTGAGTTTGGGGATGGTAGTCCCCGGTGTTTGGGTTGTTGTTGGTGTTACCGGCATTGTCTGCTAAGTATGTCGTAGTCAGTCTGTTATCCGTGATGGTGAGCGAACGCTCACCTCTAGCTGCTTTTCCTACAGGTACTGGTCGCGGGATGGACTAGGTGAGCTCTTGAAGCTTGAAGAGCTAGGAGCGGAGTCCGAGTTTTCTTTTGAGTCTAGCGACGTACACTTTGTATTTTGTCCGCTTGTTGGGACGTACTTTTGAGTTGTAAATTATTATTTTTGATTAACTAAATGGTGGTTTTAAAGTGATTTATATAAAAGGTTTAAAAATGTTTTATTGTCTTAAACGTTCGCATCCCGAGTTCGGTTTTACTGAAATTGGGGCGTGACAGTTAACTTTCCAGTTTTTTTTGTTTTTTCGGTGCGGTTTCCGGTTGGTGGTGGTTGGTTTTAGCGGTTTCGGTTTTTTTTGCCCACCCCTATTGGAAACTGGTTGATCAAGCTCGAAATGCTCTAATTGCTCGAAATGCTCCAATTTCTCAGCCTGCTTAACCGAAGGCCGATCCGAATTTAACTTCAGAAGGTGAAGAGTGGGTTCCCAATGAGGGTTGATTTCGTTTTGATCGTATTTTTTGTGTTGGTCTTGTAGTCCTCTTTTGTTTTCAAGCTTTGGCTCGCTAGCTCTTTTGAGAGTTCCTTTGTAATCGTTGGTGTTCTTTAGTCCTGGTCTTTCTTAGACTTGGGGTCTCTTAATAAAAATATGTGCTTATAAAAAAAAGATAATCAACCTCCCATTTCAATTAATCAAACGATTGTCTTAAATGATACACCTAAAGTGTATGTTGAACATTAAGCTAATCAGGATCCAATAGCAATTGATCACAATAAAGGAATTCTATAAATTATTGATAGTCCAGTAGATCTAGTTATTCAGGATGTACCTGAAAAGATTGAGCAACCGATTGTACGACATGATCCTCGAGAGATTATTGATCAACCATTAAGAAAATCTATTAGAATAAAGAGGTCGACAGTTCCTTGTGATTTTGTAGTGTATTTACAAGAAAATGACTACAATGTTGGAGTCATAGATGATCCTGAAGCGTTTTCACAAGCGGTGAGTTGTGAAAAGTCAAATTTATGGTACAATGCTATGAAGGATGAGTTGAAGTTTGGGATCTTGTCGAGTTTTCATTAGGTGCAAAACACATTGGGTGCAAATGAGTCTTTAAAAGACATAAATCAAGACCCGTGGCTAAAGGATTCACTTAAAGGGAAGGAATCGATTACAGTGAAACATTTTCACCTAAATCTAAACAAGATTCTCTTGTATTATTTTAACATTTTTTGCACATTTTGACTTGTAACTTCATTAGATGGATGTGAAAACATCATTTCTCAATGGTGATATAGAGGAAGAGGTATAGATGAAACAACCTAAAGGTTTTTCCTCTAATGCTAGTGAACAGTTGGTGTGAAAAATTAAGAAATCCATATACGGGTTAAAACAAGCCTCTCGTTAGTTGTATTAAAAGTTTCATGATATTGTCTCTTCATTCGGATTCGAAGAGAATATCATGGGTCAGTGTACCAAAAGGTCAGTGGGAGTAAAACTTGTTTTCTCATTTTGTATGTGGGTGATATACTACTTGCAACCAATGATAAGAGACTACTTTAGGAGGTGAAACAATTTCTTTCAAAGAACTTTGATATGAATGATATGGATGAAGCCTCTTATCTCATTGACATTAAGATCATAAGAGACAGACATAAAAGTGTTCTCGGTTTGTCTTAGAAGCCCTATATCAACAAAGTCTTAGAAATGTTTCGGATAAAAAATTGTTCGCCAAGTGTAGCTCCCATTGTGAAAGGGGATAAAGTTCACATTGAACCAATGCCCAAAGAATGAATTCGAAAAGGAACGAATGAACCAAATTACCTAAGTTTCGGTTGTTGGAAGCTTAATGTATGCTCAGGTTCGTACAAGATATATGACATAGAATTTGTAGTTGGAATGTTGGGTCGATATTAGAGTACTCCAGGTAAGGACCACTGAGAGCTGCAAAGAAGGTCACGAGGTACCTTAAAGGTACTAAGGACTACATGCTTATGTATAGACGAACTCATAACTTGGAAATAATTGGCTATTGTCGTTCGGACGTTGCTGGCTGCGTTGATTCACAAAAATCAACATCAGAGTACATTTTTATGTTAGCCGGTGGATCCGTATCTGTGAAGACCGCTTCGGTAAAAAGTGTTAATTTATTTAATTTTATTCGATCGAAACTTCGAGGTTGAAAATTGGGTCGGTTTTTCGTAACGACGTGGTTGAAATTTGATTTAATTCTTAATTCTTTTAAAATAAATAAATAAATAAACAAGAAAAAGAAAAAAAAAGGACAAGGGTCGGGTCGGGTCGGGCGGACCAGACCCGACCAGGCGACCCAGCCTGGCCAGGCCCGAACCCAACCGAGCCTCTAATTGGGCCGAAAAGCCCAGTTCGCAGTTGAGGCCCACTTCCAGACCGGCCCGGGTTTATAAACCCTCAGTTAGGGTTTCATTCGCACTTTCCCTTTCCTTTTCGAGCAGCCGCACCCACACCTCATCTTCTCTCTCCCTCCTCTGATCGTTCTCGAACCCTCACGGCCTCCCTTTCCGATCGATGCCGTCACCGAGACCTAGCTCGGTTCTCCGGCCACGGTCCTGGCCATCTCCCCCTCGCCTCCTCCTCTTCTCTTTCCACCGCACACGTCCGCCACCGCCAGAGGCCGCGAAACCAAAAACCGCCGAAAAGGTCAAACCCGTCGCCGCCACTCTCCTTCCTCCTCCCTCCTCAGTTCGCCACCGCCTTCTCTCTCTTCCCCGTCCAGTCGATCCGTTGTCGAGCCCTCGTCTCGAGCTCCTCACCGTCGAGCTCGACGAATCTGGGACGTAGTCGTCCGGATCTGAGGTGACCTTCCCGCCACGCTCCACCACGCTCACGGCCACACATCCCCGTCACCGTCTCGTTTTCCCCACGGTGAGTTCACGACCCGTGTAGCCTCAGCCGGCCGGAGTTCGTCCGAGCCCTCTTCTCTTATCTCGATTTTCTTCTTCCCAATTGTTTTCCTTTCCGAGCTTTGTGGTTCTGGACTTTTCGGGAAGTTTTGAAACAAATTCTTTTTCTTAATCTGTTTGTTCGTTGTAACAAGAACTGTTGAAACAAAATTAAAGTAAAGAAATTAAATTGAAGAATGTTTAGAAATGGTTTTAAATCAAAAGAAATTGAAAAGCAATTTTGGTTTCGAATGGATTTAATTGAAAACTGGACCTTGAACTGGTGAACGGACTGAGGCTGTCAAACCTGCGAAAAATAGGAAAATTTAAAAATTTTAAGACAGACACTGAATTGAACCTAAAATTGACCCCGAGGGTCATACCGGACTTAAGATGACCCCGATATCGACCAATGTGAGTTCCGGGGGACTCAGGGCAACTTTCTGATCAATTTGGGAAATGTTGACTTTTCGTTGGAAAAGTCAATCGAGTGACGTTTTGGTCCATTCGAGGACCGTTTTGGGTCCAAAAAGCTTAGCCGTCGTCGCAGCGGTCTTAGTTGAGCCGTTTCCTTGTAGCCCGCCAAGTTTCGTAATTTTTGGGAAAAAGTGCCCGTTCGGGGCCCGAAACGTCCGATTTTCGCGAATCTGATTTGAAAATATCTAGTAGATATTTTCCAAAAGGTGTGGGACCCACCTTGCCACTTGTCCAACAAGTGGTGGTGTTAGTTTTGGGGGGAAAATGAAGATGAGCCTACATGGGGGTTTCGGCCACACCCAAAAAATAAAAGAAAAAAATAGAAAAAGGAAGAGAGTGGTTTAGAGAGAGAAGGAGAAGGAGAAGAAGAGAGAAGGGAGAGAAAGTTAGGGTTTGGAGGCACTATTCACGTCATCTAACCCTTGGATCGTCTTAAAGTTCGAAGAATCAAACTCTCCTCGTCTTCCTCTACGGTATACACCAAACCGATCTTCGATTTGTCAATTTCTAAATTTAGGTTTTGGTTTGAAACTATTAGTTTAGGGTGTTTTGAGGTTGGGGGAATTGTTGGAGAGGTTTTGGAGGGGAAGGGGAACGTTTTCCGGCGACCGGGAGCTCGGGAGGAGCTCCGGCCACCATAGGGGGTGGCCGGCCACCACCATGGTGGGCCGGGCCCATTTAAGCCCTAGGGCCCACGACCAAGTTGGGCCGGATGGGGCCCACGTGCTCGGGTGCTCGAGTTTAGTGTTCGGGAGGTTTAAAACGTTCCCCGGACCATTTATCCATAACCGAATCAAAAATTTATATTAAATTGGAAAAGTTATAATTAACGGGTTTTAGAAACTTGAAACGGTAATTAATTGACTCGGAAGTCGGAATTCGATTCTGTCAAGTACATTGGGACCCTTGAATTATTCTAAGTCCGTAGAATAATTCAAGGGTCCCAATGTCGGGAATTTTTGGAGCCCCGGAAGGGCATTTACAAAACCCGGGCAGATTCGCCATGTCGGGCGAATCGGGCCTTTACGGGTCCTTTGTCGACAATGTCGAGTATTTGGGGAGTTTGGGAGTAATCGACATTGTCGGGGTTAAGTTTGGGCATCAAGTTTAATGATTTTCAGTTTATTCCTGCGAGTTGTTAAGTGCCTTAAAATTGTGTTCTTTTAGATCGTGCCACGGACCGAGGCAAGGGAAAGCTGGGTGAGTGACTAAGATCACACCGGAGCTTGTTGGTTGGCTTTTGGAGAACAAGTGGTGGTGTTAGTTTTGGGGGGGAAATGAAGATGAGCCTACATGGGGGTTTCGGCCACACCCAAAAAATAAAAGAAAAAAATAGAAAAAGGAAGAGAGTGGTTTAGAGAGAGAAGGAGAAGGAGAAGAAGAGAGAAGGGAGAGAAAGTTAGGGTTTGGAGGCACTATTCACGTCATCTAACCCTTGGATCGTCTTAAAGTTCGAAGAATCAAACTCTCCTCGTCTTCCTCTACGGTATACACCAAACCGATCTTCGATTTGTCAATTTCTAAATTTAGGTTTTGGTTTGAAACTATTAGTTTAGGGTGTTTTGAGGTTGGGGGAATTGTTGGAGAGGTTTTGGAGGGGAAGGGGAACGTTTTCCGGCGACCGGGAGCTCGGGAGGAGCTCCGGCCACCATAGGGGGTGGCCGGCCACCACCATGGTGGGCCGGGCCCATTTAAGCCCTAGGGCCCACGACCAAGTTGGGCCGGATGGGGCCCACGTGCTCGGGTGCTCGAGTTTAGTGTTCGGGAGGTTTAAAACGTTCCCCGGACCATTTATCCATAACCGAATCAAAAATTTATATTAAATTGGAAAAGTTATAATTAACGGGTTTTAGAAACTTGAAACGGTAATTAATTGACTCGGAAGTCGGAATTCGATTCTGTCAAGTACATTGGGACCCTTGAATTATTCTAAGTCCGTAGAATAATTCAAGGGTCCCAATGTCGGGAATTTTTGGAGCCCCGGAAGGGCATTTACAAAACCCGGGCAGATTCGCCATGTCGGGCGAATCGGGCCTTTACGGGTCCTTTGTCGACAATGTCGAGTATTTGGGGAGTTTGGGAGTAATCGACATTGTCGGGGTTAAGTTTGGGCATCAAGTTTAATGATTTTCAGTTTATTCCTGCGAGTTGTTAAGTGCCTTAAAATTGTGTTCTTTTAGATCGTGCCACGGACCGAGGCAAGGGAAAGCTGGGTGAGTGACTAAGATCACACCGGAGCTTGTTGGTTGGCTTTTGGAGAACACGCACGAGGTAGGGAAAAGTAGCCGGATCTCGGCCCTGACTAGGGAAAGTTAACAGTAGAATTGCATGTGACACCGGGGTGTCGTGGGTTAAGTAGGTTATCGAAGTTTGGAAATCATGTGACACTTAGTAGTGTCGTAGGAGCAGAGAACTTATCGACGTTAGAATTACTGGAGGCATATGACCATGCCCGGAGGTTGATTGTGAACTTATCGATATTAGGAGTACTGGAGGCATATGACCATGCCCGGAGGTTGATTGTGAAACTGTTGATATTAGGACTGTTGGAGGCATTGGTTATGCTGGAGGTCGATTGTACTTTACTGTCGTGTCTTGGGTGGCCATGAGAGCCCGTACTTTACTGTTGTGTCTTGGGTGGCCACGAGAGCCCGTACTTTACTGTTGAGTCTTGGGTGGCCATGACAGCCCGTGTTTGCTGTTGGTGTCTTGGGTGGCCATGAGTGCCCGTGGGGTTGTTGAACCCGTGTCTTTGCTGTCGATGTGTCTTGGGAGGCCGTGAGTGCCTGTGGGATTGTTGAACCCGTGTCTTTACTGTTGGTGTGTCTTGGGTGGCCGTGAGTGCTTGTGGGGTCGTTGAGCCCGTGAGTTACTGTTGGTGTGTCTTGGGTGGCCGTGAGTGCCCGTGGGGTTGTTGAGTCCGTGAGTTACTGTTGGTGTGTCTTGGGAGGCCGTGAGTGCCCGTGGGGTTGTTGAGCCCGTGAGTTATGGTTGGTGTGTCTTGGGTGGCCATGAGTGCCTGTGGAGTGTTAAACCTTGCTTGTGATTGTGATTGTGGTTACCTGAGGTTGGAAACCCGACTTTGTGTCGGGGAAGTTGCGTGGTGTGGCTAGCTTCCCGACTGGGATCGGGGGAAGCGGAGAGGTTGTGGGCTAGCCCCCCGACTGGGATCGGGGGAAGGATTGCGAGGTTGGTGGTGTAGCTAGCCTCCCGACTGGGATCGGGAGAAGCGGAGAGGTTGTGGGCTAGCTTCCCGGCTGTGTGTCGGGAGAAGTTTCGTGGTTTGCGCGGGTGTGGCTAACCACCCGACTGGGATCGGGTGAAGCGGAGAGGTTGTGGGTTAGCCTCCCGACTGGGATCGGGAGAAGTTGCGCGACAGGTCGACTGCCTGACCCGAATGGGATCGGTAAAGGGCGAGAGACAGAGATTGGGTTACTGAGCAGCTGGTGTTGCGTAGTTTTACCGTCGTGTCTTTGGAGGAGGTCGTCAATGGTTGTGTCGGGTTTACACCACGAGTCCGAGTGTTGAGTATGTGGAGGAAGGTAACTGTCGTGTGTCTTTTGAGTACTTGAGTTGGGGATGGTGATACCCGGTGTTGAGTTTGTTGTTGGTGTTACCGACATTGTCTGCTATGTATGTCGTAGTCAGTCTGTTATCCGTGGTGGTGAGCGAACGCTCACCCCTAGCTGCTTTTCCTACAGGTACCGGTCGCAGGTTGGACTATGTGAGCTTCTTAAGCTTGAAGAGCTAGGAGCGGGATTCTGGGTTTATTTTGAGTCTAGCGACGGATACCATACTTTTGTCCACTTGTTGGGACGTGTTTTAAGTTGTAAATTTTATTTTGTTGAACAAATGGTGTTTTTAAAGTGGTTTAATGTAAAAGGTTTCAAAATGTTTAATTATTTTAAATGTTCGCGTCCCGAGTTCGGTTTACTGAAATGGGGGCGTGACAGGGGCTACCCAAGCGTTTAAACGTGACGTTTTAAACTGGACGGTAAAACGGACTTAGAACGGGACTGAAAATGGAACGCCGAATCGGACACCTCGGGATCTGTGCCCTAGACCCGTGCCTTGGGAAACGTGCACCGGGTTCTGTGCTCGGGACTCGATTCGTCGTAATCCTGCTTTTAGCCCGCTCGAATTTAAAAGTTTGAACTTAAATGGAAATCGTCATAACTGTTAATTTAACGTTGGAATCGGTTTTAATTGTAGCTTTCGTTGTAAAGTAGAGTCCGGCTTCGATCGAAGGGAAGACCGGAGTTAAACCTAGACGCGGATTTTGCCCTAGAAGACGGTGTTGGCCCGGTCATCAGCAGCTAGGAGACGCTGATGTGGTATCGTCTTGAGGTAGGGAAAGTAGCGAATACCGGTTTAATTACGGAAAGTTACTAGTATGCATGCTAGGTAATAATAATAAAATCGGAAAGATCGTAGTTTGGCATTTAGGATGCAAACAACTAGCGTAGACGTATGAACATTTACATTTTCTGTCTTGGGAATTGTTGTGCTGGTAGTTTCGGGCCATGACGTGCCCGTAGGATTGTTTGTTGGGTGCTTCTACTAGTGTGCTTGTGTTGTTTGAACGGATATTAAATAACGAACATGAAAACGGATAGGATTGAACTAGTGATGCATGCTGATGACCTATGTGGTTATTTCCTGTTAATTGATATGTTGATCTGTGAGACGGTTGGGGATTTGATACTGGTTAAGCCGGTGGGGTTACCACGTTGAACGTGGGATCGGTAAGTGATGGTAAGTATGTGACGGTTTGAGTGTGCTTAAGAGTTCAATAAGATTGTTGCTCGGTGTTGCATGATTGTGATTGTGTGGGCATGTGTGCCGTGTTTGTTGTAATGAGAACCCTTGGTTGTGATATGGTCGGGTGAGTCATAGACCGACGTGCCGTGTATTTGTGGTAAGAATGTTGGGCCTTGTGATTGTTATTTTGTTGTGTGTTCCTTGAGGATGGTATTCCGGTTGAGATTGGGCCTACGGGTCGTGTTTAGGGCCGACGGGCCATAATATGGTGTGGGCCTACGGGTCGTGTTGGGCCTGCGGGTCGTGTTGCATAGGGCCGACGGGCAACATCATATCATCTTGCATAGGGCCGACGGGCCACATCATATCATATTGCATAGGGCCGACGGGTCGGAGCCGACGGCCCAAATCTTATCATAGTGGGCCTGCGAGTCGTGGTTGGGCCTACAGGTCGTGGTTGGGCATGCGGGTCGTGTTGGGCCTACGGGTCGTGATGGGCACTGGGTGCCGTGTTTCGACCTTGATGATCTATGGTCCTTTGGAGACGTTTCCGAGAGTCCCGACGAATGCTTCCTCATAAGTATGTTTCCGGCATTCTCGACGTTATACGTCTTTGTGACGTTATGCGTCTCCTCTGGATCGAGAGGTAGTCCGATGGATGCTTGACTTACCGGTTTGTTAAGATGGTATTGGACTGTGTACAGTCGGCGAAGTTCGTGTATTGTGGCACGGGACGTGTGTATTGATGGTTTTGTGTTGGTTGCGTTTGCTGGTTGTCATTGTGTTATTGTGTGAAAGTCGTCATTAAGAGTATTGTAAGTTTGGCTATGAACCCCAGTTTGGCAGTTAGTTGTGATGTACTCGTATGCCCTAATTGGACGGTTACTCATGGTGGTGAGCCGAGGTTCATTACCTTTACTACTTTCTCTACTAGGCGAAAGTTCACCCCTTTGTTGATTTTCAGGTGTTGAGCGGGATTTGTGCTAGCAGGACACATCTGATCTTGGGAGCTAGCGAGGGTCCTAGGCTAGTAGGTCTAGAGACGTGCGTTTGTTTTTGAACCGAACTTTGTATACTGGGTTTTGTGAGCTGTTAACTTTGTCAATTGATTTATTATCACTTTTGCAATTTTATCTTTCGTAATTTTACCGTGTTTATTTATTATTTTAAGTTCACGACTCGAGTCCGGTCAAAACCGGATTTGGGGCGTGACAGTATCGTTGAGGAGCGTAAAGCAAAACTTAATAGCTACTTCCACCATGGAGGCTGAGTTCGTATCTTCTTTTGAGGCTACATCGCATGGTGTATAGATGAGGAGTTTCATTTCGGGGCTTAGAATTATAAATCATATATCTAAGCCCATAAGGATATACGGTGACAATTCAGTTGCAGTCTTTATGGCTAAAAAACCACAAGAGTGGTAGTCGAAATAAACACATCGACATTAAGTATTTATCCATAAGTAAACATGTTCATGATCAATCAGTGGTGATCGAACACAATTCAGGGGGTGGTGGTGATTGATTACGAAGTCAATTACAAGATATGCATTATATCTGGGCCTTTAATTCTATGATCCAATGGCCCATATTGATAGTTCTATGTTCTGACGAAGTTCTAAAGTTTGTACCTGATAGTTATTATATATATATATAGGAGAGCAATCAGGTGCGAACCATGAGTTACGATGCGAACATGCGAACTCAACCAGATTGTGGCATGTGTCGCGCTCGGAAAATGTTCCCCCTTTTTTTATAATCAAGTTTATTAATTCGATTTTTTCCCGTTTCGTTTCAACTCCGATTTCATTTTTTCTTGCGCCAAAATTCTTATTTTTTCAAGAGCTTTCTAACAAGTAGTGGATTGCATATATTTTGATGTGTTTTTGAATAAGTGTGTGGATGTGTGAATATGAGTGCGAAAAGTGTGATGTGTTTTGCAAATTTAGTGTATATGGTTTGCGGATTTAGTGTATATGGTTTGCGGATTTAGTGTATATGGTTTGCGAATTTAGTGTGTTTTGCAAAGTTAGTGTATATGGTTTGCGGATTTAGTGTATATGGTTTGCGGATTTAGTGTATATGGTTTGCGAATTTAGTGTATATGGTTTGCGAATTTAGTGTGATGTGTTTTGCGAATTTAGTGTATATGGTTTGCGAATTTAGTGTATATGGTTTGTGAATCTCGTGTTATTTATAGTGTGTCCATATATATATATATATATTATATGTGTGTTTCTCAAAATTGTATCTTTATTGATTCAGTGTTGTTGCATCTCCAAATGTCAAAGTGCTTGTAGTTGGCAACCCCTGTAACACCAAGTCAGTTACTTAAATCATCATATTAATTGTCTAATACCATATATAAATATATATACTATATTATGCTGATTTGTAATATCTTCATCTTCTTGATGTTCAGTGCATTGATTTGTTTGAAAAATGCTCCCAACATACCAGCAAATAACTTCCATGCCTTGACTCGATTAGATGAGAATAGAGCAAAATGTCCCTATTCACTAAATTCGCAAACCATATACACTAAATTCGCAAACCATATACGCAAAATCCGCGAACCATACACACTAAATCCGCAAACCATATACACTAACTTTGCAAAACACACTAAATTCGCAAACCATATACACTAAATCCGCAAACCATATATACTAAATTTGCAAACCATATACACTAAATCCGCAAACCATATACACTAAATTTGCAAAACACATCACACTATTTCGCACTCATATTCACACATCCACACACGTGTTCAAAAACACATCAAAATATATGCAATCCACTACTTGTTAGAAAGTTCTTGGAAAAATAAGAATATTGGCGCAAAAAAAAAATTAAATCGGAGTTGAAACGAAACGGGAAAAATTAAATTAATAAACTTGGTGGGAAAAAAAAAGATGAGCATTTCTAAGCGCGACACGTGTCATGTTGTTGTTGAGTTCGCAGGTTCGTATTTTAAGAGGGGTTCGCACCTGATTGCTTCCCTATATATATATATATATATATATGGTATCCAGTACAAACCACCCTTATCGTGCATATATATATATATATATATATATAGGGATACTATCTACTAAAAACCAAGTGTTAAATACAAACTGAGGACTAATTGTGACCATAAGATTAGAATAAGTGAATGGATGAGATTAAAATATCTTATCAATGGCATAAGGGTAAATAAATACAACTTTAAATGTAATCTAGACATTTTAAACGGAAAGATTAAATCTGATTTTTTACTATACAGTTACTGTAGCGCGAAAATTGTTTCATCTAATTCATATGAATGTTTCATCTGTTTAAACTGAATGTTTCATTTCATCTGAAAAAGGTTTAATTTTGCTAAAGTTAGTGTTTCATTTCGTTGAACTAGTTGTTTCATTTTGTTAAATAGTTTGTTTCATTTGATCCGAGTGTTTCATTTCGTTGAACTCAATTTTTTTCGTTTTGTTAATGTTAGTGTTTTATTTCGTTGAATTGTTTGTTTCATTTTGCTAAATAGTTTGTTTCATTTGATTAGAGTCTGTCATTTTGTTGAAATTAGTTTTTCTCATTTTATTAATGTTAATGTTTCATTTCATTATTTTGATTGTTTCATTTTATCTGATTGCTTCACTTCGTTTGACCTAATGTTTCATATTGTTAATCTTAATGTTTCATTTAACATAGTCTGGTGTGTTATTGATTACACTCTTTTAACAATCACAAACGTTATTGCTAGGAAAGTCGGGTACCCACATTTACATTCATTGGACATATAATTATTAATTGAGGACAAGATACATTCTGAAACACTTCCCATAAACATAGTAGAATTACATACTTACTGATAAGCTAATACATTAAAAAAAAAAGAACTTCCCTTTTCCCAGATTCATAACACAAGTATCAAACCTCACCCTTAAACAATCAAAACATAATACAACTTTGATGATACTACACACCTATCCAGAAACAGATTTAGTATAGAAGCATGAAAATACTAAAACTTGAGGCTCCCATAGATTCTGGCGACGGAGCCCAATCTGGATATATAGGATCCGCCATGAATATGAATTCGGGTAATGAAGCAAAAAAATTATGGTTTCTCCAGATCAGCGCAGAAATCCACTGGTAATGAAGAAAAAAAAGGGAAATCAATGTAGATAAGGAACATATGGTTTGGAACTTACCATTTTTAATGAATTTAATATAACAACTTATCGATTAATATAACATGAGTGAAATTAAAAAATAAATTCTGGTGGGGAGTAATTGGACACAAGTATCAAACCTTAGATCGACAAAGGTCACCGGTTCGGAGCAGTGACCAGACCAATGGCGAGGCCTGCTCGTCTTCTCCCGGTGGCGATGCGCCATCAGACCAGCGACTGACCTCACCGATCTGGAACCATCCAGAATGTCGTCGCGAAGATCGAATCGTCGTTGCTGATGGTGTCCCTCTTCTTGTTGATGTTATCTTCTCGACGTCCTTGGCGCACGAACTACCCGGATCCGGCGTATAAGAAAACAAGGAGACCTCCATGACCGACGGCGGATGGTTTCGGAAATAGAGCATATATGACTATAGGAGAGAGAATGAAAGCGAAAGACAAGAGATAGGTAATGAGATACTAAACATTAGGGTTAGGTGAATTAATTGAAGAGATCAAATGACATATATATATATATCCTTTTGTACGCGTGAAAACTCAAAAGGAAAAACAAATTCAAACTAAATTACAATTTGTACCATTACTCATCCCTTTAATCTCAGCCATTCAAATCAGTTCATCTAATGATTACGGTAAGTCCTTAGTTTGTATTGGTAAATATAGTTTGCAATGGATAGTAAGTCTATATATATATATATGGTATCCAGTACAAACCATCATTATCGTGCAAACTAAGAAATCACGAGAGCCATAGGATGCGGTCAAGATGACGTCATCAGAGCGCACCCGATCTTGCCACGCGCGCGGTAGCAATTTCGTAAATAACGTGAACTATGATCTCGCAGCACGTGTTAACCACGCGCGCATCACGAATGGTAATCAACATTCTGTATACTATCAGCACTTTGTATGATATCAATGTCGTGTAAGGTAATGTATCAGTACCGTGTTAAGTAAGCTAGCAACACTTTGTATAGTATCAACACTCTACGTGTGGGTATCAGCACTCTGTATGATGGTATCAACACTCTGTTAGGTAAGCTATCAGTGCTTGTATGATGGTATGAGCGTTCTGTTAGGTAAGCTATTAGTGCTTGGTGCGCGCATCAACAGCGAAGCGCACACGTGTCATCATCTTATGCGCTCTAATGACGTCAGCGCGCGCGTATCCTGTGGTTCTCGTGCATTCGTAGTTTGCACAATAAGGGGTGGTTTGTATTTGATACCTATATATATATATATATATATATAGGGACGATATCAGGTGCGAACCACCTGTAATATGCGAACCTGCGAACTGCATCAGGACCGTTGATCTTTCAGCAGCGCGCGCGATCTACCGCTCAGAGCTAAGCGCGTGAATTGGAACCAATTCTGGGCCACGCGCCTCTTCTCAGGGGCAAAAATGGAATTTAACCTTTTAAATTACGCATGCGCCCCAAATTATCTCGCAAAACAGAATTCTTATATCCGCAATCTACGCGTGTTCTTCTGAGATTTTAATTTAGACCAAATTGTCATAAATAAAAACTGATAAACACAACGCTTGTCATTTTAAACTGGAAAAAAATTAAAAAAGTTTATTGATTTCGAAAAGAAAACAGATAAAATAAAAACTTCCACATTCTGGTCCTCAAACAAATTCTTCTATATATGCAAAAAATAATAACAGTATCATAAAAAAAAATTATGTCTGCTTTCCTTGCCTATCATTTGACCTCTTTAGTGTAACTGCAAACGATTTGTTCTTTATCCGCAAACGGATATATCAATATCCGCAAACAGATTTCATTTCGGTTTACTTGGTCTAGATTGGATTGTTTTGCAAACTGGAATGATTATATTCTAAAACAATAAAAAAAATAAAACCACAAAAAACAACCTATGTACGCTCATATTTTGTTCAACCTATGTTACGAAGGAAAATGTTTTGCTTTGTATTCTGTCAACTTTCGCAAACTGGGATTCCTCTATTCGCAAACGAGATTAATTGTATCCTCATGAAACAATTCTGCAAACTAAAAATCAAAAACGGATTTGTCCTCTTTAGCTTATCTGCAAACGATTTGTTAGTCATCCGCTAATGATTATATCAATATCCGCAAACAAGAATAACTGTATCCTAATATGAGATACAGATGAAACAATTAAAAATCAACAGCATACCACGTGTAACATCCATGGCAACATATTTAGGGAACCATCAATTCAAGTAAACCCTACATTTTGCCTATATATACAGAAATCTGTGCAAACAAAACATAAACTCAACCTCAACTCTTATCAAACCTCAACTCTCTAGCAATTATGAACCATGGATGCTTGCAACATCGAGAAGGGTAAGAGGACCAACATCGATCTGCAAACAAGAGAAGAGCTGCTAAAGAGTAAGATGTCATATTAGCAAAATACAACATTCTTCTCAATGTTGAGAAGGTCACAATGAAGCACAAGAACTTAAAGGTAATGATGCTGGAGGCAAAACTTGATATCGATCTTCTTGTGGTTGAAACTGCCAAAATCGCCGATAACGACATGTCATGTGACTGCATAACAATAGCCAAACACCTCTTGTGTTTAGTGACAGAAGTTAACAGGGCACTGGATGTTGCTATTGGTATGTTTTAGTTGGGTACCAAAGAGTCAATGAACGACATAGAAGAAGATGGCTTTCTTTTACTCCTTTTTTGTATGGTGCTCTTTTGTTCAACCTGTGTTATGAATGAAAACATTTCCGAGAAATATCATTTGCTCTATATAGCTTTTCTACAAACGATTATTTCTTCATCCGCAAACTATAATATCGATATCAGCAAACGGTGTTCATTTTGGTTTACTTTTTTGCAAACTGGAATGATTATATATGCAAACTGGGTTTCTTGTATTTGCAAACGAAAAAAACTGTATCCACAAACCAAAAATAAACTTAAACATGATTGATTTCATATATTGAAATATTTACTTTCCACAAAAAAAAACTAAAGAAACAGAAATTAAGCATCATCATCATCATCATCCCAGAAATCCTCTTCATCTTCAACAACTCCTTCCTCAGGATCCTCCCCATATGGGTCTATGTTGTCTTCTTCATCCTCTTCTCCCTCTTGCTCTTCTTCATCATCCTCTGCATGGACATCTTCTTCTTCATCATCCCCCCAATCTTCATCAACATAACAACTGTCATCTTCATCATCCTCTGCGGGAGCAGGTGCGGTTGAAGGTTCTTCTTTGTCTGGTTCAAACTCTGCATCTCCTTCTTCATCCTCTTCATCTTCTTCCTCATTCTCCTCTTCTTCTTCATCTTTTTCCTCATTGTCCTCTTCATCTTCATCTTCATCCGGCGGTGATTCATAATCAGGATCCCCTGGTTGAGGAATGTCATACACAATGATGAGAGGGTCATCATCAGAGGAGGAGGAGGAGGAGGAGGAGGAGGAGGAGGAGGAGGAGGAGGGATTCAGTCTGTGCCTCTTTGAACATACGTCGTCGTCGTCATCATCACTGCTGAAGATTTGTGATGGTGGAGACTTGCATTCGAAAGATTGCCATTTGTCTCCATCACTGTTAGAATACAGAATAGATGGAGACTTGGGATATGATGACATGACTACCTACTACGATAGGGATGATGAGAAAATAGTTGATTTGGGTTTCAATATAAAGATATCAAAAGGGTATTAGAAAATTTGGGGAAATGGAACGACACCATTAATTTGGGAAGCTTTTCGTTTGGCGCGAAGAGATTTTTGTAATGATGACAGAAGATATTGAAATGAAAGGGCGGTTGTAGTCAGATCAAAAATGAAAGGGCGGTTGCGTGTATTCAGATCAAAAATTAAAATCATGATTACCTTACTTTTACTGCATGCTTGACATGTGTTCCAACCTGATGGTTTTCGGAAATTAATATTCTGAAAATACAAAATTCTAATTTGCGGAAATAGTCATTCTGGTTTACGTAAAATGGTTTACCGGTTTGCGGAAATGAGAATGATGTTTTGCGAATAATTGACATTCTGTTTGCAAAAATGTGTTTTTATCACATTACGTGCGTGCTTGGCACGTGTCCCACTAAATACTCTAAATCAATACCCCTATAAATATACCCCCTCTATCACCGATAAAAAATTATTCACACTCACATCTCTTCTGAATTGTTAGATCATATAGACGAAATGGAATCCTCAAAGAGACTCAAAGTGGAAGTTCTAGACAAAGAACATCATGGTTCCGTGCGTGAGCTTCGACATCTGAAGCTGTCAATCATCAAGTCCCATTTGATGATAGCACATGACAGGGTGGCCAACCTGATGGCTGAATTGGAAGAAGAAGACATATCCAACGCGGATGAAGAGCACATGGCTTGCAAGAGGAGCATGAGGAAGACACTCGTGATGTATAAGACTATAATTGGAAGCGTTGTGGAAGAGAGATTCTAAGGGATTGCATGTACTTTCCCTTCTGTTTTAATGTCTTTTGTGTTGGCTTTTGGTTTTTCTGTTTGATGTCGTGATTTTTGTTGTTCTTTCAGACTCCATATGAATCAATGAAAAGCTTTTTGTTTAACTAAATATGCCCTAAAATTGACACAAATATTACACTAAACTACCATGTTTGCAAAATGTATACAATGGTTCCGCAAACAAGATACCTTGTTTTCTCAAACTCAGCAAACTTCATAATTCGTTCTTGTTTAATATTTGAGAAAATACTTCCTGTGGTTCGAGAGAGATTCCTAGTTTGCAAAATGTATACAATGGTTCCGCAAACAAGATACCTTGTATTCTAAAACTCGAAAAGCCACAAACGCAAACATCATAATTCTTTCTTGTTTAATATTTGAGAAAATATTTCGTGTGGCTCGAGAGAGATTTACCAACGATACTGATCAGAAAATGGTGAGATTTGGAAGTGACACGTGTCAAGACGCGATTGTATACTGTAAAGAGCCAGTGATTTTTGTGTTGAGGATAATTTTATAATTGTTTGAGAATTTAATACATAAGAAATACAAATCGCCAGTCTTGGATAAAACACTTGATATTCTGACCTTGAAAAGTAACTACCCACTAACCCCATTACTTTGTTCAAGATTACAATAATACCCCCTAGGACCATTGCTATAAATACCACTACTGAGTAACTACTTTCACACATCTTTCACTCTTCAACTAAAAAAAAGCAACAAAAAATGGCCTCTATGAATGTTGAATGGGCTCGCATGAATGCGGAGGATGAAGCCAGGCGTTTGGCTTCCATCCACCATATATGGGAGCTTAAATTTACAAAAATATTGTACAATATTATGATGATGGATGCGCAGGTGGTCAAGCTCTTGGGTGAAATCGAAACGGACGAAAACCTTACCTGGAACACAGAAGAAAGAGCTTCGAAAGAACGCATGCTTGAGAAACTGAGGGAGTACCAAGAATTCCTCGGAAAGATAACTGTAGATCCCTAAGCCACATCAAGAAGAAGATTAGTGGTATCTTGTTTTTCATGCATGTCGTCTTTTATGTTTTTGTTTGGTGTTTCACACACCATCTTTTCCTGATGAATCTATGAATATTCTCAAACTAGATGCTGTTTTTTCTCAAACCATGCTTTCTGTATTCTCAACATGACAGACAGTATTCACAAACTTGATATAAAACAATCCGCAAACTAGATATGAAATATCCGCAAACTAGATATGAAATATCCGCAAACTTTATATGAAAAATCCGCAAACTAAATATGAAATATACGCAAAGAATTTATTCGCTCATAAAATAAACTGTTTTGATTGAACTTTCAAAACTGAATCGGGTTCGTCCATTGCGAATAATATATCAACGGTCCTAGATTAGCGCGCGAATTTACCCCAACTTCCTCTATAAAACCTCCAAATTCAAAAACGGAAAGTTCCTAAACAACAAATCAGAAATCGAATCAAAACACAGAGTTAGAAAGTCTCTCGAAAAAATCTCTACGATTTCCTAAATATAAACCCTAGATCGGAGTTTTCTCGAAGAAATCGAGATCACGGACTAGATCAAAAGAAACTACGATTCTTCGAAACTTGATTCCAAACAAAAACCCATATCGCACCTGAGATCGCACCTGAGATCGCACCGAGAGATCGCACCGAGAGATCGCACCGTGAGATCGTCGGAAATCGCAACAGAGATCGCCGGATATATTGATTGATATCGTCGGATTTTAACAGAACTATCCAATACACAAATCGAGATGTCATCTTCAATATGTAAGTATAGATCCATTCAACAAAATTGATTTGCTTCTAGAATCGCTGCAAAATTCTGTTTTTCAGTTGACCAAAACGTCATAATCATGGTGGTTTTTTTATCCGTAAACTAGAATGCCTAGGTACTCAAAACAGTAGTTTGTGTTGTACGATATTTAGCAACATAAAGTATTTGTTTCTTCTCAAACAATATATAAAATCTCCTCCATGACACATTCTCAAACTAGATGTGCAATATCCGCAAACTAACTTGCTTATTTTCGCAAAGGAAGAATAATCTGCTTTGCCTGTTACTATATACTACTTTCTCTATATCAATCTGAGTATATTATAGCTATCTGATTCTATGTGTGCTGTATATGCAATATGAAATTATTACATCCTCAAACTGATCCTTATTTCGATGAATATCAGCTGCAGGCACACATAGTGACTGTACTGCAGAATCAGATCTCCAAAACACTGTTATGTTTTCTGCTGGAGGAACCAGGATATACTTGCCATCCTGCTAGCCTGAACGAACGCCGTTTGTAGGAAAAGAATTCAAGACACTGAATAAGGTGATAGATTTCTACCAAAATTACGCTAGACTGTCTGGATTCACTACAAGAAGGTCTACGAAGAAGAAGGATAAAACAAACATCATAAAGCTAAAGTACATGATATGCTCCAAACAGGGTGAGTTCCCCGAACAAAACAGTCCGCAACTTTCAAAGACTACAAAAAAGAGGAACAGATTGCTCACAAGAATTAATTGTGAAGCAATGATAAGGTTCACATTTGTTTCAGAGGAATTAGGATACAAAGTATCAAAATTTGTTGAAGGTCATAACCACCCTATGGTTGGAGCGGAGCACAGACATAAGATGCGAGGTAACCGACACATGGAAGGCAACCATGTTGAGTATATGAATTTTTGCGAGAGATCGGGAATAGGTCCCTCAAAGGCACACAGACTAATTAGTGAAACACGCGGAGGCCCCAGCCATGTTGGAGCTTTAAAGCAAGATTTCTTCAACTACCACAGGGACTTGAAAGCCTATATTGGAGGAAGTGATGTTCAGATAATCCTTGACCAGTTCCGTAGATGACACTATTGTCTATAAAGTCAGAGATTCGTCGATTATTAAAGATGGTAAGGAATTCAGGGTGACTTGGACGATTAGTACAAACAACTTTGAGTGCAATTGCAACAAGCTTCTAACAACGGGCTATATATGTTCCCACATATTCTTTGCGCTGCAAAACACAACGTTGAGGAAGATTCCTGGGACAATGGTAAACCCGAGATGGTGTAAAGACACAAACTTGACAGCTACATTGTCTTCTAATGGTGTTCCACCTGAAGGTCCTAGTCTGAAGGATGATGAAGTTATGGATGCAGTGAAAGCCAGGTTTAGTAAAATGATTGGGACAGAAGATGCAGCAATTTCAAGTATTCGAGGATTGTTGGACACTCTAAATCGATACAGAGTGAAGACGGTGGGTGACATAGTGATTGAGAATAGACTCAATAGAACAAGTTTCAAAGCATCGGTGACAGGGATCAAATTTCCAGAAATAGTCACTGTCCAGCCACCAAATATCACAAACACCAAGGGCTCTCGCTTGCGATCTGGGAGTAGAATAATCAGTAATAAAGAAAAGGCAATCAATGCTAGTAACAAGCGAAAACGGCTATGCGGTTCATGCCACACAATGCAAGACCATGACACAAGGAACTGCCCTCTGAATATGAATAAGAAGAAGAAGAATGTCACGCCCCGAAATCAGCAGAACCGAATCCGGAACGCGAACATTTAAGACAACAAAAATAATTTCAAACCTTTAATTAAAACACTTTAAAACCACCAATTTAGTTAAACAAAATAATCATTTACAACTCAAAAGTACGTCCCACAAGCGGACAAAATACAAAGCGTACGTCGCTAGACTCAAAAGTAAACCCGGACTCCCGCTCCTAGCTCTTCAAGCTTCGGAAGCTCACCTAGTCCGTCCCGCGACCAGTACCTGTAGGAAAAGCAGCTAGGGGTGAGCGTTCGCTCACCACCACAGATAACAGACTGACTACGACATACTTAGCAGGCAATGCCGGTAACACCAACAACAAACTCAACACCGGGGACTACTATCCCCAAACTCAAGTAACCCGACTGACACACAACAGTTGCCTTCGTCAACCGACTCAACTCTCGGACACGTAATGTAGACCCGACCCAACGATTACGACTTCCTCCAAGACACGAAAGATAACCATGCAACACCCAAGATCACAAGGGGACGCACACCAAACAAGATCGCAAAGGATGCACTCCAGTTGCTCAGTAACCCCCTGCACTTTTCCCAACGCGACGGTTGGATCAGGCGGCCGACCTGTCGTAGTTTTCCCAACGCGACAGTTGGATCAGGATGTCGACCTGTCGCACTTTTCCCGACCCCAGTCGAATCAGGCTATCGGCCTGTTGCACTTTTCCCGACACAAGGTCGGATCAGGCTGTCGACATGTCACTCAACAACCCCAGGTAACCACAATCAGTATCCCTACCCTTTTCCCAACGCGACGGTTGGATCAGGCGGCCGACTTGTCGCACTTTTCCCGACCCCAGTCAGATAGGCTGTCGACCTAATGCTCTTTTCCCAACGCGACGGTTGGATCAGGCACTCGACCTGTCGCACTTTTCCCGACACAAAGTCGGATCAGGCTGTCGACCTGTCACTCACCAACCCCAGGTAGCCACAATCACAATCACAAGCATAGTTCAACAAACAGCAACAACACCAGTTTGACACTCCACAGGCACTCATGGCCACCCAAGACACCAACGGTAAAACATGGGTTCAACAACCCCACGGGCACTCAAGGCCACCCAAAACACCAACGGTAGAACACGGGTTCAATAACCCCACGGGCACTCATGGCCACCCAAGACACCAAAAGTAGAGACAAAGGTTCAACAACCCCACGGGCACTCATGGCCACTCAAGACACCAAAAGTAAAGACACGGGTTCAACAACCCCACAGGCACTCATGGCCACCCAAGACACCAACAGTAAAGACACGGGCTCTCATGGCCACCCAAGACACCAAAAGTAAAGACACGGGTTCAACAACCCCACGGGCACTCATGGCCACCCAGGACACCGAAAGTAAAGACACGGGTTCAACAACCCCACAGACACTCATGGCCACCCAAGACACAAATTAAACAATCAACCTCCGGGCATAACCAAATGCCTCCAGTAATTCTAATATCGAAAGTTCACTGCTCCTACGACACTACTAAGTGTCACATGCATTTCTATTGTTCGATACGTTCTCGTATCATACGACACCACCCAGTGTCGCCTGCCTTTCTAATATTCGATAAACCTACTTAACCCACGATACCCAAGTGTCACATGCATTTCTACTGTTAACTTTCCCTAGTCAGGGCCGAGATCCGAATACTTTTCCCTACCTCGTATGCTTTCTCCAAAAGCTCACAGTCAAGCTCCGGCGTGATCCCGATCACTCGCCTAGCTTTCCCTTTCCTCTGTCTGCGGCACGATCTAATAAAAACACAATTTTAAATAGTTTTAAGCTTGGAGGCATAAACTGAATTTTAATAACTTGACGCCCAAAAGTAACCCCGACAATGTCGATCACTCCCAAACTTCCCAATTACTCGACATTGTCGATAATATACCCGGAAAGGCCCGTTTCGCCCGACCCGGCGAATCTGCCCGAGATTGGAAAACGTCCTTCCGGGACTCCGAAAATTCCCGTTTTTGTTTCTACGGTCTTAGAATAATTCAAGGGTTCCTATGCACTCGACGGAATCAATTTCTGACTTCCGAGTCATTTAATTTGCGTTTAAAGTTTCTAAACCCGTCAATTACAACTTTTACAATTCAATTCCAAATTTCGATCCGGGTGTGGATTAATCACTTGGGGAACGTTCTAAACCACCCGAACACGAAAAACCCGAGGCCCGAAAACGCGGCCCCCACACGGCCACAACGGAAAACATTTCTTTTCGCCCCAAAACGTTCCTAACGAACCCCAAACCTCAACCCAACCTTAATCAAACCATTTAAACTCAAACCCTAAAATTCAAACATTTCAAAATGAAAATCGGTTAGGTTCTCACCGTAGGGAATGACGACAGGAGCTCGATTCTTCAACCGTTGAGACGATCCGCCGGTTGGATCGTCGAGAAATCACAAAACTCCAACCATTTCTTCTCTTTTTCTCTTTTCTCCTTCTCTTTCTTCTCTCCAATTTCTCTCTCTAAATTCTTCTCTTTTTTTGGTGTTATGGCCGAACACCTGATTTGTTTGCCTTTTATTTTGTTTTAAAAAATAACAACTTTACCATATTTACAAAACTAACACCAAGTAGTCTTCTTTTGTTTTGTCCAATAAACCTAACACCACCACATTGGTGACATGTGGCAAGTGGGTCCAATCCCTTTTTGGAAAATATCTTCTAGATATTTTTCAGTCATATTCGCGAAATTCGGCCGTTTCGAGCCCCGAACGGGCACTTTTTCCAAGAAATTACGAAACTTCACGGGCTACAAGGAAACGGCTCAACTAAGACCGTTGTGATGACGGCTAAGCTTTTTGGATTCAAAACGGACCTCGAACGGACCAAAACGTCGCTCAATTGACTTTTCCAGCGAAAAGTCAACATTTCCCAAATTGGTCAGAAAGTTGCCCTGAGTCCCCCGGAACTCACTTTGGTCGATATCGGGGTCAACTTAAGTCCGGTATGACCCTCGGGTCAAATTTAGGTTCATTTAAGTGTCTGTCCAAAATTTTTAAATTTTCCTGTTTTTCGCCGATTTGACTTGCGTTGACCGGGAGTGGTTCTTACAATCTACCCCCCTTAAAGGAATTTCATCCGCGAAATTTAAAACAACGCACTTCAGGAGTCGAACAGATCGGGATACTTCGCGCGAACCTCGTCCTCGCGTTCCCAAGTCGACTCAGCCTCGTGGTGCCGCCATTGCACCCGTTCTATGCGGGTAACCTTTCCGCGCAGGACCTGGTCCCTTGGATCTATTTCCCAAACGGGTTTCTCCTTATACGAGACATCATCCATTACCTCGACATCCGCCCACTCAATGACGTGCGAGGGTCATCATATACTTCTGCAACTGGGAAACGTGGACATTCCCAAGCTGCGGTGGCAGTGCAAGTCGGTATGCAACTGCTACCACTTTACTCAAGACCTCAGAAGGCTTGATACACCGCGGGGCTAACCTGCCTCCGCCGCGGTTGAAACGCAGCAGTCGACATTTCGGACTCACTTCCAAGGATACATGGTCACCGACAGCAGACTCGAGAGGTCAGGGCCGTCAGTCAGCATAGCTCCTACTGACTCTGCGCGGTCTTCCACCGCTCACGCTTCGGCACGACCAACTCAACTGTCTCTCGGACCAGTTCTAGACCCAGTAAACTCTTATTCCTCACTTCTGCCCAGCACACGGGCGATCGACACGGCCTACCATACAACGCTTCGAACGGTGCCATCATGATACTGGCCTAGAAGCTGGGTTCGTAGGCGAACTCGGCTAATCGCTCACGAAATCCATCGTGACGTGCCCCCATTTCCACTATGCAACCGGCAATGGCTGCAATAACCCAGCGGGAGGCTGATGTTCGGCTCTCACCTACTGACAAGTAAGGCAGCGCGATACCAACTCTGCAACCGCTCTCCGCATCCCGCTCCACTAGATATGTCGCCTGATGTCGCGCTCCTCTTAGTGCTACCCACGTGCACTGTTAGACGCGAATAGTGCGACTCTCGCAGCTCATCACCTCCACCGTTACTCGGTACGAACAAACCTCCACGATACCGTAACTCCCAATTAGCACGACGATCCCAGTCCTCGGCGTCAGCGCCGCCGACAACTCTCTCCTGGATCTCTGTCGTCTCGACATCCACTGACTGTGCCTCTTTCCCCCGGCCAAGCCGGGTGGGCTGAGCCACCAAGAAGTACATGGCCACGCCGCCAGTAACCTCTTCTAGCTCCAACCCGAGTGTGCCCAACTCTCCCATCATGTCCCTCTCTCGGACTGAGATGCTAGCAGGACACGGCATCGGCTTCCTACTCAGGGCGTCGGCGATCGCATTCACCTTACCCGCATGGTAGAGTAGCTCATGGTCGTACTCCTCAATTAGTTCCATCCATCGCCGCTGGCGCATGTTCAGGTCTCGTCGGGAAAAGATGCACTTAAGGCTCTTATGGTCCGAGAACACCTAAAACCCCTCGCCATACAGATAATACCGCCAGCCCTTTAGCGCGAACACGACTGCTGCTAGCTCCAAGTCGTGGGTAGGATAGTTGCGCTCATGTGTCTTCAACTGCCTGGAGCCATAAGCAACCACTCTACCCAACTGCATCAGTACACAGCCCAGTCCTTCCCCGGACGCATCACAGTAGACCTCAAACCCGATCCCTCGCTCTGGCACTACCAATACTGGAGCTGTGGTCAGACGAGTCTTCAACTCCGTGAATGCACGCTCACAATCCTCTGTCCACACAAACCCGACTCCCTTGCGCGTCAACAGATTCATCGGCGCGGCTAGTCGCGCAAAGTCCTGGACAAACCGTCGATAATAGCCTGCCAACCCCAGAAAGCTGCGGATCTCGAAGACACTCGTGGGCCGTGCCCACTTCGAAACCGCGTCGATCTTCGACGGATCGACCAGTATACCGTCACGGGATACAATGTGACCGAGGAATTTCACCTCAGCGAGCCAAAACTCGCACTTCTCCAGGTTGGCATATAGCCGATGCGTGCGTAGCAGGGTCAGAACAGTTCTCAGATGTACCTCATGTGCCGCCTCGCTCTGCGAATAGATCAAGATGTCGTCTACGAACACCACCACAAACTGATCTAAGTACGGCCGGAATATACTGTTCATCAGATCCATTAACGATGCAGGTGCGTTCGTTAGTCCAAACGGCATCACCAAGAACTCGTAATGCCCATAGCGTGTCCGGAATGCAGTCTTTGCGACATCCCCCTCTCGGACTCGCAACTGGTAATATCTGGATCGCAGATCGATCTTCGAGAAACATGTTGACCCTCTCAACTGGTCGAACAAGTCATCGATCCTCGGCATCGGGTATTGGTATTTCACCGTAACCCGGTTCAGCTTCTGGTAATATATACACATACGAAGCTCTCCACTCTTCTTCTTCACGAAGAGTGCTGGTGCTCCCCACGACGATACGCTCGGATGGATAAATCCCTTCTCCTGAAGCTCCTCGAGCTGACGCTTCAGCTCAGTCAACTCTGCCGGCGCAAACCTGTAAGGCGTCATCGATATCGCTGTCGTTCCCGGCACCAGGTCAATCCCGAACTCCACCTCACGAACTGGTGGCAACCCGCTCAACTCCTCAGGGAAGACATCGGGGAACTCGCACGCCACTCGCGGCAACTCTCGGCTCTGCACGGACGATACTTCCTTTAATGCGGACAAGCCGACAGGAGAACTCCACTCCTACTGCCCAGAATACACGAACCTTTCGTGTTGCTTGTTGACACCGTCACTCGTCGCCAGTAACAGTCGATATTGGCTCGGCACTTCGCCGGCCAATCCTTTCTCCGAATCACGTCAAAGGCTGTCATTTCGTAAGTATCCTTCCCACGGATACACGCACAAGCTCAGTCGCTGCCGAACCTCACGGAACCTCACGGTCTCTCTAAGACCTCGCTCCTCTACCGTCGTCGTGCCTACCAACTCCGAACATACCCGAATCCTCGGGGTGAGGACTCGATTCAGCATCAGGGCTCTTGAGCACTCTCTCGAACCTCCTGTATCGGTTCGTTTTTCTAACTCCGCAGGCACGACAGACCCTAGTCAACACCACACCACCCCCAACCGGCGTGTCCAGACGCAGGGGTGGACTCAACGGCTCTTAACTCAGCCCCAACATCTCAGCACAACTCGACGAAACAAACGAGTGTGACGCCCCGATATCCACTAAAAACGACGCCCAAATCAGAGACCGAACAACCACTCCATTAGTCACACCGCTAAGGTATAGCACAACCCTTACACGATCCTTTATGCATTTACTTATAACTTTCCGCAACCTAACCAGTATTCACTACTCGTCCCCTGCGGGAAAAGTAGTAAAGGGGATGAGCGTTCTGCTCACTTTCACGGACACCCGTTCGATTATGGCATACTAGTAAAGCACTAACGACTTACCAATCTAACCAGCGCAAACCACTACCTCAAAACCTGATACCAAAACGTCACATTGCTCAAGCTATTAATACCTCAAATACTCTCTCAAGTACGGGAAATCTCGAAACGAGGATTATGTTCTCAATTCAGCAAACCACTATTGCTCACAACCTCAATACCCCAATTACCCGATCATGTAGGGAAACCTCAAACGGGGATCATATTCTCAACTAAGCCAACACTGTTGCTCACAATATCAATACCCCAATTACCCGATCACATAAGGGAAACCTCAAACGGGGATCACGTTCTCAACTAAGCAAACCACTATTGCTCACAACCTCAATACCCCAATTACCTGATCACGTAGGGAAACCTCAAACAACCCACTCACGTGAAGGAAACCTCAAACCACCCGTTCACGCGAGGGAAACCTCGAACACCCGTTCACGTAGGGGAAACCTAGTTCGTATGGCGTGCAGCGCATCAACCTTAACCCCTCTTCGTATGGTAAGACTCTCATACCGAGGCGCTGTATCACTACCGTAGGTTATTGATGAGTCTCGAAACCAAGACCTCACCTTTTAACACCGAACTTACGACCTCTACAACTAACACAACTGTGAACACAGCCACGCAAAACCAACACTCAAACTGCACAATCAAGACGCTGGAACAAGACAGGAATCACGGGTCCGTGACAGACCCCGTCACGGTTGGGGTCACAAAGCCGTGACAAAGGCCCTAAAAATTTCCAAAACGTGCTGCTCCGTCACGGATCCGTGGCAGGGTCCGTGACACTCGCGCATGCCTGTTTTCCAAAATCATTTCAAACTCGACCCTCACTCCTGTTTAACCCCGAAAAATAAACCTTGAACGACACACACGCTCGACCACCAATTTAACACACACACACAACGACTCACAGATCAAATCGAGTCGCTCAACCTCAATCACAAGCCGACACGGCCAAACAACAACACACACGCCCACCGGGCCAACCAAAGTCGAACCACGCCCACCGGGCCAACCAAAATCAAAACACGCCCACATGGCCAAACCATTTTAAAGCCTTTTTCCTTTCATTACAAAACCTCATTTCTTGACATCAGGTAGTTACACCCCGGTCCAGGCGTCCCCGAACTACATTGTACCCACTTGATATCAACACCGTCACGCTCGACTAAAGGTGTCACGCCCCAATTTCAGTAAACCGAACTCGGGACGCGAACATTTAAAATAATAAAACATTTTGAAACCCTTTTTATAGATCACCTTAAAATCACCATTTGTTCAACAAAATAATAGTTACAACTCAAAATCAGTCCCAACAAGTGGACAAAAACATGGTATACGTCGCTAGACTCAAAAATAAACCCCGAACTCCGCTCCTAGCTCTTCAAGCTTCAGAAGCTCACCTAGTCCAGCCTGCGAACGGTACCTGTAGGAAAAGCAGCTAGGGGTGAGCGTTCGCTCACCACCACGGATAACAGACTGACTACGGCATAATTAGCAGACAATGCCGGTAACACCAACACAAACTCAACACCGGGGAACACCATCCCCAACCCAAGTACTCCGACTGAACACACACCCACTGTTAACTTCCTTGACCTGACACAACGATCACGACCCCTCCCAAGGACTCAAAAGACCACCACGCAACACCCAAGATCACAAAGGATCGCACACCAAACAAGATCACAAAGGATCGCATACCAGCTGCCAACTGCTAAGTGCCAAGAACGCTCGCAACCTCCCGAGACTCTATCTCGGTTAGGCCAGCCAAAGAACGCTCGCAACCTCCCGAGACTCTAACTCGGTCAGGCCAGCCGAAGAACGCTCGCAACCTCCCGAGACTCTAACTCGGTCAGGCCAGCTGAAGAATGCTCGCAACTTACCGAGACTCTAACTCGTAAGCCAGCCAAAGAACGCTCACAAACCCAAACCACACACGCGCGGCCAGGACCCCTTTGTTTTCGGGCGGGCCCCCTACCCCGTCTGAACATGCAGACGCGTGTGCTCGTGGACCCACGTTTCATGAAGCGGGCCCCCAACCTCAGGTAACCACAATCACAATCACAATCACAAGCAAGTTCAACAACCAGTAACAACACAGGTTCAACACTCACATGCACTCATTGCCACCAAGACACCAACAGTAAAACTCGGACTCAACAGCCCCACAGGCACTCACGGCCTCCCAAGATACACCAACAGTAACTCACGGGCTCAACAACCCCACGGGCCCTCACGGCCACTCAAACCACCAATAGTAACTCACGGGCTCAACAACCCCACAGGCACTCACGTCCTCTCAAAACTACCAACAGTCACTCACGGGCTCAACAACCCCACAAGCATCACGGCCTCCCAAGACACACAGACAGTAACTCACGGCCTCCCAAGACACACCGCCAAACAGGACACGGGTTCAACAACCCCACGGGCACTCACGGCCTCCCAAAACACCAAAGGTAAAGACACGGGTTCAACAACCCCAGGGCACTCCTGGCCACCCAAAACACCAAAGGTAAAGACACGGGTTCAACAACCCCACGGGCACTCATGGCCACCCAAAACTCAACAATAATAGCACGGGCTCTCAAGGCCACCCAAGACTCAACAATAATAGCACGGGCTCTCAAGGCCACCCAAGACTCAACCAAAATAGAACGGGCTCTCAAGGCCACCAAAGACATCAACAATAATACACGGGCTCTCAAGGCCACCAAAGACATAAATTAAACAGTCAACCTCCGGGAATGGTCATATGCCTCCAGTACTTCTAACATCGCTAAGTTCTCTGCTCCTACGACACTACTAAGTGTCACATGCTTTTATACTAATCGCTACGTTCCCGTATCATGCCTTTCTATTATTCGATAAACCCAAATAACCCACGACACCCCGGTGTCACATGCAATTCTACTGTTAACTTTCCCTAGTCAGGGCCGAGATCCGGCTACTTTTCCCTACCTCGTGCGTGTTCTCCAAAAGCTAACCAACAAGCTCCGGCGTGATCTCAGTCACTCGCCTAGCTTCCCTTTCCCTCGGTCTGCAGTACGATCTAATAAGAACACAATTTTAAACGCTTTTAAGCTTGCAGGCATAAGCTGAATTTTAATAAACTTGACGTCCAAAAGTAACCCCGACAATGTCGATCACTCCCAAACTCCCCAATTACTCGACATTGTCGATATTGGACCCGTAAAGGCCCGATTCGCCTGACATGGCGAATCTGCCCGGGTTTTGGAAATGCCCTTCCGGGGCTCCAAAAATTCCCGTTTTCGTTTCTACGGTCTTAGAATAATTCAAGGGTTCCTAGGCACTCGACGGAATCGAATTCCGACTTCCGAGTTAAATAATTAATGTTTAAAGTTTCTAAACCCGATAAATGCAACTTTTGCAATTTAATTCCAAATTTCGATCAGGTTGTGGATAAATGATCCGGGGAACGTTTTAAACCACCCGAACACTAAACCCGAGCACCCGAACACGTGGGCCCCACCCGGATCCTTTTGGTCGTGGGCCCTAGGGCTCAATATGGGGCTCGGCCACCATGGTGGTGGCTGGTCCCAGCTCCGGCTAGCCACCCCATGGCTGGCCGGCCACCACCCACGGTGGCCGGAGCTCCTCCCGAGCCTCCGGTCACCGTAAGACGTGCCCATTCGCCTCGAAACACCTCCAAAACTTCTCCAACAATTCCCCCAACCTCAATACACCCTAAACTAATAGTTTTACACAAACTCTAACTTCCAAAATTAATCAAAACGAGAATCGGTTCGGTGTATACCGTAGAGGAGGATGAGGGGAGTGCACTTCCTCCTAGCCTTGAGACGATCCAAGGGTGGAGATGACGTGAATAGTGCTCCAAACCCTAGCTTTCTCTCTTTTCTTCTTCTCCTTCTCTCCCTTTCTTCTCTCTTCTTTCTCTTTCTAAAACAACTAACTCTTTTTCTTTTTTTCCTTTTTTTTTTGATATGTTGCCGGCCACACTTAAGGCACCACCACTCATTTTCCCCCCAAAACTAACACCACCACTTGTTGGACAAGTGGCAAGGTGGGTCCCACACCTTTTGGAAAATATCTGCTAGATATTTTCCAATCAGATTCGCGAAAATCGGACGTTTCGTGCCCCGAACGGGCACTTTTCCCAAGAAATTACGAAACTTGACGGGCTACAAGGAAACGGCTCAACTAAGACCGTTGCGACGACGGCTAAGCTTTTTGGATCCAAAACGGTCCTCGAATGGACCAAAACGTCGCTCGGTTGACTTTTCCAGCAAAAAGTCAACATTTCCCAAATTGATCAGAAAGTTGCCCTAAGTCCCCCGGAACTCACTTTGGTCGATAACGGGGTCAACTTAAGTCTGGTATGACACTCGGGGTCATTTTAGGTTCAATTAAGTGTCAGTCTTAAAATTTTTAAATTTCCTTGTTTTTCACAGGTTTGACTGGCGTTGACCGGGAGTGGTTATTACAATCTACCCCCCTTAAAGGAATTTCGTCCGCGAAATTTAGAATAACACTCATATAAGGTACAATAAGTACGTACCCTGAATGGTCTCACGGTAGGTAGGGGATCCTGGGGTCCGGGAGTCGGTAACCGCATACATTCTTCCCTCCGACTCCTGCTGCCGCTGACCCGGCGCACTGGCCGCTGGATACCCATAGCTCTGCTGCTGTCTCGGAGCCGGCGCGCTCGTCGACGGCTGCGAAAACCTCGACTGCTGACTCTGACGAGGGGCGATCTCTGGGTGATTGTACTGTACGCGACTGCTGTGGTCGTCGCACTGTCGTTGCCCCCAACGGCTCGTAGTACTGGCCGATAGTGTGCCCAACCCGGCCGCACCGGTGACACCTGGCCTCGTCGGCTCTCAGCCCCGTGTTCATCGGACACTCTCGCTGCATGTGGCATGGCTGCCCGCAGCTAAAGCATCTCAGCCGTCTCTCTGAAGCTGTTGGCCCCATTGACGCCACCGACCCCTGCTGTCTCGATCCACCCTGATGAGCCTGTGGTCGGAAGGATCCCGTGGTCCTCTGTCTTCGCGGGTCTCGTGACTCGGACGGCCTTGCAAAGTTGGTCGGTCGCTGTCGGACCTCATGGTTCCTGTCCGCATCCCGGATACTCTGCTTCACCGTCGCTGCGGTGTCCACGAGCTCTGAATACTTTCGCAACCTCAAGGCGAGAACCTGGTTCCGAATCACCGGCCTCAGTCCTCCCTGGAACCGCAGGCAACGGTTCTGCTCGGTCATCACCATCTCCAGCGCGAATCTGGTCAAGGCCGTGAATCTAGACTCGTATTCTGCCACCGTCATCCCCTCCTGCTCCAGGTCCAGAAACTGCCGATGTCGCTCCAACCGAGCCGACTCGGGAAAATACTGTTCTAGAAAAACCGTCTGGAAGATGCTGTAGTCGTATCCGACAATGTCCTTCACCCGTCCCCACCAGTGGTAGGCGCTGTCCCTCAGCTGGTGAGTTGCGAAGGACACTCTGCGGCGACCATCTTCGATACCTGATGTATCCAGGTCCCGCGTGACCTGTTCTAGCCACCTCTCGGCTAGGTCGGGGTTCGGCCCCCCGACGAATGTAGGTATCCCTAGCTTCAGGAAGTCCAGTAATGCCCGGGATGTATAGTCCTCTGCCGGAACGGGCCTCACTGGGACCGCTGCTGCCTCCGGGGCTGGCGAAGCCGACTCTCGACTGGCGATGACCGCCACCAAACTCTAGACTGTCCTGGTCAGCTCGTCCAGGGCAGTCATAACGGGTGGGTCTGCGACCGGCGGGATGCTAGGTGTGCCCGTAGAAGGTCCCGCATCGCTTCTCCTGTCCTCACCGACAGGAGTACCCTGCGCCTCAGCGTACTCGGCGGGCTCAACGGTGGGCACCCGTCCTAGTGTCCTCGCTGACCGTCCCCGCCTGCCTCGCGTGGGCGCTCGTCCCCGTGTCCCAGCTGATCTTCCTCGTCTGCCACGAGCCATGTCTCAGTATCCTCTGCACGGATACACGCAAATGTTTAGTTTGCGAATTCAAATAACGACGACAAGCTCCAACACACTAGCGCTCACACGCTCTAAGTCTGTACAACCCTCACACGGTCCTCTATGTATTTACTTATAACTTTCCGCAACCAAACCAGTGTTCGCTACTCGTCCCTTGCGGGAAAAGTAGTAAAGGGGATGAGCGTTGCGCTCACCTCTACGAACACTCGTTCGATTATGGCATACTAGTAACGCACCAAAGACTTACCGATCTAACCGGGGCAAACCACTACTTCAAGTACTCACTCGAGTAAGATAAACCTCGACATGGGAAACACGTCCTCAAATCAGTAAAACACTACTGCTCACGCTATTAATACCTTAATTATAATAATACGTTAGCGAAAAACTCAACAACGACCCAACCGTACACCAAGCCACGCAACGACAAACCTAACCACACAACGAAACAAACAGAGATAATTTGAAAGCGGCTTACTGGACCAGGCCGGCACACGATCCGGGCCGTGCCACCTTCTGGGCCAGCAACCAAGCCAGGGCGTGCCGTGCCCCTTACCGGGCCGGCACCCAAACAGTGTCGTGCTTCCTACCGGGCCGGCACCTACGCCGTGCCGTGCTACCTACCGGGCCGGCACCCAGGCTGTGCCGTGCCACCTACCGGGCCGACTCCCCGTCCTGCCCATTTCACCTTCCGGGCCAAACCAGTGACCCCGATCTTGTAGCGATGATGATTTCACACTACGTACACCCGCTATGTCTATCCTAGGGCATTCATAACTTTCCCTGCTAATAGCGACCCATACATTAGTACGTCGCAGAAAAACGACCACTAAACATATAACATAAGCAAGGCAACTCAAGACCAACCTAAATCATACGCCAACACGGCCAAACAAAAACAACCCCCCGCCCACCGGGCCAACCAAAGTCGAACAGAGCCCACCGGGCCAACCAAAATCAAACATACCCACCGGACCAACCAACATACACACACGCCCACCAGGCCAACCAAAGCTCCACAACACCCCCACCGGGCCAATCAATTCAAAAACCTTCCCCCTTTCAATACAAAACCCCATTTCTTAACATCAGGTAGTAACAACACGGTCCAGGCGTCCCCGAACTACATTGTACCCACTTGATGTCAACACCGTCACGCTCGACCACAGGGGCGCCCCTGAGTCGAGTCGCGACAGCTTAAAAACTTTTCACGCAGCAACGAACAAACAGTATGCCAGTAACCCCATACTGCACATACACACAAACAAAAGCAGGACTCACAACACAACGGGTCTACACACGGTTCCCGACCTGCGTACCCAACGTACAACAAGACTTTACCGACTCGACTCTTTCCACCTAATTGACGTATAGTCCGAGGTGTGAAACCTCGAGCTCTGATACCAAGCTG
The DNA here is from genome assembly GCA_963921825.1 of Erodium maritimum. Lineage (NCBI taxonomy): Eukaryota > Viridiplantae > Streptophyta > Magnoliopsida > Geraniales > Geraniaceae > Erodium > Erodium maritimum. The sequence continues at coordinate 110,402,584 of OY997588.1, read as the reverse complement.
TCACGCCCCAATTTCAGTAAACCGAACTCGGGACGCGAACATTTAAAATAATAAAACATTTTGAAACCCTTTTTATAGATCACTTTAAAATCACCATTTATTCAACAAAATAATAGTTACAACTCAAAATCAGTCCCAACAAATGGACAAAAACATGGTATACGTCGCTAGACTCAAAAATAAACCCTGAACTCCGCTCCTACCTCTTCAAGCTTCAGAAGCTCACCTAGTCCAGCCTGCGAACGGTACCTGTAGGAAAAGCAGCTAGGGGTGAGCGTTCGCTCACCACCACGGATAACAGACTGACTACGGAATAATTAGCAGACAATGCCGGTTACACCAACACAAACTCAACACCGGGGAACACCATCCCCAACCCAAGTACTCCGACTGAACACACACCCACTGTTACCTTCCTTGACCAAATCAACACCCTGACACGTAAAGTAGACCCGACACAACGATCACGACCCCTCCCAAGGACTCAAAAGACCACCACGCAACACCCAAGATCACAAAGGATCGCACACCAAACAAGATCACAAAGGATCGCATACCAGCTGCCAATTGCTCAGTGCCAAGAACGCTCGCAACCTCCCGAGACTCTAACTCGGTCAGGCCAGCCAAAGAACGCTCGCAACCCCCCGAGACTCTAACTCGGTCAGGCCAGCCGAAGAACGCTCGCAACCTCCCGAGACTCTAACTCGGTCTGGCCAGCCGAAGAATGCTCGCAACTTACCGAGACTCTAACTCGTAAGCCAGCCAAAGAATGCTCGCAACTTACCGAGACTCTAACTCGTAAGCCAACCAAAGAACGCTCACAAACCCAAACCACACACGCGCGGCCAGGACCGCTTTGTTGTCGGGCGGGCCCCCTACCCCGTCTGAACATGCAGACGCGTGTGCTCGTGGACCCCCGTTTCATGAAGCGGGCCACCAACCTCAGGTAACTACAATCACAATCACAATCACAATCACAAGCAAGTTCAACAACCAGTAACAACACAGGTTCAACACTCACAGGCACTCATGGCCACCAAGACACCAACAGTAAAACTCGGACTCAACAGCCCCACAGGAACTCACGGCCTCCCAAGATACACCAACAGTAACTCACGGGCTCAACAACCCCACGGGCCCTCACGGCCACTCAAACCACCAACAGTAACTCACGGGCTCAACAACCCCACAGGCACTCACGGCCTCTCAAAACTACCAACAGTCACTCACGAGCTCAACAACCCCACAGGCATCACGGCCGTCCAAGACACACAGACAGTAACTCACGGCCTCCCAAGACACACCGCCAAACAGGACACGGGTTCAACAACCCCACGGGCACTCACGGCCTCCCAAAACACCAAAGGTAAAGACACGGGTTCAACAACCCCACAGGCACTCATGGCCACCCAAAACACCAAAGGTAAAGACACGGGTTCAATAACCCCACGGGAACTCATGGCCACCCAAAACACCAAAGGTAAAGACACGGGTTCAACAACCCTACGGGCACTCATGGCGACCCAAAACACCAAAGGTAAAGACACGGGTTCAACAACCCCACAGGCACTCATGGCCACCCAAAACACCAAAGGTAAAGACACGGGTTCAACAACCCCACGGGCACTCATGGCCACCCAAAACTCAACAATAATAACACGGGCTCTCAAGGCCACCCAAGACTCAACAATAATAGCACGGGCTCTCAAGGCCACCCAAGACTCAATAATAATAGCACGGGCTCTCAAGGCCACCAAAGACATCAACAATAATACACGGGCTCTCAAGGCCACCAAAGACATAAATTAAACAGTCAACCTCCGGGCATGGTCATATGCCTCTAGTACTTCTAACATCGCTAAGTTCTCTGCTCCTACGACACTACTAAGTGTCACATGCTTTTCTACTAATCGCTACGTTCCTGTATCATGCCTTTCTATTATTCGATAAACCCAAATAACCCACGACACCCCGGTGTCACATGCAATTCTACTGTTAACTTTCCCTAGTCAGGGCCGAGATCCGGATACTTTTCCCTACCTCATGCGTGTTCTCCAAAAGCTAACCAACAAGCTCCGTCGTGATCTCAGTCACTCGCCTAGCTTCCCTTTCCCTCGGTCTGCATCACGATCTAATAAGAACACAATTTTAAACGCTTTTAAGCTTGCAGGCATAAGCTGAATTTTAATAAACTTGACGTCCAAAAGTAACCCCGACAATGTCGATCACTCCCAAACTCCCCAATTACTCGACATTGTCGATATGGGACCCGTAAAGGCCCGATTCGCCCGACATTGCGAATCTGCCCGGGTTTTGGAAATGCCCTTCCGGGGCTCCAAAAATTCCCGTTTTCGTTTCTACGGTCTTAGAATAATTCAAGGGTTCCTAGGCACTCGACGGAATCGAGTTCCGACTTCCGAGTCAAATAATTAACGTTTAAAGTTTCTAAACCCGATAAATGCAACTTTTGCAATTTAATTCCAAATTTCGATCAGGTTGTGGATAAATGATCCGGGGAACGTTTTAAACCACCCGAACACTAAACCCGAGCACCCGAACACGTGGGCCCCACCCGGCTCCCCTTGGCCGTGGGCCCTAGGGCTCAAAATGGGGCTCGGCCACCATGGTGGTGGCTGGTCCCAGCTCCGGCCAGCCACCCCATGGCCGGTCGGCCACCACCCACGGTGGCCGGAGCTCCTCCCGAGCCTCCGGTCACCGGAAAACGTGCCCCTTCGCCTCCAAATACCTCCAAAACGTCTCCAACAACTCCCCCAACCTCAATACACCCTAAACTAATAGTTTTACACAAACCCTAACTTCCAAAATTAATCAAGACGAGAATCGGTTCGGTGTATACCGTAGAGGAGGATGAGGGGAGTGCACTTCCTCCTAGCCTTGAGACGATCCAAGGGTGGAGATGACGTGAATAGTGCTCCAAACCCTAGCTTTCTCTCTTTTCTTCTTCTCCTTCTCTCCCTTTCTTCTCTCTTCTTTCTCTTTCTAAAACAACTAACTCATTTTTTTTTTCCTTTTTTTTTTGATATGTGGCCGGCCACACTTAAGGCACCACCACTCATTTCCCCCCAAAACTAACACCACCACTTGTTGGACAAGTGGCAAGGTGGGTCCCACACATTTTGGAAAATATCTACTGGATATTTTCCAATCAGATTCGCGAAAATCGGACGTTTCGGGCCCCGAACGGTCACGTTTCCCAAGAAATTACGAAACTTGACGGGCTACAAGGAAACGGCTCAACTAAGACCGCTGCGACGACGGCTAAGCTTTTTGGATCCAAAACGGTCCTCGAATGGACCAAAACGTCGCTCGGTTGACTTTTCCAGCGAAAAGTCAACATTTCCCAAATTGATCAGAAAGTTGCCCTGAGTCCCCCGGAACTCACTTTGGTCGATAACGGGGTCAACTTAAGTCTGGTATGACACTCAGGGTCATTTTAGGTTCAATTAAGTGTCAATCTTAAAAAATTTAAATTTCCCTGTTTTTCGCAGGTTTGACTGCGTTGACCGGGAGTGGTTATTACAACAGGGGCGCCCCTGAGTCGAGTCGCGACAGCTTAAAAACGTTTCACGCAGCAACACACAATCAGTATGCCAGCAACAAAATACTGCACATACACACAAACACAAACAAGACTCAAGACACTACGTGTCTACACACGGTTTCCAACCTGCGTACCCAACGCACGACGGGACTTTACTGACTCGACTCTCCCCACCTAATTGACGTACAGTCCAAGGTGTGAAACCTCGAGCTCTGATACCAAGCTGTCACGCCCCAAATTCAGCAGAACCGAATCCGGAACGCGAACATTTAAGACAATAAAATAATTTCAAACCTTTAATTAATACACTTTAAAACCACCAATTTAGTTAAACAAAATAATCATTTACAACTCAAAAGTACGTCGCTAGACTCAAAAGTAAACCCGGACTCCCGCTCCTAGCTCTTCAAGCTTCGGAAACTCACATAGTCCGTCCCGCGACCAGTACCTGTAGGAAAAGCAGCTAGGGGTGAGCGTTCGCTCACCACCACGGATAACAGACTGACTACCGCATACTTAGCAGACAATGCCGGTAACACCAACAACAAACTCAACACCGGGGACTACTATCCCCAAACTCAAGTAACCCGACTGACACACAACAGTTGCCTTCGTCAACCGACTCAACTCTCGGACACGTAATGTAGACCCGACCCAACGATTACGACTTCCTCCAAGACACGAAAGATAACCACGCAACACCCAAGATCACAAGGGAACGCACAACAAACAAGATCACAAAGGATAGCACTCCAATTGCTCAGTAACCTTCTGACCTTTTCCAAACGCGACGGTTGGATCAGGCGGCCGACCTGTCACACTTTTCCCAACGTGACGGTTGGATCAGGCTGTCGACCTGTCGCACTTTTCCCGACCCCAGTCGGATCAGGCTATCGATCTGTTGCACTTTTCCCGACACAAGGTCGGATCAGGCTGTCGACTTGTCACTCACCAACCCCAGGTAACCACAATCAGTATCCCTGCCCTTTTCCCAATGCGAGAGTTGGATCAGGCGTCCAACCTGTCGCACTTTTCCCGACCCCAGTCGGATAGGCTATGGACCTAATGCTCTTTTCCCAACGCGACGTTTGGATCAGGCAGTCGACATGTCGCACTTTTCCTGACACAAAGTCGGATCAGGCTGTCGACATGTCACTCACCAACCCCAGGTAACCACAATCACAATCACAAGCAAAGTTCAACAAACAGCAACAACACCGGTTTGACACTCCACAAGCACTCATGGCCACCCAAGACACCAACGGTAAAACACGGGTTCAACAACCCCACGGGCACTCAAGGCCACCCAAAACACCAACGGTAGAAAACGGGTTCAACAACCCCACGGGCACTCATGGCCACCCAAGACACCAAAAGTAAAGACACGGGTTCAACAACCCCACAGGCACTCATGGCCACCCAAGACAGCAACAGTAAAGACACGGACTCTCATGGCCACCCAAGACACCAAAAGTAAAGACACGGGTTCAACAACCCCACGGGCACTCATGGCCACCCAAGACACCAAAAGTAAAGACACTGGTTCAACAACCCCACAGGCACTCATGGCCACCCAAGACACAAATTAAACAATCAACCTCCGGGCATAACCAAATGCCTCCAGTAATTTTAATATCGAAAGTTCACTGCTCCTACGACACTACTAAGTGTCACATGCATTTCTATTGTTCGATACGTTCCTGTATCATACGACACCTGTCACGCCCCAATTCCAGTAAACCGAACTCGGGACGCGAACATTTAAAATAATAAAACACTTTGAAACATTTTCCATTAAATCACTTTAAAATACCAGTTTAGTTCAACAAAATAATATTTACAACTTAAAACGCGCCCCAACAAGTGGACAAAAGTAGGGTATCCGTCGCTACACTCAAAATAAAGCCAGAATCCCGCTCCTAGCTCTTCAAGCTTCAGAAGCTCACCTAGTCCAACCTGCGACCGGTACCTGTAGGAATAGCAGCTAGGGGTGAGCGTTCGCTCACCACCACGGATAACAGACTGACTACGGCATAATTAGCAGACAATGCCGGTAACACCAACAACAAACTCAACACCGGGGAACACTATCCCCAACCCAGGTACTCCGACTGAACACACACCCACTGTTACCTTCCTTGATCAACTCAACACCCTGACACGTAAAGTAGACCCGACACAACGATCACGACCTCTTCCAAGGACTCAAAAGACCACCACGCAACACTCAAGATCATAAAGGATCGCACACCAAACAAGATCACAAAGGATCGCATACCAGCTGCCAACTGCTCAGTGCCAAGAACGCTTGCAACCTCCCGAGACTCTAACTCGGTCAGGCCAGCCCAAGAATGCTTGCAACTTACTGAGACTCTAACTCGTAAGCCTGCCGAAGAAAGCTTGAAACTTACCGAGACTCTAACTCATAAGCCAGCCAAAGAATGCTTGCAACTCACCGAGACTCTAACTCATAAGCCAGCCAAAGAATGCTCACAAACCCAAACCACACACGCGCGGCCAGGATCCCTTTATTGACGGGCGGGCCCCCTACCCCGTCTGAACATGCAGACGCGTGTGCTCGTGGACCCCCGTTTCATGAAGCGGACCCCCAACCTCAAGTAACCACAATCACAATCACAATCACAGGCAAGTTCAACAACCAGTAACAACGCAGGTTCAACACTCACAGGCACTCATGGCCACCCAAGACACCAACAGTAAAACACGTACTCAACAGCCCCACAGGCACTCACGGCCTCCCACGATACACCAACAGTAAAACACGGACTCAATAGCCCCACAGGCACTCACGGCCTCCCAAGGTACACCAACAGTAACTCACGGGCTCAACAACCCCACGGGCACTCACGGCCACTCAAACCACCAACAGTAAAGACACGGGTTCAACAACCCCACGGGCACTCATGGCCACCCAAAACACCCAAGGTAAAGACACGGGTTCAACAACCCTACGGGCACTCATGGCCACCCAAAACACCAAAGGTAAAGACACGGGTTCGACAACCCTACGGGCACTCATGGCCACCCAAAACACCAACAGTAAAGTACGGGCTCTCATGGCCACCCAAAACCCAAATAATAACATGGCTCTCATGGCCACCCAAGACTTAACAATAATAGCACGGGCTCTCAAGGCCACCCAAGACTCAAATAATAACAGCACGGGCTCTCAAGGCCACCTAAGACTCCAAATAAACAATCAACCTCCGACATAACCAATGCCTCCAACAGTCCTAATATCAACAGTTTCTCAATCAACCTCCGGGCATGGTCATATGCCTCCAGTACTCCTAATATCGACAAGTTCACAATCAACCTCCGGGCATGGTCAAATGCCTCCAGTAATTCTAACGTCGATAAGTTCTCTGCTCCTACGACACTACTAAGTGTCACATGCATTTCTAATATTCGATAACCTACTTAACCCACGACACCCCAAGTGTCACATGCATTTCTAATATTCGATAACCTACTTAACCCACGACACCCCGGTGTCACATGCAATTCTACTATTAACTTTCCCTAGTCAGGGCCGAGATCCGGCTACTTTTCCCTACCTCGTGCGTGTTCTCCCAAAAGCCAACCAACGAGCTCCGGTGATGATCTTAGTCACTCACCCAGCTTTCCCTTGCCTCGGTTCGTGGCACGATCTAAAAGAACACAATTTAAACACACTTAACAACTCGCATGAATAAACTGAAAATCATTAAACTTGACGCCCAAACGTAACCCCAACAATGTCGATCACTCCCAAACTTCCCAAGTACTCGACATTGTCGATAAAGGACCCGTAAAGGCCCGATTCGCCCGACATGGCGAATCTGCCCGGGTTTTGTAAATGGCCTTCCGGGGCTCCAAAAGTCCCCGTTTTCGTTTCTACGGTCTTAGAATAGTTCAAGCATCCCATTGTACTTGACGGAATCGAGTTCCGACTTCCGAGTCGATAAATTAACGTTTAAAGTTTCTAAAACCCGTTAATTAGAACTTTTCCAATTTAATTCCAATTTTCGATTCGGTTAAGGATAAATGGTCCTGGGAACGTTTTAAACCACCCGAACGCTAAAACCCGAGCACCCGAGCACGTGGGCCCCACCCGACCCACTTGGCCGTGGGCCCTAGGGTTTCAATGGGGCTCGGCCACCATGGTGGTGGCCGGCCCTAGCTCTGGCCAGCCACCTCCTATGGTGGCCGGCCACCCTCTATGGTGGCCGGAGCTCCTCCCGGTCGCCGGAAAACGTTCAATTTCACCTCCCAACACCTCCAAAACGTCTCTAACAAACCCCCAACCTTACTACAACCCTAACTCATCAATTATAACCAAACCCTAACATTTGAAAATCAACAAAACAACGATCGGTTTGGTTCTTACCAAAGAGGAAGACGAGGGGAAGATGATTGCTCTTTGTCTTGAGATGATCCAAGGGTTAGATGTCAAAACCTAGCCCAACTCCTTCTCTTTTCTCTCTTCTTCTTCTCCAAACTCTCTCTTCTTTCTCTTTCTAAAACCCAACTCAAGCCATTTTCCCCCCTTTTTCCCTATTTGGACGAACCCCCCTTCTCCCTTGTCTTCTTGTTTTTCCCCATAAACCTAACACCACCACTTGGTTAACAAGCGGCTAAGTGGGTCCAACACCTTTTTGGAACAAACTCTAGAAGATATTTTCCAATCAGATTCGCGAAAATCGGACGTTTCGGGCCCCGAACGGGCACTTTTCCCAAGAAATTACGAAACTTGACGGGCTACAAGGAAACGGCTCAACTAAGACCGTTGCGACGACGGCTAAGCTTTTTGGATCCAAAATGGTCCTCGAATGGACCAAAACGTCGCTCGGTTGACTTTTCCAGCGAAAAGTCAACATTTCCCAAATTGATCAGAAAGTTGCCCTGAGTCCCCCAGAACTCACTTTGGTTGATAACGGGGTCAACTTAAGTCCGGTATGACCCTCGGGGTCATTTGAGGTTCCATTAAGTGTATGTCCTAAAAAAATTTAAATTTTCCTGTTTTTCGTAGGTTTGACTGGCGTTGACCGGGAGTTGTTATTACAACACCACCCGGTGTCGCTTGCCTTTCTAATATTCGATAAACCTACTTAACCCACGACACCCAAGTGTCACATGCATTTCTACTGTTAACTTTCCCTAGTCAGGGCCGAGATCCGGCTACTTTTCCCTACCTTGTATGCTTTCTCCAAAAGCTCACAGTCAAGCTCCGGCGTGATCCCGATCACTCGCCTAGCTTTCCCTTTCCTCTGTCTGCGGCACGATCTAATAAAAACACAATTTTAAATACTTTTAAGCTTGCAAGCATAAACTGAATTTTAATAACTTGACGCCCAAAAGTAACCCCGACAATGTTGATCACTCCCAAACTTCCCAATTACTCGACATTGTCGATAATGGACCCGGAAAGGCCCGTTTCGCCCGACCCGGCGAATCTGCCCGGGATTGGAAAACGTCCTTCTGGGGCTCCGAAAACTCCTGTTTTCGTTTCTACGGTCTTAGAATAATTCAAGGGTTCCTATGCACTCGACGGAATCAATTTCTGACTTCCGAGTCATTTAATTTGCGTTTAAAGTTTCTAAACCCGTCAATTACAACTTTTACAATTCAATTCCAAATTTCGATCCGGGTGTGGATTAATCACTTGGGGAACGTTCTAAACCACCCGAACACGAAAAACCCGAGGCCCGAAAACGTGGGCCCCACACGGCCACAACGGAAAACATTTCTTTTCGCCCCAAAACGTTCCTAACGAACCTCAAACATCAACCCAACCTTAATCAAACCATTTAAACTCAAACCCTAAAATTCAAACGTTTCAAAATGAAAATCGGTTAGGTTCTCACCGTAGGGAATGAGGACGGGAGCTCGATTCTTGAACCGTTGAGACGATCCGCCAGTTGGATAGTCGGGAAATCACAAAACTCCAACCATTTCTTCTCTTTTTCTCTTTTCTCCTTCTCTTTCTTCTCTCCACTTTCTCTCTCTAAATTCTTATCTTTTTTTGGTGTTATGGTCGAACACCTCATTTGTTTGCCTTTTATTTTGTTTAAAAAAATAACAACTTTACCATATTTACAAAACTAACACCAAGTAGTCTTCTTTTGTTTTGTCCAATAAACCGAACACCACCACATTGGTGACATGTGGCTAGTGGGTCCCATCACTTTTTCAGTATCTTATCTTCTAGATATTTTTCAGTCAGATTCGCGAAATTCGACCGTTTCGGGCCCCGAACGGGCACTTTTTCCAAGAAATTACGAAACTTCACGGGCTACAAGGAAACGGCTCAACTAAGACCGCTGTGACGACGGCTAAGCTTTTTGGATTCAAAACGGACCTCGAACGGACCAAAACGTCGCTCGGTTGACTTTTCTAGCGAAAAGTCAACATTTCCCAAATTGGTCAGAAAGTTGCCCTGAGTCCCCCGGAACTCACTTTGGTCGATATCGGGGTCAACTTAAGTCCGGTATGACCATCAGGTCAAATTTAGGTTCATTTAAGTGTGTCCAAAATTTTTAAATTTTCCTGTTTTTCGCCGATTTTACTTGCGTTGACCGGGAGTGGTTCTTACAAAGAAGAAGAAGAAGTAGAATGATGTATATTTTCAACTGCGGATTTCGTTGTTCCTGTTTGCGAATATAGACAATAAGTTTTGCGAATAAATACAGACTGTTTGAGGTACAGTTGTTTGAGTTTTCCGAATTAATAAATTTCATTTCTGCATATGTTTTTATTTATATGAATTTAATATAATATATTGTTCAAAACAATGCAAGACCATGACACAAAGACCTGCCCCCTGAGTAAGAATAGGAAGAAGAAGAAGTAGACTGATGTAGATTATCGATTGCGGATTTAGTTTTTTCTGTTTGCGGATATAGACAATAGGTTTTGCGGATTTTGTTTACTATATAATATATAATGATTTCAGAATATACTACTTTCGTTTTGCGTACAAAAGGGAAGTGAATCGGTTTGTGGTAGACCAATCAAATATTGACAGCGTGGAAACGTGGGGGAGAATTAATTGCTCCACTAACCCACGATGCCCTACGTGTTCCCCTATATATACCCAAATACTTTATCCTTCTATACTCATCCCTCAACTCTTCGAATACCCAATTTTACTCTGAAAAAATGGCGTCGTCAAGCAGCAGGAAGCGTAAAAGCTATGAAGATGAACTCGACGAACGCGAAAGGAAACTGAAGGAGCGGAACGACAAAGACAAAAAACAAAAGCGTCTCATCAAGCACGAGAAGTTTGTGATGAACTTCAATGCAATCAAGCCTAAGCTTTCTGAGATCGAGCTTGAGCTTGAAATTTTGGCCATGGATGTTGGCGACGAGCTGTGCACTGACATGAGCACCGAAGAGGCGCTTGCAAACTCAGCCATCACCAGGAAGATAACCGAAGTGATCTTAGCGGTGAACAAGGCTATGAAACTGGTGGTATAGGGGTAGCAAACCCTAGTCTCTTTGATTCCTTTTGTCTGTTCTTAACCAGTTCAAAGTAATTAAAAAAATCTCTTTCCTTAAAATCATTTATATTTCACTTTCAAGTTATATATAATTCCATGATTTGTGTTACACGCGAAACAGAATATTAGTATCAGCAAACCATGATCTCTGTATCCGCAAACCAGGATCTATGTATCCGCAAACTACAGTCCATAATTATATTCGCGAAACATAATAACAGTTCCGCAAACAACAAGTACAGAGGAGTAAATTAACAATATTAGCAAACCAGGATCTCTGTATCCGCAAACTACAAGTCCGTATCCGCAAACACCAAGTAAAGTGGAATAAATTAACAATATTAGCAAACCAGGATCTCTGTATCAGCAAACTACAAGTCCATATTTGAATACCCAAAAAAAGAAGTTCTATATTCACAAAGAGAGAGTCCTATTTCTTAAAGGTGAAATAACTTGTGGCAAAAGTTACATTCATCAATCTTCATTCTCAGAGTCTTCTTCTTCGTCAACATCATCTTCTTCTTCTTCATCCTCTTCAACATCATCATTATAACCATAATCTTCGTCTTCCTCTTCCTCATCATCATCCTCTTCAACATCACCATTATACCCATCATCGTCTTCCTCCCCATTTTCTTTCTCCTCCTCTTTCTCATCATCGTCATCATCACTGATGATAATAGAGCAATCCTCTTCATCACCATGTGAAATCAGCCTTCGTCGCTTTGAAGTTACCTCTTCCTCACCGCTACTACAGTGCTTTCTATATGGTGACATGACTTAATTGAAAAAAGCTCTATATTAATTTAAAATGAACCAAACGACGGTGAAAAGACTTACCAACACATCAAATGCGATAAAATCTTGGTGCATTCAAGGAGGATTTTAGTAATGATGGAATTTAACCGTGGAAACTTAACCGTCAGATTTTGAAATCATATCGATTAGATCGTAGAGTTGGATTTCGGTAACGATTGACACGTGTGAACTACATGATCTTATCATATCACATGCTAGTAGACGTTATTCAGCATTTGGTTCGCGAAATCTGAGAAATGGACTGCGAAAGTAAGATATATGATTTGCGGGAATCATTATCAGTTAACTAATCCGTCTATAATTAGAACTCTATTTTAAATAGAATAACGATAATGCCACCGCAAGATTTCAACTATAAATACCCCCACCCGTATACCACTGAACCCTACAACTCTCCTTCAATTTCAAATTCTCTTCTCAAATAACTTCAAACCACCAGTCTGCAAAAGCGATGGCCCACAACAGGAAACGCACCAGAGTGGAAGGAAATGTTTGCGCCCAAGAAGCTATGGAACGTACCAGAGAGGAACGTTGTAACAGGATCCTAGAGATGGAGCAAGCCGCTATGGACTCGGCAATGCGGTATTGCAAAATAAGGTTGGGACTAATCCAGATCCACTTTTTACTAATGAGGACAAGGTGGTAAACCTTGCATATGAACTGCAACTGCTTGACATGAGCAACGCGACTGCAAAGCATAACGAAGATAGAGACAAGATGATAACGACACTGAAAGAGATTCGGGACTTCTTCAAAAGCATGGCGATAGATGAGGACGAAGGCACATCCGACCCATGAAGGATGTAGTTATATTTTTCCTATTATCATGTCAATCGTCTTTTGATGTTTTTGTTTTGTCTTTTGAACACTTGTTTTCTCAATGAATGGATGATTAGTATCTACCTATTCTACTGTTAAAGTAATCTATATAAACTCGCAAAAGATATGTTCTGTATTCTCAAAGAAGTATGGTTATATTCGTAAACGAGAACATATTAAGGCATATCTTATCATTGGTAAAATCAAACAGAACTACAGTGTATTCTTCGTACAAGACAATCCAAAACCTCAACCCTAGATATTGCATATCTCAAATAGGTAAACGTTATTCTGCAAACCAGGGTGCGTATATCCGCAAAACATACAATCCTGAAACTCAACTAACATATTGCATACTCTGAAACAAGGAAACCCAGTTTCTCAAACCAAGGTTGACTATTCGCAAAACAGAAAAATAGAACCCGCAAACTAGACACTATATATTCGCAAAACAGAAAACACATAACCTCAACCAACAACTTGTTTATCCTAAAATACAGCATATTCACAAACAAAAGATCTTATAAATTCTCAAAACAATACACAGATTATTCTCAAACAATATATCATAAATTCTCAAACCAAAATTGTCGTTTCTGAAAACAAATACCAATAATCAAAAAGAGTAATTCACTAAGTTTTATGACGTTCGCATGGTAATAAGCCTTTATACTTGACAATAAATTCGAATTTGATCTTCTTCTTTTTGAAATAATCTCTGATATTCTCCTCAATTTATCTCCACATGCTGTTTTTCTCAAATGTGACCAACTTAAAAAGGAATCTTTTCCACAATAATTTAATCTGTGGAGCCTACAAAACCAAAATTTAAAGATCAAATCTATACTCATTGTTATATACTGACAAAGAAATAATTGTTGGTTTAACTTACATCATTAACGGCCAATTCTCCTGCCTAATTCCCATTGCCAAGATACGATTTCATGTGCCACATAGCATACACCCCACAATCCATATAATTGTCGTTAGATTCCCATGGTACATGGAGCCGATCAATCTTACCTTTGAAAATTTTCTGAGCTAGAGCTTTATCAGTTTTTGTTATGACCTTGCAAATTTTAGACCTCTACGCAACACAAAAACACCAAAGAAACATAAATAAAAACAGAAATAAATAGATAGACAGTAATCAAACACATAGTCAATGAGAGAAGAATACGTACCAATGTATAGTGTATTTTTCCATAACGAATATCGTCATCAACCGTTCCTTTCACATTGTCAATAATTTCTGAATTTCACTTCTTCATGTCGATGCATAACAGTGTGTAGTGATTGCTCTTAAAAACAACCATGAAAACCTGTAAAAAAAATATAAAATACATCAGCATATTAATATAATGAATAAATTGGTTTATATAATACAACCATTCACTACTATATCAGCAAAACAGATATTCACTATCCGCAAACTACATATTCATTATCAGCAAACTAGGGAAACCTGTTTCTCAAACCAGGGTGCGCTTATCCGCAAAACATGTATGCAATAACCGCAAACTTGATAGAGCATATTCGCAAACAAGAGAATCCATAACCTCCAACTAGATATTGCGTGTCTCAAACAGGTAAACGTTATTTCTCAAACAAGGGTGCGTATAACCGCAAAACATACAAATCTTAACCGCAACCAACATATTGCATATTCTAAAACCAACCATGTATTATACTTACCAAGTCCAACTTCTTCCATGAAAAAGAAGGGAACTCCTTAGTTTCAATCTTGAAAACATCGTCAAAATCTACATCTTTTATATGTTCCGAAATCGAAGCCTACAAAATAAACATATAAATAACAAAACACAATAAAATAATTCAAACTATAAACGTAATCAACCAAAAAAAATGCGCAAACTATGCTTACACTAAGAGAAGCTGCAAAGAAGAACCGGTTAGGTGATGAATCATTGTTGATCGTTTCCAGATGATTCAGATAGTGACACCACCCATTAATGGTTTGCAATTCAATCCATGCATCAGTTTGGAAAGAATTAAAGCCCCCATTGGTAATAAAATTTTCAGAGCACTGAAACATAAAATCCCTGCATTCACAGAGAGAAAAGTCTATTCACTGTATTTGCTAAAATAAAATATAAAAAAAAAATAAGGGGAAAACATATTTTACTTACCAATCCTTGTATTTGCTTATATTCAGCACCCAATCAGCAACACAATCCTCAACCTCCAGAAGTTTGGACCAATAATCTGTTTGACGATCAACATACAGAGAACACAGAAATTTAGACAGTGCAATCAAACGAGGTGAAGGTTGTTTGACCGGGGTTTCCCATAATAAAGATGCCTCGCAGCACCCGATTGTCGTAAAACCCTTACCAGTTGCATCACGTTTCTTAACAACAGGGGGATTTTTCTTAACAACACCTTGAGCTTTTTTTGCTGCAACAGTAGGGGGTAATTTCTTCTCGGGGACAGGAGCGAGGCCTTTCTTACCGGGTGCACGAGCGGGAGCTCTCTTCATTGGTGGATTAATAACTGAGCCAGACTCCACATGACCAACACCATCGGTCGACTTCTTAGGAGGATGCACGGGGCCTTTTTTAGCAGGAAGAGGTATGACAGCAGGGCGTTGGACTATGGATTCACAAAATCTTGTCATTGCAAGTTCAAGATGCGCGTCAACTGTCTCAGGGACCTCTTTCCCACCAATAGCGCGATTGATATTTCGCTCAACCGGTCCAGTAACAAGTGGCGGGGGTTGAGTCTTGCAAGCTTGATTAACAGGTGGATCATTGTTGACATTTTGTTCGACAATAATTATATTGAGTGGCTCGGGTTGCACTTGAACTGTCTGACAAAAGTCATTGATAGACGCAGACCCGTTGACATTTCCTTGACTACCTTCTATAGTAAGAGGATCTGATTGCACTGCAAGAGCCCAACAATCATATTTGTTAACAACATCGGAAGCTTCACGTTCCGTGATTGGATGATCAACAACCATGTCACAAGCTTCCTTCCCAATACCAGAAGCAACAGAAATAGCGTCAAACTCATCGTCAACGCAGTTATTCTTTTCTGAATCATTTTTTTCTACAGCCATATTATCCACAAGGGCTGCATCATTACTTGCGAACAATTTCCGAACCACATTATCGCATTCAGGGCTTGACAATGTAGTGGATCCAGTAGGGCAAGGTGAAAGAACATTCGCAGACAATTTTTGGGATGGTGAAAGAAGTCTGAACGGTGGTGGAGTAACGACACGAGCAGGTGGCTTCTCTTCTCCTTTGTACCCTTCCCCAACGCGTTTTTTTGCTTCAATCAATTTCTCAATGGTCTCGATAACCCCGGGTAGATTAAAGCATGAGTCTTGTGACATCAACTTGTGTGTCAGGAATGACATCTTCGGGTTTTTTATTCCCAGTCAAACCATCAAACAGGGTTGACATTGCCTAGAAACACTCAGTATTGGGATCGGCGATATGCCCTTCAGCCAACAACTGGTGTCATTCCAAAAAACTTTCTGCAACCTTATTCCCCGCTAATCGAAATCTTTCTGCAATCCTCTGAATGCGATAAAAAGAAGCATGTTAATGTGATTAAATGCAAACAAATAAAACATAGGGTATTTGCATACAATAAACCTACGCACATATCATATGCAGGATATACTCAAAACTGTTTCTCAAACCAGAGTGTGCATACTCGCAAAACATTGAATCACTATCCGCAAACTAGGTAAAGCATACTCGCAAAACATAAATTCACTACCCGCAAACTAGGTAAAGCATATTCGCAAAACATATATTCACTATCCGCAAACTAGGTAAAGCATATTAGCAAAACAAGTCAATCAATAACAGGGTATGCATCAACTACAAAACACATCTGCAAACTAAAATGTGCATATTTGCATACAATAAACCTATGCACATATCACATGCAGGATATACTCAAAACTGTTTCTCAAACCAGAGTGCACATACTAGCAAAACATATAATCACTATCCGGAAACTAATTAAAGCATACTCGCAAAACATAAATTCACTATCCGCAAACTAGGTAAAGCATACTCGCAAAACATACATTCACTATCCGCAAAAAAGGTAAAGCATATTAGCAAACAAGTCAATCAATAACCTCACTGTATAATTGAAGAACATAATCCCCCCCCCCCCCAAAAAAAAAAAATTAATTAAATAATAGAATACCTCTGCAGAACCCCTTTCGCTATGAAACGGGGGGTATTTGGGGCCGGTGGATCTCCTCCATTTCTATCCCCCCTTTCATTATCTCTATTTACGTTAGGGGGTGGATGCTGAGCAACATTCTCTTCCACCATAACCTGTGGAGGACCCTCCATCCGTATGTGACCCATTCCAAATGCATCACACTGTATTTCATCGCCGACTCTTCTATTCACCAATGCGGTATTCCATCCAATCAAAGAGGGCCATGCCCTAGGAACCTCACATGTGCTGACTTCAACACGATCAAGATAAAACAACTGCATCATTCAAAGAAAAACACATCTCACATGACTATAACATAACAGTTTATTAAATATAAAAGACAACACGTTAAAATGAAAAATAAACTTACCAACAAGAAAGTTATTGATCCAGAAAAATTCTTTGAACCTTCGGGTTGTTTTAACCAGGTTTGTTTTGTATCCACAAGTTTCTTGACTAAAAACTTGCACCAATTAAAATCTTGTATGTGAGATACATCAACAATAGAACGGAAGCATGACTGATTCACATAACCCTCATTCCCCGAATCAATCATGCAAGTCACAAACAACATCATGAAGTTTCTTTTGAAATCATCTCCCCCTTCAATTTGCGTCTTCATCTGATCAACCAACTGCTTACTGGTGATAAGACGTTTGATCTCGCCTTTGTCTTTTATATTGAACTGCCGCTGCCATAATTCAATTTCATCAGTGCACAGGGCGCCCTACTTATCGACTATGACGTCTCGCACACCATTTGGAATGCCCAAAGTTTCATGCACTTCCTTCTCTGTGATACGCAATTTCGCATCTGGCAAACCCAATGATGAGCTAAGGTGGTTATACTTAGACACCAGGTAGTATCCAATCTTGCTTGGAATGATCTTCACATCCAAATGAAGAATGTGCCCAAACCCAATTTCCCGCACTACTTCTTGTTGGTGTTTATTCAAACTCTCCACCAACTCAACCAATCTCTTTGGAGATGACCTGGTCTTCAAAACATCACCCACGCCAAACTTATCAGGTATTGGAACAACTCTATCGGACTCACAACCCTTGGTGCGCTTAACATTCTCCTTCTCAACAACTAATTCTCCACCTCTCTTCTTTCTGGCTTTAGCAGGTCGGACAGCTACATCAGAACTTCCTCCATCAAGAGATTCACGAACCTCAGCTACCTTCTTCTTTTTATTTGAAACTCTTCTTTTATCTTTATTCATAATAGACTTCTGCTTCTTCAACATATTAGCAAGGGTCACATTTCCTTCGTCAAGATCAGCCTCTGTGGATGGCATATACATTAAAAGAAGAGGACGCACTGTATCCGGAGTTTTATCTACAATTCGCAAACAAGGGTTTGCATATCAGCAAAATAGAAAATATACAAAAACATCATATTCTCAAACAGGGAAAACTGTTCCTCAAACTAGAGTATGTTTATACGCAAAACAGATATTCATTACCCGCAAACTACATACATCATATTCGCAAACAGTGAATCAATAACCTCACACCCAGATATTGCATAACTCAAACAAGAAAAGATTATTTCTCAAACCTGGGTACGTATATCCGCAAAACATATAATCCTTAACCTCAACCAACATATTGCATATTCTAAAACAATGGAAAACCAGTTTCTCAAACCAAGGATTGACTATTCGCAAAACAGAAAAACAGTGCCCGCAAACAAGATACTATATATTCGCAAAACAGAAAACCCAAAACCTCAACCAACAACTTGGTTTTCCTCAAAAGTAGAGCAAAAACATCTCATAGTTGAATAATTTCATATCTGAATTGAAATGTTGTACTCTAAAAGAGAAACACAAACACTCTGAAAACATAGCAACTGTAAAAAAATCCGCAAACTACAAACACTGTATTCTCAAATTACCTGATTCGGTGTCCCTGTTGCATAATGTTGTAGATTCAGCAACCTTCTTCTTCATTCTCTACAGACGGATTACCATAATAAAAAAGCTAAATAAGCAAACGAAAAAGATTGAATCAAAACCCTAAACACCAAAAGATTATAACTCATCGATTAAACCCAGAGTTCAACAATGAACTAATGAAATTCACTTCGAAATCACACAGGAGACGATAATCAAGGCAATGGAAGCTCAAAGATCAGATTTCGAAATGTTCGTTTCGCTAAAAACTCGATTCTACAAGTGTTTTGGAGAGCACGAAACGTTTTTGCGTGAACGGGTAGAAAAAAATTACGTTTATACCCCCGAACCATAGAAAATCAGTTAAAATGAATCCCACGCGCGACTTATTTACGACGCATGCCACTGATGACGCGTTCAAATCAGCGCCATCGCGAGATTCAAATCGGACTGCCATCACGTAGTGCGCAAGTTCGCACCAAATCAGGTGGTTCGCACCTGATTCCTCTCCTATATATATATATATATATATATGATTGGTATCAGGTACAAACCCCCCCTTATTGTGCAAACTACGAACCCATGAGAGCCATAGGATCCCCCCAAAGTGATGTCAGCAGAGCGCACCAGATGCTGACACGTGGACAATATATATATAAAACACCGCACCTTATTGTGCAAACTACGAACTCACCAGGCGCTGACACGTGGCGCGCAGAGTGCTAATAGTTTGGGCGCACAATGCTAATGGTCCCAAACTATTAGCACCGTGCTGCGCAAACTATCACCACTATGCGCGCCACGTGTCAGCACCTGGTAAGTTCGTAGTTTGCACAATAAGGGTGGTTTTTACTGGATAGCTACCCTATATATATATATATATATATATATAGGTTCGCACATGATTCCTCTCCTATATATATATATATATATATATATATATATATATATAGGGTAGCTATCCAGTTAAAACCATCCTTATTGTGCAAACTACGAACCAATCTAAGCCTTAGGATGCGGTCAAAGTGACGTCAACAGAGCGCGCGCGATGCTGACATGTGGCAGCTTCGCGCGCGCCTCTGCCCGCGCGCGTGAGCGTGTTGACCACGCGCGCGCACGGTGCTAATAGTTTGGCGCGCACTATGCTAATAGTTTAGCATAGTGCCAAATTATTAGCACTATGCGCCCAAACTATTAGCATTGTGCGCGCCATGTGTCAGCACTGCGCGCGCACCAGCAGCGCGCGCGCCCACGTGTCAGCACCTGGTGAGTTCGTAGTTTGCACAATAAGGGGTGGTTTGTACCTGATACCAACCCTATATATATATACCATTATTGTGCAAACTACGAACCAATCTAAGCCACAGGATGCGGTCAAAGTGACGTCAGCAGAGCGCGCGCGATGCTGACACGTGGCCGCTTCGCGCGCTCCTCTACCTGCGCGCGTGAGCGTGTTGACCACGCGCGCGCACAGTGTTAATAGTTTGGGCGCACAGTGCTGATAGTCTAACACAATGCCAAACTATCAGCACTGTGCGCGCCCACGTGTCAGCACCTAGTGAGTTCGTAGTTTGCACAATAATACTCGGTGTTTTATATATTTATTGCCCACGTGTCAGCATCTGGTGCGCTCTGCTGACATCACTTTGGGTGGATCCTATGTCTCAGATTGGTTCGTAGTTTGCACAATAAGGAGTGGTTTGTACCTGATATCAACTATATATATATATATATATATATATATATATATATATATATATATATATATATATATATGAGAGCAATCAGGTGCGAACCATGAGTTATGGTGTGAGTATGCGAACTCAACCAGATTGCGTCATGTGTCGCGCTCAGAAAATGCCCCCCCCCCCCCCCCCCCCTTTTTATAATCAAGTTTATTAATTCGATTTTTCTCGTTTCGTTTCAACTCCGATTTTATTTTTTCTTGCGCCAATATTCTTATTTTTTCAAGAGCTTTCTAACAAGTAGTGGAGTGCATATATTTTGATGTGTTTTTGAATAAGTGTGTGGATGTGTGAATATGAGTGCGAAAAGTGTGATGTGTTTTGCAAATTTAGTGTATATGGTTTGCGGATTTAGTGTATATGGTTTGCGGATTTAGTGTATATGGTTTGCGAATTTAGTTGTATATGGTTTGCGAATTTAGTGTATATGGGTTGCGGATTTAATGTATATGGTTTGCGGATTAGTGTATATGGTTTGCGAATTTAGTGTATATGGTTTGCGAATTTAGCGTATTGCATACTTATGTACATATGATATATATGGTTCAACTCCATGTTTAAATATAAGCTTACAAATATTAATGTCATTTAAACTTTCCTACCATATACAGTAAGTTGGTTATTCAAGATTTATCATTTAAACCTTCCTACCATATACAGTAAGTTGCATACTAAATAATATATATGGTTCAACTCCATGTTTGAATATAAGCTTACAAATATTAATGACATTTAAACTTTCCTACCATATACAGTAAGTTGCTTATTCAAGATTTATCATCCTCAAATTAGATAATCTTCTAATAAACCAATAAGATTAACTCCAATTCCAAGTTTTAAAATTATATGCAAGTTATGACTCCAACATTTATCATAAAGTTATTTAAAGTCTTAGTAGTATACATATACTTCCTCCATCCTACAATATTCTACAATGAGTGTCTCATTTATTTGACAAAGATTTAGTTTTAGTAAAGTGTGAAAATTACACTAAATTCGCAAACCATATACACTAAATCCGCAAACCATATACACTAAATCCGCAAACCATATACACTAAATTTGCAAAACACACTAAATTCGCAAACCATATACACTAAATCCGCAAACCATATACACTAAATCTGCAAACCATATACACTAAATTCGCAAACTATATACACTAAATTTGCAAAACACATCACACTTTTTCGCACTCATATTCACACATCCACACACGTATTCAAAAACACATCAAAATATATGCAATCCACTACTTGTTAGAAAGCTCTTGAAAAAATAAGAATATTGGCGCAAAAAAATTAAATTGGAGTTGAAACGAAGCGGGAAAAATTAAATTAATAAACTTGGTGGGGAAAAAAAGATGAGCGTTTCTAAGCGCGACACGTGTCATGTTGTTGTTGAGTTCGCAGGTTCGCATTTTAAGAGGGGTTCGCACGTGATTGCTTCCCTATATACATATATAGGGTAGCTATCCAGTAAAAATCATCCTTATTGTGCAAACTACGAACCAATCTAAGCCACAGGATGCGGTCAAAGTAACGTCAGCAGAGCGCGCGCGATGCTGACACGTGGCCGCTTCGCGCACGCCTCTGCCCGCGCGCGTGAGCGTGTTGACCACGCGCGCGCACAGTGCTAATAGTTTGGACGCACAGTGCTGATAGTTTAGCACAGTGCCAAACTATCAGCACTGTGCGCCCAAACTATTAGCACTATGCGCACCACGTGTCAGCACTGTGCGCGCGCGCCCACGTGTCAGCACCTGGTGAGTTCGTAGTTTGCACAATAAGGGGTGGTTTGTACCTGATACCAACCCTATATATATAGGAGCTTTCAGGTACGAATCCATCTTTAGATACGAAATACGAATTAATCCCAACTTTGGAATAGCATAATACCCAAGGGTTGCGATTTCGCATTGGGTATTTTTTTTTCACCAAGTTTCTTATTTTGATCTTTCCCGTTTCGTTTCAACTCCGATTTAATTTTTTCTTGCGCCAAAAACTTTCGTTTTCAAGATCTATCTATCAAGTAGCATATTGAATATGTTTTGAAGCAAAAAAACATGTACAACCAAAAACACAAATTGTTAACCGTGCATTAATGTATGTGTTTGCAACTGCATTTGTATGAATAAGCTAATCTTAATGTACAAACTTGTATCTTTCGTACGAAATACAAATTATCAATCTGAGCCCTTGGATCGTGGAATCAAAGGTCCAGTTTAAACAAAAATAATTAATGATAGAATCACTAGTGCATATCTTTGTAATTAATTTCGTAATCAATCACCCCGCCCCCCTTGAATTTCGGTGGCCGTCTGATCTCCTAAATCAATGGCCCAGATTGGTTGTATTTCGTACCATAAGATCAGTTTGTACCCGAAAATTCCCTTATATGTCATCCCTCCTACAAGTGCTTTCCGGAAATACACCACACCACTTGTAAGTTGTCGAAACCTACACCCTCCTATACCTCCATGTCGTCATATTTAATAGTGAATGTATCATATATTTAAATTTTATAAATGATGTTGTTTTATTTCAAGTAATTTAAATGATTATAAGTAAGAAAAATAAATAATAACAAGAATGTCTTGTTGTACTGGTAAAAAATATTAGAAATTCTACTCGTTGCTGTCGAGACCCTTCTCTAACCCTAGCATGGAGTTAGCCCTTACTCCCGTCGCGTCCGCCGCTGACACCCTGTCGGCGCCCTCCCGGCGAGTCCCATCCTCACCAGCCACCATGTAGAGCTCTACGGAGATCGCGTCGGAGGCATGGTCTTCCTTGTATCCGTTGATTGTTATCTCCTCGTCCTCTTCATCCCATCCTTACCCTCCATCCTCTACACCGCTGCGTCGTACCCCATCGTCCTCTCCATCCTCTCGTCCCCTCCACAGGTGCTGCATCGTAGTCCGAGCTTTACTTCCTCGTCGTCCTCCTCCAGTCCATCGTTATCGCATGTGCGATCATCCTCTTCACCCTCGCCAACCTATATCCCTGTGGTGAACCGATGTCGTGCGTCTCAAGGTCTGATTTACTCCCGGGGTCGATCGGTTAGGTATCCTTCTCCCCCACGACGGGGTTTTGTGAGGGGACGTCCGTGGTCTCCTAGAGTCTGCCCCAGCGTCTCTTATCGTTCTCCGCGGACATGCTTTGCGGCTGGATCGACCCATTACCTTGCTTTGGGTCGGATGAGGTTGCATGGGAGGAGCGGGCGTCAGATTGGATTTCCTAGGGCTCTGGTTCATCCTAGGGTTTTGGGCAATCGGTATGGTGTGCGGCACAGGCCGATAGGCAAGATCTCTCCTCAGGAAAGTCGCCTTCGGCCTCTCCTTGTAGAACCTTTGGCGTACTACGATCCGATATGGGAGCATCAACCGGTTCCGGCATCTAGGAACCGGAGGCCCGAGGATTATCCATTGCCTCTCCCGGGTTTCATTTGGAGCCCACTGGGGACGGGACCTAGGCCTTAGCTAGGGCGTCAGGGGCCGACTCGTGTTCACCGCGGTGATGATGGCGGCGCGGGAAGGATGGGCCCATTGTCCATGAATCCTTTACCTATGTTTAGCCTGGGTCGCGGGTTAGTGGCGGGGTACCCATGGATCCGTTACCTAACCTGGCCCCAGCCCATCTGTGTACAATTAACCCCTCGGGGTGTTTTGTACACACATATATCTTGGGAGCTTCAGCAGGGGGTTGGCCCTCAACTAACTGGGTTGCTGGGGACCCGGTACTCCATACTGGAGGTTTCGGTGGAAGAGAGTGGGTGTTTTTTGGAGCTCGCCTTGTTGAAATTCCACCGCTCGTCGTTGGGCGGTATGGTTGGGCTGGTAAATGAGAGAGGCCGGCGTAGGAAGATTGGGGTGACCAGCGGGCCACCAATCGGGCGAGGGCTAGGACACAGCCCCGCCGACTCTCATGAGTTACTTGGCAGGCCTCAGGGACAGGAAGGAGCTCCTGAGTATGACCTGTCAAACCTTCCCCACTGATAAGCACAGGTTCGGTTTTAACAATGTAGTAGAGCGTCGTCCTCGGGAGACCCAACAGTATTCAGGTCCCACCTTCAGCAGTGTTTGTCAACGGAGTGTATTTTTCTTGCCTTTTAATTTCTCGTTGTTAGGATTGAGTGGGTCTTTCGTTATTGTTCTAGTTCAATTTATTTGGTTGTCAGTTCTAAGTCGCCTCCGCGGCATCTCAACAAAACGTCCTAGACGTTTCAGTAGTTACAGGAAATGAATCTTTTGCTATGCAAATGCCGAAGCATAAAATGCATTGGCCAGTATTGGTATGTATGAAATTACCAATAACATTACCAAGGTCCTTGTTTTAAGTTGGTTACAAGTATTTTGTGAAATACTACATAGAGAGAGAGATCTTAGGACGTGTAGTAGAAACAACATTAGTCACGTACAGGTACAGCCACTTGGTGAAATAGCAGTTAAAGGTGATGAAATGTGTAGCGAAAACAATATTGGAAACAAAAGGATCCCAAGATAGATTTTGATTAACATTGACATAGCATCACCAATCGCCATGTAGCATTATTGAAGCAATTATTCGTTGAAAAAACATAACCCAAACGCAGCTACATGAGCATCATTTCTTGATACAGAAGACATCAATGTCTCCATACCCTACAATGCAATGCAAATACTATATTAATCAAACAAGATACATAACAAAACAATCATGTTAACCAAAACATACCTCTTCCACTCCCAAGTCAACAACCTTCTGTTGCAGAGTCCCCATGTCCTTGACATGGTATTGGTTCATCAGACCAATGATTGAAATGGTGGTCAACGGCCTCACCACCAAATCATCCATTACCATGTAACTCACCGCAGCCTTGACATAACCTCCTTGATTACCGTCTGTTTTAGGGAGGGTTACATAAGTAGTCTTAACACTCATGTAAGTCTTACAACTGGGACAAAGACACTTTGGATCTTCAGCTACATATAATTTGCAATTGACGTGACTCATATGGTAATTACAGATGTACACATTTGGTCCTGGTGATGAGTATGCATTGGCGGGCATCAACGGAGGAACTTTCACAACACCGATAGGTGCTCGGGGATCCAACACAGATTCCTTGCTTAGATTTGGTTGCATATATGTATCACTCAAAGTTTCAATGCTTTGATAGAGGTTTCCCAAGCTACCAACCATTTTCTCCCACCGCCAAGGAATGAATGCTGAAGAGAAAATCCACAAAGTCCTTTCCGACTTCAGCAAAGAGGACTTTCTTTCCTGTTTGGTAAATGTGGAGCTTCAAGGTCATTTTGGCTGTTGCTGCCATGGTTGGAAGCTTGGGTGGGGACTCTCCATCGTATAGAATTTGAATGGGTATTATTGGGTCTTTAATTAAAATGTTTGGCTTCAAATGCCATTAATTATATCCCGATGAAATGAAAAGCCACAATAAGAATATCAATAGGTTTGCCTATGTAATAACGGTAACATATTGGATGAAAGAAGATGGACTTTTGAATGTAATGCACAAAAGCAATAATAATTATGTTAACCAGAATGTATTTGTCTCCACCATTCCCAGCTCAACCCTCGACTTCAAGTCCTTAATCATCCATCACTCACACTGTATATGTAGTTCAAATGTGGATGCTTTTAGTTGGAATCTGCCACGGAAATAGCCACCCTGCTTCTACTACCCAACGCCGGAAGGGTGGAAGAATTACTAAATCGTCCATTTCCGGATATTTCTATATTTTATTTTCATCGTCCAAAGAAAAAATATATATTTCGATTACTTTAATAGAACAGTCCGTTATTTCCGTCAATTTTAACTCTCATTATAACCGTTTAAAAAAAACTCTCATTATAACAAAACTAAAGTTTACGAACTCAACTGTAATTCCATAAAGCAACTACAATTAATCCCCCTAAGAGCATC
Source organism: Erodium maritimum (assembly GCA_963921825.1). Taxonomy (NCBI): domain Eukaryota; kingdom Viridiplantae; phylum Streptophyta; class Magnoliopsida; order Geraniales; family Geraniaceae; genus Erodium; species Erodium maritimum. The sequence continues at coordinate 110,376,100 of OY997588.1, read as the reverse complement.
CACAATGCTAACAGTTAGCAAATTGTGGTCAGCACCCATGCAATGCTAACCTGTTAGTGCTAACTGTTTGTGGCATTTTTCTTCAAAATTTCTCCCCGTCGGCGGTAAGCGCCGGCTGTGAGCTTACCACCTCCTCTTACCACCAGCAATATTTAAATAATTTCTCTATTGACGTGATCTAGTGATGAGATCAATCCCGATCGCAATCACAAGATATTGGGTTCATAATTGATTTGTTCCCTTAACTGTTGACATGGTTTCCTAGTATATAGATATTGTAATTTATTATGATTTCCTTATTTAGACCTATGAGGCTTGTATAAATAGGCATTACATTATCAATGAAAACTAAGTAGGGATTCGACAATAATCCTAATTTTACATGGTATCAGAGTTCTTCCATGGATGACAAAAACAAAAAGGATGATGTCTCATCCGGGTCTACTGTACGGCCTACAACTAATCCAGCTTCCCCATATTATATATTCCCGGGAGATAACCCCGGAATAGTATTCGTCACCCAACCACTAAGTGATTCGGGTGACAATTACAACACATGGAGGCACAAAGTCTACGACGCCCTCCTATTCATAAACAAATTGGGGTTCATCGATGGGACTCTTACCCAACCATCAGAGGATTCTGAACTTCTGCAGCCTTGGCGCCAAAACAACGCTTTGGTCAAATCTTGGCTAGTGAACGCTATGTGCAAAGAGTTGCAATCTGGAGCCGTCCACACAACAACTGCTCGTCAAATTTGGTTGGATTTCGAACAAAGGTTTACACAAGGTGCCACGCCACGCGTATACACTCTTCGCCGTGTTATTGCACTGCTGCAGCAAAGCCACCAGTCCATATCGTCCTTCTTCGGCAAACTAAAGTAACTTTGGGACAAGTTACAAGGTCTCCGTCCTCTTCCTCAGTTCACTTGTGGGCGATGCACCTGTGATATCAACAAACAGATTCAAAACATGCGAGAGGAGGAGCAGGTATGTGATTTTTTGATGGGATTAGATGATGATTTCAGTACTATTCGTTCGCAGATACTCAGTGTCCATCCCTTACCCGGAATCGAAAAAATCTATTCTGTGGCTGCTCAAGACGAATCACAGAGAATAGCTTTCGCTACCCGCACACCTACTTTGGAACTGGCTGTCCTCTCGACTCGGCATCACGCTGCTGGGACTCAAAGAGTCGCCGGCGACACTCGAACCGGAACTGACAGACGCAACTTGAAATGCTCCCACTGTGGGAAACTCGGACACACCTCCAGCGAATGCTACAAGATCGTGGGATACCCATCCGATTGGGGGAAGCACAACTCCGGACGGAGCGCCGAAACACGGACCGGCGGCAGCAGCAGAAACCCCGGCCAGCAATCGCAACGCGCATCGCCTCTGCACGCCCTAACTGCCTTTGTGCATTCTTCATCGCAGACAAGTGGGAACGACCCTATTGGGTTCACCTTGATGGGCCGCGCGCAACAATCCCACATGGGGCAGCCCAGTCCAGTTAGGCCCACTGATATTACACCTGCTGATCAAGGACAGCCTGCTTCTACACCTCACGGACAGGATCTGCTATAATCATTTTTGGGCCAGCTAAATGAGGCCCAAAGAGCTCATCTATTAGACCTATTTCGTGCTCCTCACTCGGGAAATACCATTGCTGCCACTTCGACTTCTCAAAACTCTGGTAAAAATTATTCTACATGGATTATCGATTCCGGAGTAACTAATCATATTACTTGTGATATCGATATTTTATCTAATGTTTGGAAAGGACCTCAAATTTTACCTGTGGAGATGCCAAATGGAGAGAACGCACCAGTGAGCGCCATAGGACAAGCGATTCTTGGCCCTCAATTACGGCTTGATCGAGTGCTTGTCGTGCCTCGTTTCCATTTTAATTTGCTATCCGTCAGTCAGATTACTCGTGACTTGCATTGCGCATTAACCTTTTACTCGGATTGCTATGTGATACAGGACTTACGTTCGAGGAAGCTGATTGGGGTGGGTAGCGTGCGGAATGGCCTCTATCATTGGGAACCGACAGTGGCAGGAAAGGTGTTGTTGACTCATGGAAACAACTCTTGTCAATTGTGGCATCGACGTTTGGGACACATGCCGGTTTCCCGATTATCCTTAATTCCCAATTTATCTCTGAAATTTACGGCACATGATCCTAGTGTCTGTGATGCTTACTGTAGGGCTAAACATACTCGATTGGTATTCCCAGTACACACGAATAAGACTACTCGCATTTTTGAATTAATTCATTGTGACATTTGGGGTTCATATACCACACCCTCACTCTCGGGGTGTTACTACTTTCTATCTATCATTGATGATTATAGCAGGGCTACTGGGTGTTTTTGATGAAGCAAAAGTCTGAGGTGAAGACGCATCTTTTCCATTTTTTTAATTGGGTGACATGTCAGTTTCATGTTCAAGTCAAATGTCTTCGTACCGATGGAGGCAAAGAATTCCAACACCATGAGCTAGCAACTTATTATCATAACACCGGAATGGAATTTCAAACCAGTTGTGTCGGTACCACTCAGCAAAATGGTGTTGTAGAGAGGAAACACCGTCATCTCCTTGAGGTTGCACGAGCATTACGCTTTCAGGCTCGACTTCCAATACAATTTTGGGGTGATTGTGCACTTACAGCAGCCTATTTAATCAATCGAATGCCACTCACGGTCATTGGAAATAAAACTCCCTTTGAGATGCTTTATGGGAAGACACCTGGTTACGACCACCTCCGGAGTTTCGGTTTCCTTTGTTACGTTCACCAACAGACGCGCGACAAATTCGCCTCGAGATCACGCCCTGGCCTATTCATAGGATACGCAAGGGGACAGAAAGGTTATCGCGTCTATGATCTTGAAAGTCGAGAAGTTGTTGTTTTGCGAGATGTGCAATTTTGGGAGAATATATTTCCTGGGGATCGTTGCGTGGACACAAAGTCGACACTTGACGATCCGCCCTTGACACCCCCCGACAATACGTTTCTCCCCGATATGTTGCCACCGTTAGGTGTTCCATCTCCTATGCCTCCATCTACGACTGAGGATGGTGATATTGCGTTGGAAGAAGAAACATCGCTTCCCGCAAAACATGCGCGCAAGCCTTCCACACGTTTACATGGATACGATTACACTCTGCCACCTTCTATCCTGCCACCCAGTTCCGCACCGCATCAACCTGTTCCTTCAGCCAACTCAACGGTACATCCTCTTTCTCATAATATTTCTTATGATAAACTGTCACCATCTTACTCTGCTTTCCTAGCGGCCATCTCCTCTACGGATGAGCCACGCACGTTTCAGCAGGCAATCAAACATAAGCATTGGCGGGAAGCCATGACACAAGAAATTGCTGCCCTTGAAGGGAATCATACTTGGACCTTGACAGAACTTCCCCCTGGTAAGCGTGCCATTGACTCTAAATGGGTGTATCGAGTCAAGTATCGTCCAGATGGAAGCATCGAACGTTACAAAGCTCGCCTGGTCGCAAAAGGTTACACACAGGTAGAAGGAGTTGATTACACTGATACATTTGCCCCTGTGGCAAATATGGTCATTGTTCGGTGCCTTCTTGTTATCGCAGCTACTCATAACTGGCCGTTGCACCAGCTCGATGTGAACAATGCCTTCCTTCATGGAGATCTACAAGAGGAGGTTTATATGAAAATCCCGCAATGTTTCTCTAGACAGGGGGAGCAACGGGTTTGCCGTCTGCTCAAGTCACTATATGGGCTGAAACAGGCATCTCGCAATTGGTACCAGAAGTTCACGGAGTACATTATTTCCCTGGGTTACAAGCCTTCCGCTGCAGATCACTCCCTCTTTACTCTTGTTGCTCTTGGTTCATTCGTTGTTGTTCTTATTTATGTGGATGATGTGGTAATTACAGGAACCGATGTGATCCGTATTCAACACCTCAAGGAACACTTACACCAACAGTTCAAGATCAAGGATTTGGGCACCCTAAAGTACTTCCTTGGTCTCGAGGTAGCACGCTCTGCTAAAGGGATCGTCCTCTCTCAGAGGAAATACACCGTTGATATCTTGGCAGATAGTGGATTTATCAGTTGCAAGCCATCGCCATTCCCACTCCCTCAACAACATCGACTCTTGGCATATGATGGACCTCTTTGTGACGATAGTGGCCAATATCGTCGTCTGATAGGACGCTTGTTGTACCTGACCATCACTCGATCGGATATCAGCTACGCTACGCTGTGCACATCTTGAGTAAATTCATGCACGCCCTCGTCAACCACATCTGGATGCAGCGTATCATGTACTCTGTTACCTCAAGGGTAGCCCAGGTCAAGGGTTGTTCTTCTCGTCCAATAATCCACTTACTCTACGAGCGTATTGTGATGTAGATTGGGCAGGATGTCCCGACACTCGAAAATCTACCACGGGTTATATCATGTTCCTTGGACCATCGCCAATTGTTTGGCGATCTAAGAAACAAATGGTGGTGTCTTGTTCGACAGCGGAGGCCGAATATAGAGCCATGGCAGGCGCTAGCAGGGAGATAGTTTGGATACGACAACTTCTCACTGACTTACAAATCAGCCAGAGAACGACGGTCCCACTTTTCTGTGATAATCACGCGGTTATCCATATTGCTTCCAACCCCGTCTTTCATGAACGAACCAAGCATATTGAAATCGACTGCCACTTCGTTCGTCAACAACTCAACGCTGGGGTGCTTCGACCACAACCCATTCCTAGTCGCCACCAGTTAGCAGACATCTTCACCAAAGGATTAGGACGTGACCGCTTTCATGAGCTCCTTCGCAAGTTGGGCATTATTAACCTACATGCTCCAACTTGAGGGGGAGTGTTGACATGATCTTGTGATGAGATCAATCCCGATTGCAATCACCAGATATTGGGTTCATAATTGATTTGTTCCCTTAACTGTTGATATGGTTTCCTAGTATATAGATATTGTAATTTATTATGATTTCCTTATTTAGACCTATGAGGCTTGTATAAATAGGCATTACATTATCAATGAAAACTAAGTAGGGATTCGACAATAATCCTAATTTTACATTCTCTCTCTTCCTTTTATGCATATAGCCAGCCCCCAACCCATGCATTGTAGATGCTCTAAAACCATTACATGCAATCAGCCTTGGGTAAAGCTTCAATTTTAATAAGACAAGAGCATTCCACTCTAATAAGAATCTCTAACAACCAAACCTCAACAGATTGAGGCTTTGCATGAAGAACATGAAGTAATGACCAAACCCAAACAGGGTGTGAATGAAAGAGACAATACAATGATCTAAAATCAAGATTTGTCCTATATTAACCTCAATAAAAACAGGTCTTGAATACATAAATTTATCCACCATTAAGCCCCAAAAAAAGGCAGTAGCACCAGCAACCCGACCTCCTCAACTCAAACAAAATTCGGATAGATTCAATCCTAGCTCAAAGAACCTCAGTTCCCACTAAGGGGAACCAAGGTCTTGTTAATATTGGCGACCAACACCGCGACGGCAGAGACATTCCGACGACACCACCAGAATCCATTGTGCCAACCACTAAATCCGATTGTCTTTTTGACCCACCTAAAAATACTATAAGATGTGATGTCTATTTGATCACTATTATTTCATAGGGTTCGTGGAAGAGAAAAAAATATCATATTTGTTGTTTTATAAGTTGGTATTTTGTTTTTGTTTTTTGAGGAAGGGGCATGAGTTCGATTAATCAAGAAAAATAAAAAAAAATACATCCGGTACAAACAAACAGAACACAGTATATGGATACAACCCGAAACAATCTAAGGTACCTTTCAAAATACCCCTCTCTTAAATCAAGAAGATCATGTAACTCACACAGATAGACATAAAAATTAATTCTACAAAAAAACGTAGACCAGTAGTGGTCACTAACGCCCTGAGAATTAACTCACAAAAAGGGCGCGGCAAGCGCACCGGTCGTCAAGTAGTATTTCGGTTCAAGTCCGGTTATCGTACCCAAGGGAGCAATAAAACAGTCACTCGATTTAAAATTCGTTAGTTAATCTGTTTCTAGAAATATTGGATGAAAAGTTTAAATTCAAAGCAAAAGAAATTAAAGTCGAATAAGAGACAAAATAGCAGGTGTTTGTGAAATTCAGGAAAAAAGTGATCTAAGACTTTTACAGGGTTACAATATGACTAATAATTCGCAAGCATTCGTATTTACATGTGCAGACAAGGCTGGTTTTAAGGCAACGGAAATTCTCTCGACTAGTCCTAAACATCTCTCGATCGAATTACGACCATATTATAATCTAACCGCCTAGTTATTTCTAATCTAGGTGTAGAGAGACACAAATCATTAATATTCGTGAATTCCTCTAGTTTTCGGGGTTTTAATCCTATAGCCATTGCACTCGTGTTAACCTAACTTTATTACAGACTAGATTTAAACCTGAATTTCATAATCCTGAGTCCTTTTAGCGATTCTCATCTCTCGATTGTTGAATGCTAAAACCTAAACATCTATCAAGTGATCAAGTTGACAAAGCATTAAGTGTAAATTATGCAAACAGTAACCTAAACACAAATCGCATAGAAAAAATACGAAAGCTTTGAACTATTTCATCATATTGTTTCCCCTAACCCTAGATCAATGGAAATTTAACTCATGTTGGAGAAGAGAAACAAGCCAAAACACGAAGAAGTTCTCTAGATAAACATATTTTGAGTTTAATACATAATACCCAAATCAAATGTTCTCCAAATTTTCTCCAAATCTACTTTTCTTGCAATTTTTTCTTCTAAGCCCTCACTTTCCCAAGCTTTCCCTCTTTCTAAATTTCTTATATGCACCCAAATACTCTTTTTTTTCTCTCAAAAACTCTATTTATAGGCCCAAATGCTCTTCTTTTCTCTCAAAAACTTCTTATATGCACCCAAGTATCTCAAAGATATCTCATAATCCATTTGACTGCAACCCAATGGACTTTATTTAGATTAGACAAATAATGGTCAACAACTCCAACAGTATGAGTAATGTCGTGTTTAGTACATACCATAACATACATCAAGCTTCCTACAGCTGAGGCATATGAAACTCTCTCCATGTCTCCCATCTCCTTCTTTATAGAAGGGATGTCCTTTGTTTAGCTTAAAGTGAGTAGCAAGAGGAGGGCTAACCACTTTAGGCTTGTCCATGTTGAACCTTTGCAGCATCTTCTCAATATATTGATCTTGTGACATATACACCTTCTTTGCGCCTCTATCGCGAGTAATTCTGATATCAAGAATATTCTTCACAGGACCTAAGTCTTTCATAGCAAACCTGACTTAGTTTCTTCTTCAACTTGTCTATTCTAGAGGTATTCTTCCCAACAATCAGCATATGAGCAACATATAACAATAATATGATAAAATCATCATTAGAGAATCTTTTCACAAACACACAATGGTCTCACTTATTTTTCCGGTAGCCTTGCTCCCTTATAGCCGATTCAAACTTCTTGTCCCACTGTCTTGGTGCATGCTTCAAACCATAAAGACTTTTTTGTAGCTTGTACACATACTCTTATTTCCTCTTTACTGAGAAACACTCTGCCTGCTCCACATAAATCTCCTTGTCTAAATCACCATAAAGAAATGGAGTTTTCACATCTATCTGCCAATCTCCAAATCAATACTAGCTGCTAAACCCAAAACAACACCAATAGATAACATCTTAACCACCGGAGAAAATATTTCATCAAAGTCAATACCTTTCCTCTAGCTGAACCCCTTGACCACCAATCTAGCTTTGTATCGTGGGCGTGAGGAATTCTCTTCCTGCTTTACTCTATACACCCACTTGTTCTTCAAGGCTCTCTTACTTTTGGCAACTTAACCAACTCAAAAGTATGGTTCTTATGCAATGAATTAATCTCATCTTACATGGCCTCAACCCACTCCTTTTTGTTCTCATCTTCAATGACTTCTTCATAACTTTGAGGCTCTCCCCCGTCAGTTAGTAACACATACTGCTCAACAAAATACCTTGAAGAAGAATGACGATCTCTAGAAGATCTCCTGAGTGGAATGACTGATATTGGAAACTGCTCATGGATTTCAGTATTCATCTCAACCTCTTTTGGAATGTCAACATTTTCTGTATCTTGTTGATCATCCGGAACTTCATCTTCAACTTGACTTTGTAAACATGTAAAAGGATCTATATTAAAGTCAATCAAGTCATCATTATATGGAGGAAGATCTTCAACTATATCTATATCTTTAATGTTTTGGCTCTCCATAAAAAACCACATCACGACTTCTAACTAGTTTCTTATGTACAAGATCATAAAACATGTATCCAAACTCATCAAGCCATAACTGATGAATATGCACTATCTTATCTTCACATCAAGCTTATACCTTTCATGTAAGAACCGCCCTCGGTCGATCCCAGTCGAACCAGTGATTTCGGGCAAGAGTTGACTTTCGGCCGGAAAAGTCAACCGAAGACTCCGGGAGGCATTCAGAACCTTTCCGGGACCCAAAAAGCTTAGCCGTCGTTACAGTTAGCTTAATTGGGCCGTTTCCTTTCAAATGGTTGTAATTGTGAAAAAGTCAATTTTCGGTCAAACGGAAGCTATTTATCGACTAAGCTTAAATAAAATTGAGATACTGGATTTTATTAAGGACGAAGTGGTCCCTACAGGGACACTTGTCCATGTTAGCTTGGAGGGGAAGAAAGGAGGCTAAAAGGACCATTTTACCCCTCATGAGTTGGTCTTAAGTGGGTAAGAGCTAAAGGGCTTTTTGGACTTTACAACTTTTAGGTTTTAAAGCATTTTGGGAGCAATATTCACTCATTATTTGGTGCTAGCCAAAATTATAGAGAGAAAGGAAGAGGAGAAGAAGCTTTGAAGCTTGAACAAGAAGAAAGGAGCAAAAGTTGAGTCTTGACCTTGATTTCTTCCCAAAAACTCTCCAAATCATCATCTTCTTCATCCTCATTCCACTCTTAAGGTAAATCCTTAATCTATTTTCGTTTTCATTGAGAATTAAATCATGGGTTTGGAAGGAAGAACTTGGAAATGAGTGAGTTTCATTGGGTTTCGATGTTTGATGCTTAGATGATCCATCTTTGGAGTTAAGAGGTAGTTTTTGGTTAGAAATCAATTGTTGTTTGGTGTTTTGTTGAAGACCCATCATGGGTGTTGGAGTATTGAGGGTTTTGGAGCTGTTTTGGAGGTTTTTGATGGATAAAAATGGAGTTTGGAGGGTTTATTTTCGAGGAAGAAGAAGCTGGAGGAAGAAGAAGGCGTCACAGTCAGAACCCGTCACAGATCCGTGACGGGGACCGTGACAGAGGATGTCACGGCTCCGTGAGGGAGACCGTGACGGCGCCAGTCACGGCTCTGTAAGGAGAACCGTAACGGCGCCATTCACGGCTCTGTGAGGAGAACCGTGACGGCACACACCACGGGTCCGTGGCCCGTTCCGCTACGGAGCCCGTCAAGGCTCCGTGACCCGAACCGTGACAGACTTGAGTTGGGCCTTTGAGGCCCATTTTGTCGGTTTTTGAGTAATTGGGACAATTATCTATAACCGAGTCCTTTGGGGGTAAATTGGGAATATTTTCCTCTTTAAACCTTTTGTGAATTACTCTTAATTCGAGTATTTACGTGTGATCCAGGACTTTGGACCCGAGCTCGACGGAGGAGGAGACCATTGGACATTGTGACGTGACGAGGAGGAAGCTAGCCAGGTCGTCCGCAGCTAGGATTGGATTGGTTTCGAGTTAGCGAAGAGTAGTAAACTTCACCTTTAATTTAAAGAATGCTAATAGTATGCATATAGGATAATAATAACTGGAAGAGTCTTAGTATGCATATAGGATGTGATTCACTAGAATAACTGCTTTCAATTATGGGAATTGTCGTGCTGGTAGAATGGCCATATCGAGCCTTATGATTGATTGTTGATTGTGCTTGATTCTAGTCTTTAGTCCTTGAACGTCGATGCATATCATCCTCTTTGATTTCCTTAAGAGTCATAACATGCTTTATGAATGTGATACGAATGTTTGTTCTTGATATGATTGGCCGAGTGAATGTGATGAATGTGAATTGAATTATTGTCTTGTGATATGATCGGGTGAGTGATAGACCGATGTGATATGCTCGGTAAGTGTACCGGTAAGTTGTTGGCAAGTGAGTTTGTTGTATTGTGTTTGGTATGCTATTGTGCGATTGTGTTTGTGTACCCCGAGGTGTGCTGTCGGGAATATACCTAGGCCGATGTGCGTTTCCGGTATGGTATATGATTGTGTACCCCGAGGGGGTAACTCCGGGAAGACATCTAGGCCGATGTGCGTTTCCGGTATGATGTAGGTTGTTTACCCCGATGTGCATTTCTGAAAAGACATCTAGGCCGATGTGCGTTTCCGGTATGGCGTATGATTTTTTACCCCGAGAAGGTAGCTCCGGGAAGATATGTAGGCCGATGTGCGTTTCCGGTATGATATAATATTTGCTTTACCCCGATGTGCGTTTCCGGGAAGATATCTAGACCGAGGTGGTATTCTGGTACGATATATTCATTGATTTGTGCGTGATGATTGAATTGTCTTGAATACGTGTTTTATGCTTGTGTGTTTTGGATCCGTTTAACGTTGGTGGTGGTCTTAGTAGCATCATGTTCCGTTGTTCGTATATCTCTCGAGTTCAGTGCTTTTATCGACGTTGTTTTGTTTCTGTTGCTTTCTATTTGGCTGTCAGTTTTGAGTAAGAGTTATTAATTGGGTATTCCTGGTAACGTAACAGAAGTCCTTTTTCCTACTGAGCGTAAGCTCACCCCCTCTGCTTTTACTGTTTTACAGGTTTTGATGGTGAGTCGGTCTAGAGGATGTCTCAGAGCTCGGTATGCTCAGCGAGAGTCTGGGGGTTTTACTTAGTATTGGCGTACTCCTTTTGTATTGAACTCTGCTTATTTATGCGGTCTGAGCATCTGACTCGTGACATTTTATCATGTTTTGGAACTAAATTTCGGATTTATATATTATTAGTTTTCCTTCATTATTACTATTTTATTATTAATTTAGTTTACGTCTCGAGTCCGGTCAAAACCGGATTTGGGGCATGACAATTTGGTATCAGAGCCTGGTTTTATTGAAAAAAAATTTCAAAACCTTGGACCGCACGCCAATTAGGTGGGTAGAGTTAGGTTGTTAAGGTTCTAGTGGTCGGTTACGCAAGTCGGAAATGTCCTACGCGTAGACCCGAGACGACGAGAGTCTCGGATGGCGAAGTACCTTGTTTGAGTCTTGCCTTACTTTGTGTTATGCTATGTGCCTTGGTTGAACTGTTATGTCGATCAGTTGAGATCGAGGTTGGGTTAGCGAGCGATGCTCGATGCTGTTTTACGTGTTTGTTAAGTGATCGTTATTTGGATTGCCGCCTTGTTCGGCCGTTGAGTGATTGGTTGAATCGAAATGTTGACTTGGTCGGGTGGTAACCGAGTAATTACCGAAACCCAAGGTGTGTAACTACGATGTTTTGCTGTGTGCTATGTGTGCTGGATGCTTGTGCAGTTTGTCTATGGAATGTCCCGCTTAAGCGGATGGTTAGTGGAATTTACGAACGGGTCATGTCCAAATTTCTGCAAAACTGAAGTGTTTGTACTATCACGGGTTGACTCAGGGGCGCCACTGTATTCGAACGTGATAGGGGGGTGTCAACTGGTTACAACGAGATTCGGGGACGCCTGAATCATGTTGTAACGACGCGATATCGACATGAATGTTGTGATGGAAAGAGAAAGGTGTTGAGAACCTGTGGAAATGAGTTAGTGCGGAGGCTCTGTGGAATTGTTATGTGGTGTGACTTGTACCCCATGCTTTGGGAAGATACTCGACCGAGGTGTGTGCCGGTCCGGTATGTTGTTTATGTGACTTGTTTGAAACTGTGACTCCCGTGGGAGATGGTTGAATTGTGTGATTGATTCTGTGAGACGCGCAAGTGTGCGGACTTCTCTGATTATATGAAATAATCTATGACTATAATAAGACTAAGTATATTGTTGGTCCGAGTATGACCTTTCTGAAACGTGTGTGAACGCTACTGTGTTTTTTGCGAGTCGCATTATTCGAAATTGAGAAACTGAACATGTGAGTTATCCGTGCAGAGGATATACGACATGACACGTGCCTACGTATCGCGAGGCACTAGGAGACGCCCAGCTAGGGGCCAGGGGCAGCCACCTGCCATTGAGCAGGCAGGGGTAGCGAGTGCCCAGAGTGCTTCCTCTGGGGAGCACAAGAGAGATGAGGCTGGACCGTCAGGGCCATCGCCCAGAGGTACTCAGGTCGTAGAGCCGACCCAGGCGACCTCTCTGGAGGAGGTGGTTCGTACAGTTCTCGCGGCGATCAGCGCATAGAGGGAGACTGCAACACCGGCACCTGAGACCGTGCCTGCTGTCACTACAGCCGCTGTTGAGAGGCCGAGTCAGGCCGACAGCTACACGGCTCAGGCTCTTAGAGATTTCCGCAGGCTGGACACACCAGTCTTTTCCGGGGAGTCAGACCCCGAGGCAGCCGAGAGATGGCTGGAGCGGATCACCCGCAACTTAGTTACATCGAGAATATCGGATGGTCACCTGAGGGTATCTTTTGCTGCATTCCAGCTGGAGGGGGATGCGTACCACTGGTGGCAGCACGTGTAGATCAGGGTTGGGGACGACTTTCAGTTGTTCGGCGGGCTGTTCTTGGAGCAGTACTTCCCGAGATCAGTTCGAGATGACAAGCACCAGTAGTTCCTAGAGCTGCGACAGAGAAGGATGATTGTATCGGAGTATGAGGCGAGGTTCACATCCTTGTCCCGTTTCGCACCGAAGTTGGTGCAGACCAAGGAGCGCCGTTGTAGGCGATACGAGGGAGGGCTCATTTCACAGATCGCGGATCGAGTCATTGTCTTCAGGACTGAGGTGTACACTGAGCTAGTGGATTAGGCGCTAGCAGTGGAGCGACACTTCAGAGAGACCGCCAGGGCCCGCGAGAGCAGGCCGAGACCGAGTGGCTTTCTGAGGCTGTCTGAGGACCACGACTCGAGGAGGCAGAGGACCTCAGGAGTTTTTCAGCCACAGGCCCAGTCAGGTGGGATGCGACGGATTGGAGCAGTAGCGTCCGTTGGACCTGCCCCTCTACCGTAGTTTTGTCCTTCGTGCAGGCAATTGGGACATTTGGGCCGAGACTGCACGATGAGTGGTGGACCTGTAGACCGTCCAGCGGGTCGCCCGACGAGGATCGAGGAGAGGTCGCGTGCCGATGAGAGGTCATGCTACTACTGCGGTCGACTAGGACACATCCCACGGTGTGCCCCGACCGATTTGGAGGAGGGTCAGTGCGACGACCACAGCAGGCGCAGCCCATCCAAGCACCTCCGTTTCGCCCGCGCCAGACACAGGCTCCGAGGGCCCCACGACAAGCAGCGGGTGCGCCAGTGCAGAGGCATCAGCAGAGGGCTCCACAGCAGACGACCCTTCCACCACCCCCGAGAGGAGGACCCCAGACACCGTAGGGCCGAGTTTACGCGATCGATGGTTCCCGAGCTGAGAGACATGATCCCGATCATGAGATCGCTCAGGGTGCGCGCTTATCATTTAAATTGGTGTATCGTTTTAAATTTCTACTTAAGTACCCGCTTGTTTATTTCTTTGTGGTTACTTTATGCCGGGACGGAAATTAGAACCGTTAAGCCCACCCCTTGCCTTAGCACGCCGGTTGGGGGTGTTATAGTGCTGATTAGTGTCAGTTGTGAGTTTGAAAGTAGAGTAGCATACCTCCTTTTCTTAAGACCTTTCCGTACTGGAAGATTATTTCCCTTCTTCGAGCATGATGAGAGAGTTACGAGAACCGAATTGTGCGGTATCAAGCGTTCATCGATCGTTGTCAGCGACGAGTACCCGAGCAGCGAAGAGTTGCAGCAATACCAGTACGCAGTCAGGATGTCCAGGAGAGGTGGCCGAGTAGCGATGAGATCAGAGTGACGCATCGAAAGCGTGGTAGGCCCATAACCCATAGGCGTCGCCCTTTTCCATTTTCTTCTACCCTTGCTAAGAATTTAGACCTTAGAGTAGAGCCTTTGAGACGACCTTTATGTCTTGACACCGGCCACAAGTGACAAGGTTTGACGAGTGTGTGGCGTACGTGTGAGATTAGAGTAGTTGACCATCCGTGGCACGTTTAGTTTTGCGCCAACAGAGTTGACCGAACCGGAGCGCCAGTTTGAAGAGCCGATAGAAGGAGCTATCTGTCCGAGGACATCGTCGTGAAGAACATAGCGCTCTTCGTGAAGAGGAAAAGTGGAACGCTGAAGAGGTGTAAAGACCACCGGAAGCTGGACCGGGTCAAGATGAAGAATCGATACTCAAATGCCGATACGATAAAGTGTTAGAAGAAAATGGTCAACAACGGCGACACCGAAGATCATGAGCATGTAGCGGATTCAGGAGAGTGTTCGTGCTGTGTAGCAGTAGAGAAGACATATTACGTGAGTCACATCATTCGCGCCTTACGGTGCAGACGGGTAGCAGCTAGAGCTACAACGACATTGGGCGACATTCCCGGCGGAGCAGAATGCGGAGAACGAGAGCCGAGTTCGTATCGAGACGTATCTTTTGTCAACAAGGGAAGAACGAACGCCAGCGTCCCGCGAGGACTAGTACAACAACTAAGATTATTTCATTGAAGTGAGAGCACCTTACGTCGGAATCCGGAAACAGCTAGCCGAGGGAGACTACCACTAGACTTCCAGGCCACTAACAAGATGGCACCGAACGAATCATTGTATGGTAGGTCGGGTCAATTGCCCACGCATGGCACAAGTGAGAGTTAGGAGTTGACCATTGATGGTCCTGAGTTGTTCGAGAGACGATTGAAGGAACTACGTAGAGTCGGCGTGGAAGCACGAGGATAAGGTGCACGAAAAGTACCCTAAACCGTCCAATCCTTGAGAATACGGTAAAGGTGGTGTCTTCATTAAAGTGGGACATGGATGAAAGGACTTATAAATGAGTTCGATTGATGGTCTGCAAGTAAGTGTTGTCGGTAAGTACGATATCCCTGGTTGAGTAACCTTCGATGATCGATCATGGTTGTGTGTTACTTATTGTTGAGTGTGGTGTTGGTAACGTCTGTTTCATGTGTGTTTCGAGGTGCGCCTATACCCGACTAAGTGTCGGTAAGAGGACTATCGTTACTTATTGAGGTGCGTCGTCCGTCCAACTAGATATCGATAGAGTATGCGGTTATTCCGAACCATGCAGTGATTATGAGATCCATCTTGATGAATGCATTTGTGTGTTACTTCCTTGTATTATTGTGTGTGGTTGGCCGTGACTTAATCGTGTTTGAGTTCCAGTGTGAATTGTCCGAGTAACGGTTACTGAGAGGGCAATTGAGGAGATGTGTCTATGTGATGGTTCCGACTTTTGTTCGGTTTACGAATTTTTCCGGTATGATACATATACCGACGAAGGATTCCGGTATAGGATATCTAGACCGATGTTGTGTGTTCTAGTGTGATATCTATACCGACGGGGATTCCGGTATAGGGTATCTAGACCGATGTTGTTTGTGGCGGTACGATATCTATACCGATGGAGGATCTCGGTATAGGATATCTAGACCGTTACTTGGTACTCCATTGTGTTTTGGTAATAATCGACTGGGTGTATTTACTCGGTGATTCTTTGAGTCTGGTATGAGTGGTTACTTTGTGAAATTGTGAATTGTTGAGTAAGGCTGTTTTTTTTCACCGCCGAGTACGACGTTTGAGGAAGTAGTGTGATCAAGAGAGGTACGGTTAAGTGAAGCGCGTTCGTTTTAAATTTTGAGGACGAAATTCTTTTAAGGGGGGTAGATTGTAAGAACCGCCCCCGGTCGATCCCAGTCGAACCGGTGATTTCGGGCAAGAGTTGACTTTCGGCCGGAAAAGTCAACCGAAGACTCCGGGAGGCATTCAGGACCTTTCCGGGACCTAAAAAGCTTAGTCGTCGTTACAGTTAGCTTAATTGGGCCGTTTCCTTTCAAATGGTTGTAATTGTGAAAAAGTCAATTTTCGGTCAAACGGAAGCTATTTATCGACTAAGCTTAAATAAAATTGAGATACTGGATTTTATTAAGGACGAAGTGGTCCCTACATGGACACTTGTCCATGTTAGCTTGGAGGGGAAGAAAGGAGGCTAAAAGGACCATTTTACCCTTCATGAGTTTTGTCTTAAGTGGATAAGAGCTAAAGGGCTTTTTGGACTTTACAACTTTTAGGTTTTAAAGCATTTTGGGAGCAATTTTCACTCATTATTTGGTGCTAGCAAAAATTATAGACAGAAAGGAAGAGGAGAAGAAGCTTTGAAGCTTGAAGAAGAAGAAAGGAGCAAAAGTTGAGTCTTGACTTTGATTTCTTCCCCAAAACTCTCCAAATCATCATCTTTTTCATCCTCATTCCACTCTTAAGGTAAATCCTTAATCTATTTTCATTTTCATTGAGAATTAAATCATGGGTTTGGAAGGAAGAACTTGGAAATGAGTGAGTTTCATTGGGTTTCGATGTTTGATGCTTATATGATCCATCTTTGGAGTTAAGAGGTAGTTTTTGGTTAGAAATCAATTGTTGTTTGGTGTTTTGTTGAAGACCCATCATGGGTGTTAGAGTATTGAGGGTTTTGGAGCTGTTATGAAGGTTTTTGATGGATGAAAATGGAGTTTGGAGGGTTTATTTTCGAGGAAGAAGAAGGCGTCACAGTCAGACCCGTGACGGGGACCGTGACAGAGGACGTCACGGCTCCGTGAGGGAGACCGTGACAGCGCCAGTCACGGCTCCGTGAGGGAGACCGTGGCGGCGCCAGTCACGGCTCCCTGAGGAGAACAATGACAGCACAGACCACGGGTCTGTGGCCCGTTCCGCTACGGAGCCCGTCAAGGCTCCGTGACCTGAACCGTGACAGACCTGAGTTGAGCCTTTGAGGCCCATTTTGTCGGTTTTTGAGTAATTGGGACAATTATCTATAACCGAGTCCTTTGTGGGTAAATTGGGAATATTTTCCTATTAAATCCTTTTGTTAATTACTCTTAATTTGAGTATTTGTTTATGATCCAAGACCTTGGACCCGAGCTCGACGGAGGAGGAGACCCTTGGACATCGTGACGTGACGAGGATGAAGTTAGCCAGGTTGTCCGCAGCTAGGATTAGATTGCTTTCGAGGTAGGGAAGAGTAGTAAACTTCACCTTTAATTTAAAGAATGCTAATAGTATGCATATAGGATAATAATAACCGGAAGAGTCTTAGTATGCATATAGTATGTGATTCACTAGAATAACCGCATTCAATTATGGGAATTGTCGTGCTGGTAGAATGACCATGTCGAGCCTTAGGATTGATTGTTGATTGTGCTTGATTCTAGTCTTTAGTCCTTGAACGTCGATGCATATCATCCTCTTTGATTTCCTTAAGAGTCATAACATGCTTTATGAATGTGATACGAATGTTTGTTCTTGATATGATTGGTCGAGTGAATGTGATGAATGTGAATTGAATTGTTGTCTTGTGATATGATCAGGTGATTGATAGACCGATGTGATATGCTCGGTAAGTGTACCGGTAAGTTGTTGGCATGTCAGTTCGTTGTATTGTGTTTGGTATGCTATTGTGCGATTGCGTTCGTGTACCCCGAGGTGTGCTGCCGAGAAGATACCTAGGCTGATATGCGTTTCCGGTATGGTATATGATTGTGTACCCCGAGGGGGTAACTTCGGGAAGACATCTAGGCCGATGTGCGTTTCTGGTATGATGTAGGTTGTTCAACTCGATGTGCATTTCCGGGAAGACGTCTAGGCTGATGTGCGTTTCCGGTATGGCGTATGGTTGTTTACCCCGAGGGGGTAGCTCCGGGAAGATATGTAGGCCGATGTGCGTTTCCGGTATGATATATTATTTTCTTTACCCCGATGTGCATTTCTGGGAAGATATCTAGACCGAGGTGGTATTCCTGTAAGATATATTCATTGAGTTGTGCGTGATGATTGAATTGTCTTGAATACGTGTTTTATGCTTGTGTGTTTTGGATCCGTTTAACGTTGGTGGTGGTCTTAGTAGCATCATGTTCCGTTGTTCGTTTGTCTCTCGAGTTCAGTGCTTTTATCGACGTTGTTTTGTTTTTGTTGCTTTCTATTTGATTGTCTGTTTTGAGTAAGAGTTATTAATTGGGTATTCCTGGTAACGTAACAGAAGTCCTTTTTCCTTTTACTACTTTTTCCTACTGAGCGTAAGCTCACCCCCTCTGCTTTTACTGTTTTACAGGTTTTGGTGGTGGGTCGGTCTAGAGGACGTCTCAGAGCTCGGTATGCTCAGCGAGAGTCTGGGGGTTTTACTTAGTATTCGCGTACTCCTTTTGTATTGAACTCTGTTTATGTATTCGGCCTGAGCATCTGACTCGTGACATTTTATCATGTTTTGGAACTAAATTTCGGATTTATATATTATTAGTTTTCCTTCATTATTACTGTTTTATTATTACTTTAGTTCACGTCTCGAGTCCGGTCATAACCGGATTTGGGGCGTGACATTTCATCCTTTGGTACGTGCATAAATGCCTTGCACCCAAAACTCTCAGATGATTATAGGAGACATCCTAACCTGTCCAAACTCTATTTAGAACATCAACCCCAAGAGGAACACTAGGTGTGAGATTTAATACATGTACTACTATACTCAAAGCTTCACCCCAAAAGGATCTTGGTAGTGTTTCTTGTGGAAGCAAACATCTCACCCTCTCAAGAAGTGTCATGTTCATCCTCTTAGATGTTCAAATAACTTGATCCGTGCAATACTCATCAAAAGGACCAATATACTCACCTCCATTATCTGTCCTGATGCACTTCAACTTCTTCACAGATTGTCTCACAACTAGAGCATGAAACTGCTTGAAAACTCCAAGCACTTGATCTTTCGTCTTTAAGGTGTAATCCCATACATTCCTTAAATGATCATCAATAAAAGTCACAAAGTAAAGTGCACCGCCTAATGTCCTTTTCTTCATAATACCACACACATCAGAATATACACACATCACTTTGGATAAAAAAATTATTGACAAAATAATTAAAATGAATAATTAATAAATAAGGAATTTCTGAAAAATAATAATTAAGAAAATAATATTAATAGGTCTATTTTGTAAAAATAAATACATAAAAAAATTATTTTTTTAAAATAAAAATCAGATTTTTATAAACTAATTAAATTGATTTAAAAATCAGGTTTTACAGAACAATGGCATGGATTTGAAAATTTGATGGTTATTAAGGGGTAGTTTTGTCTTTTTACATGTTTTGGATGGAAAGTTAACGATGTTGGACTAAAGTGAAAACAAATAGAAGTTTAGGGGGTTGAATGAAAAAAAATATAGTTAAGGGGGATATTTGAAAATAAACCAATACTAAGGGAGGTTATGTGTAATTTTCCCTTAATGAAATAAGCTCAACAAATCCAAATGATGATAGTTGTAGATGAGAAAATCAGTTGAGATGACTGGGGTAGGGGCAAATCCCAGTTCTTCATATCGAGTAAGTACATAGAAACAACAAACAACTTCACACTTGGTTTCACACGCATGTGAAGTCCCTCAAACTATGATTGTGATAAGCAAGTGAGATTCGATTGTCTCAGTTCAATACAAGAGTGTACATTTAAATAGTTGCCGAGTTTTGATGAGTTTTTTTTTTTGACCAATTTGAATGGCATGCTGTTAACTAGTAGGGAGCTGAAACAGCTCCCTCCCTTTACATAACCTCCTTCCATCACCAACATAAACTTACCTTCACAATTGGAACAAACACACCCACAGGCCACAACTGGGATCATCACTGACATATCTACGGCAAAGGTAATTAATTGTCTGATTCATAACAAGTGTACCACATCAAGGGATGGATGAGCCAACATTATCTGCTAGGATGTGGACTTTTAGGGACCCAGGCCCAATATCAAAGCCAATTATGGTTATGGGCTTAAGCTCCAACGCTTTGTTTGTGAAACCCTATCTTAAGCGTGTCCTGTATAAATACACTATCTTCCTTCATCATCCTCCCACAGTGCTGCCGACTGAAAATTCAAGCTTGGAGGGTCGAAACAAACTTTTATTTCGTTTTGTTGATGGGTTGTTTGCAACGATTAGAATGAGAGAGGCTTTAGTGGGAATGAAACCAGAAAATCTATAATAGATCGGTTAGAGCAGAGGGCATGGTCGACGATGCCGGCCCAGCCAATATGGTGAAGGCCATGGCGTCTGAGGCTCTGGCCCCCTCTTCTCTTTCCGGTCTGGATTTTCTGTCTCACAATGACACAGCCTTAAAGTCTACACTTGATATGAGCTCAAAACCCGCAACTGTTTGCATCTGTTGTGTAATTGAGAGGAAGCACTGTAACTTGGCTTTCTCTCTGAGCAACGGGTGCTAAATGAAACGCCGATTAGGCAGCGGCCAGACAACCGTAGAGATGGGCATCCACAGACGCCGCTTTTTCAATAGCTGCTGTCTACTGGTTTCATCTCACATTAATCAAACGTTTATGCTTTGTTCTCTCACTTTAATGTCAGTATCAGGACATTTTGACACTTAACTGTGACATCCTCTGGTAATTTGGTACTAAAGAAATAGAAATCATGTCTGAGAACGTAAAGCCGTAGCCTTGTAGCTACCCAATCAATGACATCTGCCGGAGACTAAGGCTGTTATGTATGTAACAGCCGAAATTACCCAATTCGATGGTCTAGCTAATTTGTTACAAGATGGAAGCAAACTTATTGCAGATCTCACTTGTTTCGGAACCAAAATAGTCATTGATTCATTTGAAATTCCATTTTCAGCACTTCAGCCTAGCGGATCATACCCAAACATCACCTTCTTTTTTAACATGACCGAGACTACTGATCTGGATTTAAATTTGGACATGCATTCGGGAGCCTAATAATTTGTTTTGAAACGAGACTACTAGATCTTCGGATATCATTCTACGAATTACTTTGGAAGGTGAAGGTGTGGCCTAGGAAATGTGCACTTTACATACTTTTAACAGTAAATTGAAATCACAGTTAGAAAATGAAACGAAATGTCATTTTAAGTTAAGATGCAAAAAAGCGATAATTCAGGGTTATCCTTATTTTTTTTACTCTCAAGATCTTAAAGACCCAGTCCTCTCTCTAATGGCTTACCTTTCCACTTTGGTTGTCATACTAACTTCAAAGCATAATATCCTAATTAACAGAGATGCTAAGCCTATACCTTTTTTTTTAACAAGGCCAAATAACAGTAATCTATCTTTTATTTAAACGAGAACATAAATATTTTATTACCCCCGACAATAAATCATAAACAGAAATTGGGTCCCAACCAAGGTTCTAAAAATCGCTAGGCGCTAGTCGGGCGGCAAGAGCCTTCATGGATAAAACGGGGACTAGACGGGGATTAATCGGATTTGTATTTTTTGTATTTTTAATAGATATATTATTATATATAGAAATAAAATATGAATTTCATTGTATTAAAAATAGTAACTGATATCTAAAATACCTGAAAAATAATATCAAACAACTCAGAAGCATAACCCCTAATATCACCAACACCATAACCATCTAATTATTTTAATTGAGTCAGTATACTATGTAAAATTGTTGTAATCACCTAGGCGGCTAGGCGTAGGCGGGTGCCTAGGCGGCGCCCAGTCGGAATTTTTAGAACAGTGGTCCCAGCATATGTCTTCTGGGCCCCGTGTCATAGGGGCGTTCGAGTATCGTCAATTCTTCGTCTTGAGTCGCCCGGATCTTTAGAAGTAGTGCGGAGGACGGGATATGCTCCCAGCACTCCTGATGTGACTTCATTGACAGTTCACGTAGACGCGGGTTAATCATCATCGATTCGACCCCCAAATGTTTGTTCAGGATTGAGAGTCCCGATTTTGGGTGCCGTAGAAACAGTCCCCAACCTATCGTCCCTCCTCCTGGATCCCAGATCCATTGAGGGAGCGGAACCATGCTGGCTAGGGTTTTCCCCTTTGATGGATATGCCCAGATCTGGGCATATCCATTTCTCTTTTTCATATTTGTTTTGTTGTTTGTAGCCCGCGAGGCCGCTTCGGATGGAGGACGTCGCATGGAGCACGGATCCCGCTAGACGGCAATAGGAGAGTCACGGTGGCTACTGGCACGAGCTCGGGACCGATCCGGCGACGCAGGATCGGTAGCCCGAGACGAGGAAGAGGCCGTGGGACGGTCTGAACAAGCGGCGGCAACCTGCGAAGGTGGACGACAACGAAGACGGATGAAAAAAAGAGGTTGTAAAAAAATCCCTAGCAAGGGTATTGATGAACCCAATCATGGGTAGTGTTGCACCCATCAAGATTAATCTGAGAGCTTGGAATCAAGAGCTTCAATGGTAAAAAAAGGAGGAGGGGGGAGGAGGCTGCGCAGAAAGAAGCACAGCCCCTAGGGTTCGGGAGGCTTTTAAAAACATAACAGTAATCTATCTTAAAGTATTGATCACGCATGCTCTGCTATCAAATATTTGAAACTTATATTTATGATAGTTAAATTTTGGTTACAAACTTTTGTTCGTACAAATAAATGAAATATTTAATTATGTTATTCACTGGATCCATTAAAAGGTTAACTAGATAGTGAAATGTTGTTCTTGCTCTTATTCTTTGAAATCTTGTGAATTGTACATGGAAAATCATCATATTATTCACATCTGATAAGAAAAACAACTATAAAATAGTAAATAAATCAAATATATAAAAACGGTCTTTCAATTCATCCATAAATTAATTTAAATGTAAAAATACAAAATGATCATTTCATGTCTTTTTGGTTAGTTTTTACTAATGAAAGTTTGGGACCAAAAGTCTAAGTGTTGTATATATGATTTCTAAATGCTGGGTATTATATCGTGTGTAACCAATATTTTAGAATAAGTTATTGTCTTTTGACCTTGACACAATTTACTTGTACCCTCATTCTCTTTCTTTTTTCGTAAAAACTTATTACAAATTGTAAGATAACTAAATTGGCTTTAAAAACTTTGCTCTTGTTTATGAACTAAATTGATTAGGGAAATTTGATAATATATGCCTCAAAACACATATTATTTTTTTTGATATGCCTCTATAATTAATAATTGCAAATATATGTCTTTTTCAATTATAAGGGCAAATATACCCTTAGTGAAAGGATGAAGAGAAAAGAGACATACCTGAGACAATTGGGAGATTGAAGACGGCCTTGTTGATGATCACGTACAGGAGAGAAGAAGATGGAGCGAGAATAAAAAAGAGGTTGTTTAAGTTTCACAAAGTGTATATTTGTCTTTATAATTGAGACAAACATATATTTTCAACTAATAATTATAGAGGCATATCAAAAAAATACCGTGTTTTGAGGCATATATTATCAAATTTCCCATTGATTATTTTTTTATTAGTAAATGAAATTTATAAATCCATGACTTTGAGATAAATTACAAGGACAAATCCTCTCAAGTGAACAATACGAACCAGGAGGCTGAAAAAATCTTCAGCCTCGACCAACAATCGTGATGCCCAACCCAACAAGCAAAGACCTCAGGCTACAAACAACAAAACTAATACGAAACAGAGAAATGGGAAAGAAAACCACACCCACGATCACCCCGAGACACAGTCCCACAATCACCACGCACAGAAAGCACCTCGAGCCACACACCACTTACACAGGATTGATAGGGACCCCATCACAACCTTAATGTTGTGACCACTAACGCGAGTCAATCCACCACGAGAAGAGAATGAGCCAATTTTTTTATCACTGTAGTTTTATAAATGCTTCATCTCTTAGAAAAAGAGTAGAAAGTAGCCTGCAACGAACAGATTAAAAATAATAATAATCTCGAGATCAGTCCAAGATAGAGCTTCAACACCGAGAACCGACCATATCTATTACATCAAGAAAAGAACCAGCCACCACCATCAATCATTCACCAGATAAAACCAAATAGTACAAAAACTTAAAAGGACGAAATGACAGTACTTAAACACCCCATGCCGCAACTATGACAGATAGAAAAAAACTAACCAAAATTACATAGTATTGGACCCAACTCCATATCTAACCCCACCAACACCAAACGACACTACACCAGGTTGTCACTTCTACGACGTGACCCTTTTTATGATGTCGTAGAAGTTAAATTCCTCTACGACGCCATTGGACGATGTCGTAGTAGTTACATCCTCTGCGACGCCATCCAATGGCGTCACATAAGAACTTAACTACTACATCGTCATCCAATGACGTCGTAGAAGATCATAACTTCTGCGACGTTACTCTATGACGTCGTAGTACTTAGGTAACCTCTGTGACGCAATACATTAACGATGCACTGGTTTGGTCACTTCTGCGACGTCATAGAGTAACATCGCAGAAGTTATCCTCTTCTGCGACAGAATCCCTATGACGTCGTAGAAGTTGTCCTCTTTAATATTATAACACTCTCTACCAAACTCATTCTTCCCTCTCAAACCCCCCATTCCTAGCAAAAATTTGTAGAAATTTTTTTCTTTCTCACAAAACCTCCCAAATATCTTTCTCTCTTAATTTTCTCTATCAATTTACTTCCAAACAAAATAAGGGACGACGTCAACGAAAACTTGTTGTGGGATTTGTTTTATACTCGTTTTTGATAAATATATTTTGTTTGTGGAAGAATATATTTATATTTAGGATCCATAATATGAATATAGGTTTGTTGTATATGTAACTTAATTTTTATTAGTGTTTTTGTATACCATCCCCTAGCGGGTCGGATTTGTACCCGTCGGTGCCGTCCACCTCGCCTCGATCCCAAATCCGGACATTAGAGGCTGATCACGAGTAGTTCTTGCTCGTCATTGCTGTTTATTTTGTTTGCTTCTATCTGATTTTTGTTTTGTCCTACCTGTCGAGATCTCGATATCTGGTAGGTTGGTCGTTGCCTTCGGTAGTTTGTATGGTCCAGACTCTTTATCGTTGGATCTCTCCGGAGAGCCAATAAGGAATACCAACCTAGTAGTAGGTTTTTATTTATGCGTTGCGTTGCCCGTCTTGAGAGCTAATCAACTTGTAGATCGTCGCTCAGGTTCTTGAGAACGATCGATTCATAAAACGTTTATACGATTTAGTTTGTATTCGATATATAAAATATATTAATTTATTAATGGATCTTTCTATCAAAAATAAAATAAAGTACAGATTGAATGTAAGGTGAGTTACAAAAGCATTTGAAGATAAAGTTGCCTCAATTGAACTTTAATAGTATAAAGCATAGCTGCGGGCTACATGTTATTTTCTTGCGGCCACTTCAGCATACATCTCCATGGTTATAAAACAACAATTCACCCACACACACTTTCTCTCTTTTCTTCTCACGCTTCGCAAGAAACAAAACGATTAATCCACTAATTAACTAATCCCAATCACTTACCTTAAACCCTGAAGTTCTTTCCCGTAAATGTTTGACCGAACTGCCAATTGGATGGCACGATGTTCCACGAGGTGGAGGTGCGCCGGTCACTGCCTGTCACCCTGAAGCTCAGTGACTGCCCAACCAGAACCGCATTCGACTGCCAGTTCTGACCCCAGTTCCGACTCATCACCGTCCAGCCGGTCTTCGACCCCTTCACGCTCGCCCTCACGATATCCCCTGCGCCCGCCACGTTCGTGATCAGAACCAAGTTGAAGTACCTGAACCCATGGATCGTGAACCTTATCCCTCCCTGCTTCCGGCACGGCACTCTGTCGCAACCAAAAAAAACAAACATTTAGCTGCCAATCTTCAGGGTTATTCCAGTCATTTTAACTAAACAGAAATGTTAATCTGTTACGGTTAGTTATGCGGGAAGAGAGTGGGCCCAATGTGGGAACATTGAGTTCCGGGCCCACTTTAGGAGTTTGTCTGTTGCCGTAGGATGCGGACACATCAAATGAGAGAATCTATAAAGTTGAAGACGACGCCGTTTTAAGGAAGGGAAGAGAGTGTACCGGCGGTAAGAAACGGGGACGATTCCGGCACGGTACTCGGCGATCTTGAGGAACATGGGCATGGCGAGGTCGAAATGGGGGCGAGGGGGGTTGCACCATCCGCCATTGTCGCTGGGCTGAGCGAAGTTCGGGGGACAGAAATTGGTGGCGGTGACGAAGATGGAAGGGCTGCCGGAGTGGCACCACTGCGGGTCGCTCGCGCACTTGATCTCGAAGCAAGCGCCGCAGCTCAGTCCGTTGTTGAACAGGGCGGTGCTCAGCGCCGCCGTGTTCACGCCGTACCCCTGGCTGTACAGGTTGCCGTACCCACAAGCACCACCTGGAACAAAATATTACATTTTTCGCACAATGCATGGACTTATTGGGAAATGTAATGAAAACAGGGGATGGATGGGTTACCCATAGTTCCGGAGGCGTCGCTGCCACCGTAGAAGGTGGCGTGAGCACTCTGCCAGGCTGCGCCGGTGTAGACTCCGGGAATTCTGGCGCTGGCGAGGGTGAAAAGAGCTAAGAGGGAAACTAAGCAAGGGAAGGTAGCTCCGGCCATGGATTGGTGTGAGGATGAGAGTGTGAAGAGAAAAGGGTTGGTATTTAAGGAAGGAGCCGGAGAGGGTTTGTCTTTATTAGTCAAAAAGTTGGTATTTTAATTTTATTTTGGTGACGAAATTATGTTACGCAATTAACGGTATTACTATTTCACATTTATTTAGGATTGCTTCTTTTGAATGGAACAAACTCATCAACTCTAGTGAATGGGTCTTGTCTGAATGGAAACTCCGTTTTTACAGAAGCTGCTGCCGCCGGTGTATTGGACTTTTTACCATTAATGTCGGATCTGTTTAAAATGGAGT
This sequence comes from Erodium maritimum, assembly GCA_963921825.1. Classification (NCBI taxonomy): domain Eukaryota; kingdom Viridiplantae; phylum Streptophyta; class Magnoliopsida; order Geraniales; family Geraniaceae; genus Erodium; species Erodium maritimum. Next base: position 110,349,166 of record OY997588.1, on the reverse strand, counting down.
CGTGCCGTGCGTGTGTGAACCCCAACTACACTTATTCAAACAACCCGTCTTTTTTTAGTTTTTCTTTCCAGGTTTTCCCACACTCAAAAATGGTTCTCCAACTCCATATTTAATATTTTCCTTCCTACAGTTCGAGTTTAAGCTGGTGATAAAACTTGTCACGAAGAACTTAATATCAAATCTGCTCCGTGTTATATAACTTATCTAACAAAATCAACAAGATAATTCCGGTCGTGTTAGTTTGTAAACAACGCTAAAACATATTTATTAAAATAAATTATTGGTAATTAGAGAAAACAATAACGACAGTGGAAGAGAAGGTATTTCACAACAGCTCTTTGTCCACCTCTTCGTGAGGTTCTCTCTACCCGTTAGAGTTTACAGTCGTCGCCGCCGTCCCTCACACCAACAACCATGCCGTCGTCCGTCTCATCCTCATTATCTTCCCCACCGGCTCTCTCCTTCTCAGTTTTCACCCAATCCTCTCCACCAGAGATGGTTCTCCCAAGTTCACGCCGTCAACACGCTGGAGTGCGCCCTAGGTCGCCATGGATGCCGGAGACTCCCCTCGGCCTCGCCCCATCATGCTCGGCCCGACCATGGCGTCTATGGCCATGTACCGCCGGGATGGGTGGCCCATGTAGGGTAGCACCGGGACCGATGTGGTCGCACCCGCCGCTCTCACTACTGCTGATCTTGACATGGGTGACGGATCAGATCCGTCACCCAGGTTAGCTTATCCGTCGGCCTGGATCTTGGCTGACGGATGCAACAATCCATCGGTACGCGGAACAATGGCCCGACGGATCCCATCCGTCAGCCAAAAATGATCACCTTAGTCACGGATTCGATCCATCAGTCTGCTTCGGTGACCCTGCTGACGGGTATCATACGTCAGGCAGGAATTTCCACCTGGCCGACATATCGGACCCGTCGGCAAGGCATAACTTCTTGCCTGACGGATGATACCCGTCGGCAGGGTGGAAAATCTTGGCAGGCGGATCACTCCCGTCAGGCAAGTGTTTATACCAAGCCGACGGGTCTTTCCCGTCAGGCAAGTTTTACACCATGCCGACGGGTGACATCCGTCAGGCAAGACTTCCACCCTGCCGACGGGTACAATATGTCGGCAAGGTTTAACGCCCTGCCGACGGGTGTTATCTGTCGGCCAGGTCTAAACCTGTCCGACGGGTGTAGATGCTTGTATCCGTCAGCCAAGTTTGAGTAGAAAAACAAAAAAAAATGTTTCAAAATTCATGCACCCAACCGTGCAGTAAAATGTACTTGTTCCTGTACCATCCAAACCGTAATAACAGCAAGCACGCATACAAACCATAAACACGGCAACAAAACATCCAACCGACATTATCAAATATAGTAGTTCTAAATAAGTTTAGCAGTGCACAGAACATAAAAAGTTATCAGTTCAGGTATCCAAATAACATAATGTTCATAGGAAAAAGGGGAGGACTGACTAAGGTAAAGATGGCGGGGCTGATGGCGGGGTCTCTGAAGCCGGAGTCGCTGACGGTCTGACAGAAGAAGGCACGATGGTGTTTTGCTGAGTGGAAGCCCAAGAGTTGAACAACTCCCGGAATTGAGCTTGTTCCGCAGCTTGGGCAGCAATCCTGGACTCCATTTCTAGGCGCTGCTCCTCCATCAACCGGCGTTGCTCCTCCAATTTCCGAGCGAACTCAGCCTGTTGATTAGCCAAGCGAGTCTTCAGGTCTTCTAGCTCCTCAGACGAGCTGACTGAACGCGCACTCGAGCACCCACTGTCTCCCACATCCCGTTGGGTTGGGAGCTTGACCGCCTTCCCGATGCCTGATTGGAGTCTGCCCTTCTGGTGTTTACCCGTGATAATCTGGATGAGGGGGAGCTCTTCCTCCAAATTCAATGCCTTCGCCACAGTAGGCGATGAACCCTCGCACTCCGTCACCTGTGACTGCGATAACCGCTCACGGGCCTCATCCACAACAGATTTTGCATGTGCCTGAGATACATAAAACACCAATATAATTTACAGTTTTATACGATACATGATAGAAAAACCCATAATCGTATTACCTTAATAATAAGTGATGCAATAAATTTAATTAAAACAAGATATACCGCTCTTTTCAGGTTCTCCTTGTTGAGGTCATTTTCCTTTGTGTAGACCTCGACGTAGGCGTCGCAGCGTGGAAGGAGGGAGGATTTGGAAAGAAACCGTTTGGCCCGTTTTGCGAGCGGCATACTACCCCCGTGGTGTGCAGTCAGGTTCTATGCTCGAGAGGCCTTCCCATTGTCACTCAATTTCTACAATAAACAAATCAGATGGAAAACATTTATAATACACTCTAATTCGAAACTAATTATTGATAACTCGTGAGTATTACTTTACATAATTTACCAAACACAATAATAAAGTACTTACTTTGAACTCCTCTGATTTGAAGTGCCTGCAGAGCCAACGGAACTGCTCCTCGCGTTCAAGGAACTCCAGCGGGGTGGGTATGTGTATCTCAGCATCGGGGTGATCGGGGTCTTTGTACTTCGGCTCCATCTTGAGGATCCACTCATGGATTTCATACTTCCATTCACGGCAGCGGTTGGATGTCGTTTCCATGAAAAAATCCAGAAGCTTGGTAAAGTGTGGTCGGTTTCGAACTCGTACAACATCTGACAAAATAAAAACACCAGGATTAGTAATTATATAAGAAATAATTAAATGAATCAATGAATGCGAAAAGGTAATGTACTTACGCTGAGCTGATAGAACATAACCTCCTTAGCACTTTCAGGAATTGAATGGAAGAACGCCTGGCCCATGGGGATGTAAGTCCGCACTATGGACCCAATCACCCGTACGGCATCCTCCCTCTCAAGCGTCCCTGTCAGGTGTTTACCGTTATGGCCCAAGGTAAATTTCCCCCCTAGCGGAGCCAGATCCTTGAGCCTACGGTGGAGGTTCTTGTTGGTCACAATACCTCGCTTCCCCGTCTTGGTCTTTGTTATGGTGGAGGTCACCTCTCCTCCGGCCAGCATGGCAGCAACATCTTCATCGTCCTCCACTAGTTTTTGGGAACGAATGCTCAGGACATTTTCCCGGTTGGTGGTTAGATGCTGCCTCACTACCACCGGGAGAAGGGGCTGCCTCACTACAACCGGGAGAAGGAGACTCGTAGTCTCGAAGGCGCCGCATTGTAGGTGCCCGAGCCGTTGTATTTTGGGTGGAGTCTTGGGTGGTTCCACCAGATGCGCAGGGTTGTGCTCGAAGGGCCTCGGGGGCGGTCAAGAAGTTGATCCGGTTGTAGAACTTGTTATAATTTCTCTTCCCCATCCTGCGAAGTCATGTGAACTCAAATCATACTTTGATTTAGAAAATATAGCATAGAAACTCATCAAAAAAATTGCAATCGTATACATAGCTCACCCATAAATTTAAAGTCTACAACAGTTCGGCGCTAATGCGTGAATGGGTAAATTTAAATCAATGATACGTAACAACACACAAACATTTAAATATCTAATGACTGCATATTTATGAAGTTCTATGAATTTGCACAAACAAAATAAATAAATATTAATCATTGAATAACTTTATGCACACAGTCTTAACCCTAACCAAGGCAATCAATTCAAAATTAAAACAGATCTTGACTGAAATATTGTTACCATTAAGCTCAAGAAGGGAAATCATATTCTGACATTAATTAAGATCGACCATTTTTCTCTAATCAACAACAAAGCAGGAAATCTATTAGGGTTGGCCAATTGTTCTTTAGAACAGCAAATCCATTAGGGTTGGCCAATACAGCTACAAATCCTCATCTACCATACTAACTACTAACCTAACCTCGTCACGATCACTACACCATTAGGGTTTAGTATAAGCTGAATGTGTTAGGAACCCTTAAACTGTACCTAATTTATCATCAACCCATTTTTTAGTGTAAGACAATGGTCATTTAGGTATTTTGAAATAGTTAAATCAGAATCAATAATCATTTAGGTCACAAATTCTGTTCTTTCTTCAACACAAATTCAGTTACATCAAAAATTATGTTCTTTGTTCAACAAAAATTTAGGGCTTTGTAGGGGTTTCAAGGGAAGAGGGTAGAAGAAGATTACTGTACGAGAAGCACGTACCTTTCGAAGAGGAGCGCGAACAGATGTGGTCGGAGACGTTGAGGCTGGGGCGAGAAGAGGTCGGCGACGACGAGATCTGGTCGGAGACGTTGACGGTCGACAGCGAACAGGTCCGAGACCACGCTATCTGGTCAGAGACGTTGACGGTCGGCAACGAACAGGTCGGCGATGAGAGGAGGCGTTGACGCTCAGCCTCAAACACGTCGTCGACGGCGAGATCTGCTCGGAGACGTCAACCCCTGGTCCAGTACGACTCGCCTGCGGCGCGAACAGGTCGGCGACGAGAGGATCGGCCGAGATTGGTCACCGGCGACTGAGAGAGAGGGAGAGAAGACAGACGAAGAAGAGTCGAGAAATGAGGGAAAAGGGAGGCGGACTCGGTCTTGACCTAAAATTTAGACCTGTACCGACGGATGTAGATATCCATCGGCCATGACGAAACGATGTCGTTTTGCTAACAACACTTAGCAATTTTTTGCAGAAATTTTAAAACCTGGCCGATGGATAGCTACATCCGTCGGCCAGCACAAGTTGACTACCATTGACCAAAACCAAAAAACCCATCATATTTCCCGACTATCAGAGTATTGAAAATGGAACGATATAAGTACTTAGTATGACTCATAGTTTGGACAGAAGATCGTATAATACTCATACATATGACATACAAAAAATGAACGAGACAATGTCATACGTTATAAGCTGAATATGTTCATGCACATAGTGGAACTGGCGATTTCGATCAATACGTTTCGGTGTCTCGCATATGATATAATCAACACCGCTCATATCGTATCTACTATCCAAACAAGTATACGTATTTTAAAAAAAACTATCATCGAACGGTTAATTCGTCGTTCATATGGTGGTCAAATTTGTTTTGTAAAATAGTCAACCAACTTTACCCACGTATTGGTAGCACTTGGCTCACGTATGTGTATCCGTCAGCCAAGTTCTGATGACCATACCGATGTATAGGCCGCATCCGTCGGCCAGGTTGAAACATTATCGTATTAATACAAACACTTGGCATTTTTTGGCTATATTGACAAACCTGGCCGATGGTTATATGCATCCGTCGGCCAGGCCTGGTTGACCGACATTGACCAACTCCCAAAAACCCGTATTATTTCCCGAGTATAGCAGTATTGATAATTGAACGATATAGGTACGTAGTATGCCTCATATACAACATAAGATCGTACATTACTCATACATAACACATAAAAAATATGAACGAAACAACGTCATACGTTATAAGCTGAATATGTTCCAGCACATAGTGGAACTGGCGATTTCGCTCAATACGTGTCGGTATCTCGCATATGATATAATCAAGACCGGTCATCTCATGTGTACTATCTACACTAGTGTACTTATGTAAAAAAACAATCATCGAACGGTTCATTTGTCGTTAATAGGGTGGTCAAATATGTTTTGCAAATTAGTCAACCATCTCTACCGACGTATAGGTAGAACTTGGCTGACGGATGTGCATCCGTCAGCCAAGTGTTAATAACCTTTCCGACATATTCGCTGGATATGTCGGTAAAGAACTAAATAAATCGATTAATTGACTTAATGATTTCCGTAATTCTCTTTCACATCATATATATGTTTAGGGTGTTGTAAAACAATGTATGAACGCTGTAACATACAAAAACAAAGCAATGTGACGGGTTTATGCACGAATTACAAACCGAAACAGAGCATTTGCTCTCTGTTTTGTGGATGCTTGGATCCGTCGGCCAGGTACTATCCTGACCGACGGATGCAGGCATCCATCGGCCAAGTGACAGGGCAGAGTAGAACAAATTTGCAAGAAACGTCAAGCCACCTGGAAAACAGTTTAACTGCACAGCAAATCATTGCATTTGTTTCAACTTGATAAGTTTGCACACATACAACACATTAGAACTTACATGTTTGTACGTACAATATTAGTACAATGCTTATATATATTTAATCGGATTCATGTATTTCGTCATTGTTGTAGCCATGATCTTCGCAGTCATCTTCACTATTCTCGTCGTTATCGTCCACATCATGTACCTCTTGGATGAAAGAAGTAGCGTAGGGGAGAACATTATCCCAGATGACGAATATGATGGACCTCAATAAGTGGGGCCTGATTTGCATGCTGAGATGATGCGCTTATTGTTAGTCTTAGTTCCCGTAGTTCAATCCTAAATGTCCAAATGTATATATCATCGTTAGCAATAAAATTAAAACGGCTTTATATTACATATGTGTTGGAGTAATATATCGATGTGTGCTCTGATCTATGCCCACCATGCGAATAGAACCATAGATCGAGATAGATCACACTCGATGGGTCCCTAGTCAACAAAGCTTCACTAGAAGCGACTAGTATGAAAGATGGCTCTTTATGGCTTACGTTCTGTTAGTCATTGGAATGAGATTCCGGAGTCTGATCATAGATATCATGTGGGACATGATATTGGACGACCCGCCCTGAATATGTGCCATAGATTAAGTCATGAACATATTCAGTGTTGTAGCTTGTCATGTATCCTTAGACCAAGGAGTCTTTGTGATCGCTATGTAGTCAACAACTGAGTTTGACCTGAGCCTAACGTTGTCCGTAACAGGGCTTCCATAACGGCCAGGATTGGCTTAGGGACGGGCTACATGAGTGACACGAAAGACGGCTAAGGGATTTATCCCTCATACTAAGGTATGGGAAAGATATCGGTTCTCGGCCACTTGATCGAGAGTGACTGGAAGAATAGCATGGCCATGCACATGATACTGGGTATCATATCTTCAGTCATCTCACATATCAAGGAACGGTGATTGAGAATAATAAGGATGACGGCTCTATGCCTTATCTCAATCAGGATATCGGAGATAAAAGGATAATGACAGGGACGACGGAAAGGTTAGAATCGACAGGGTCGATTCGTTATGTAGTGTCAGGCAATACTAAAGTCTCGTTAGTTGCCACTTAAATAGGATCAAGTAAAATGGGATTTTACGTTGATCTATTGACATGCATAAACCTAAGGGTCACACCGGAGGATGAAACTCATTGACACATTTATGGAGAATGGCCAAAAGGGAGTTGTCTCGGGACATGACCAAAACTGGGTTTTGGGTCATGTGCTCGTACGTGAATAGGACTTTACGGATCGAGACAAGGCTTGGAGTCTTGGGATTGATCGCGTCGGATAATGTTGGACATTTCCGGTATGGAAGGCATGGAGGCGATGAGCGAATCACGGGACCTCGTTGGAAATGGCCACGGGCCATGTTCCAAGAGGCCCATGAAAGGCCCATGCAACCAAGGCCCATAGAACTAATTAATCAAGTCTTGATTAATTAGTACTAAGTAAGCAAGACAAAGATTAAGGTGTTGGTGATTCACCACCTAACCCAATCTTGTCTTGCCATACTTTGTCCTATTTACACCTTACTTGACACCATACTTGTCCCATGCCTTTAGTTGGACAAGTATGGGTTTTGTTATGTTTAAGTCATCTTTTTTCAACATAACAAACACAAGACAAGAATAGGAAACACATTTTCTCTCCCTCTTCCATGGCCATTTCGGGTTTGGCTAGTTTCCACCTCCATGTTTGTGTTCTTGAGTCCTCAAAGAGAAGAACTACGTGGCTTTGATTCCCATGTGGATACGTAGGCGTCTTGGAGACTCAAGCCAATCATTCGTTAACCGGTGTTCTTGTTTTGGTAAGAACTAGTGCTGAATTTTTCTCTTGTTAATCCATTCTTTGTTAGTTGTTTCATGGTTTTAATTGTCTCTTGGTTTTCATTGATTTTCCGCTGCGAGTTGGTTCATCTCCAACCCTACCTCGAGACCCAACACTTATTCAACAGCATTCCAAGAGAGTCTTTGCCACGCACGAGAGCTGTAGCAGCTGCTCGGATGAGGTTGCTGGGCCTCATTAACCGAGAGGGACGAAGGATTGCGGCTTAAGAAGCTGCTGAAAGACAAAGACTTGTTGCTGAACGAACCGCTGAACGAGCTGCTGCAAGAGCTAGGCTTGAGGAAAGAGCTAGGCGTATTCATGCAAGGGTTGCTGCTCTCTCAGAGTCTCGTACATCTTATGGAGCCACCTCCATGCGCGGCCCGAAGCATGACGCAAGGGTGTACGTGCAGTGGCTGAAAGACAACACGGAGCGCGAGGACGAAGACTAGACGCCTAGCTAGATTATTAATTTCCTACTATTTAACGGATGTGTATTAAGGATGACTTTTATTTCAATAGCACTTTTTATATGACTTTGTAATTTGAATGTTTAACGGTTTTAATTTTTGTTCACTTTATTTATTAAGTGTTGGTTTATATGAATATTATTTGCGTATGATTTGACTTAATTATTTGGGATTGAAAATGAAGCTTCTCTCGTTTGCAGCCTTTGGCTCCACCGTGATCTCCCTGTATGCGGAGTACTGTGCTGTAGTTACAGGGTCAGCAAAGGGAGGGATGATGGGGTCAGGACAGGCAGCAAAGAAAAGGTCGGGCAAGACGGTTTTGACAGATCTGAAGAAGCGAGCTCCTTCACGGAGAAGGGCGCGACCTTCTGTAGCAGCTCTGGACGGGGCTGGTGTGGTGGATCCAGCTGTGGACGAGATTGTTCCTGGGGAGATTGTGTCTCCACCCTCGAAGGTTACAACTCCGACATCGCAAGAAGAGCCTGGATCCCGACTTGAGAAGAGAAGCACTACAGGGTCCCGTGTACACCGAAGTCCGGCGAAGGACGCCGAGCTTGTCCAGGTAATCCCGAATGAGGTATATATTCGCAATTTACCTTATGATGCGACCGAAGACTGGGTACGTCGCACATTTGGGGCGTTTGGCGAAATACAAGGTTGCTCTGTTTTGAGCCGGTTGAACAGGGGTGAAAAAAAGTTTGGTTTCGTTGTGTTTTCGTCTTCTGAAGCCGCCTCAAAGGCTGTGGAGACTTTCAACGGGTACAAAATCAATGGGTACGTTCTGTTTTTAGCCTTAGCTCGTCGGCCGGCAATGTTACCGGTGACGCGTGAATTAGAGTCCGTCAGCGACGCTCCGCGGAATCACCTCCGTGATTTGAGGGATTCCATTGACTCGACTACCCGTGTTTTGAGGGATTGTAGCGTTTCCAAAATTTTCGATTCAATTTTGGGCGATGATTCTGCGCGCGACATTCTCGTGGAAGAAGGAAGAAACGCAAACGTAGCAGTCGTTCTGGACGCTGGTGCTGAAGTTGGGTCTCAAACCTGTACACAAGGAGGAGCCCATTTTGAAGAAGCCCGTGGGCTGGAAAAGGGGTGTGGTCTGGCCTCAGTCCTCACGCAACAGCAACGCGAGGAGTTGCGTGGAGGAGTTGATCCTCAGGCCCACTCGCAAATAAGCACTTTTCAGCATGATTTGGTGTTGGGCTTTGAGTTGGGTTCGGTTACGGGCTCCAAATCCGAGGCCCAGAGGCACGGTTTGTCTCAATCGGGACCGGGTACGGATATTGATCACCCGTTTTCGGATCTTTTTGGGGAACGCCAGAGTCCATGGAAGGAGGTTCTCCTTCAACCTCCTCCACCGAAAAAACGTGGCCGCCCAAAGAAGAGTGACTTAAAGAAGGTTGTTCCTCCAACAATAATCTATCAGACAAGGGCTAGAACTTCGGCTGAAAATAGCTCGGATAGCATCTTGATTGATATAGCCAAGAAGGACAGCGCTGGTAATTGGAGTTTTAGCACGAAAGTCCGTAAAAGAGCGGCTTATGCTTCAGCGATTGTACCCTTGAATTCTGTAGCTGCAACTCAAAGTCCTGAGGAAGTAGCTAAGGAAAGTGAGAAAGTTGATCGCACTGACCTGATTTCAGGGGAAGAGTCATTACCTATTACGGTTTCTAACCGATTTCTGTGTTTGAACTCAGGAAGGGATTAGACAAGCAGGTCGCCAGCGAAGTAGCGGGCCTCCTGTCTTTTTCTTGCCTGGTTCTGTTATTTTTTGTTTTCTTTTGGCTCTTTGTAGCTGTTTCGGTTGGGGGAAACATCCTTTTCAAGGATCGTTTTCTCGCTTTGGATTATTTTTTGTAAATCATTTGCTTAATAAATTTTTCGCTTATCAAAAAAAAATTATTTGGGATTGATTATAATTGTAATATGTTCTTTGACTCAAGTCAGGATATATGGAACCAAACTCTGATCGTAGACTCGAGCGTAGGTGGCGTCGACGTGAAAATGCGGGAACAGTTGTACCTGGTACACATGGAGTCAACGCTGCAGCTGCCCCAGCGTGGGTCCAACATTATTCCCTATTAGTCCAGGAAGCACATCAACGTTACGACTATATTTCTCACCTGATGCATGAGAAAGGTATGGACATACCTCCACTCCCTGTTGGAGGCCCGCAGCATACCCCTCCGTGGTTGAACGAGGAATGGATGAACGAGGTTCAAGACAATGACCTTCAAGCTAGAGCGGAGCCTGCGTGGTTTGGACGTTTTGTGGAATGGATGGAAGTGACCAAAGAAATGCAGGAGCGTGTCATCAGAAACCTGCTTGGTTCGTAACTCTATTAGGCGTGTCTGTGTTTTCTTTTATGATTATGTTTAATGTTGTGATTCTGTGAACACATTATCTGGCAAATGTTTCCATAATTGTTTCCAAACACATTATCTATGAACTGTTTTTTTATATACGCATTGTTTCATACATATTTCATGTGTAATGTCGTTATGTTCATCGGGATACCGTTAAATTCTTCCGTATATTGGCTCACTTTACCAACGGATACAAGGAACTTGGCTGACGGATTCAACATGTGTGGCTAAGGTTTGTCAGTTGGCAGACGGATGCACATGCGTGGCTAAAGTTTTTTCACTTGGCTGACGGATACAACATGCGTCACTCGAGTTTTTTTCACTTGGCTGACGGATACAGCATGCGTGGCTCAAGTTTTTTCAGTTGGCCGACGGATAGAAGTTTCCTTATCTACGGATCTTGCATCCGTCGGCCTGGTGGTTCACTTGGGTGACGGATGCAGGATCTGTGACCTAAGTTTCACCACTTGGCTGACGGATTGTTGTATCCGTGACCTAAGTGCCAAAACTTAGGTCACAGATCCATTTTATCCGTCACCTAAGTCGATTTCTGCAATAGTGTCTGGATCAGAGCATCTCCGATGGAGCCGGGCCGGTTTCTCGAGGCACACCACCGGAACCACCGTTCGCGTCTGTGTTGGGATCAGACGGACCCTCAACAGGGCACCCATTATCGGGTTCTGGCCCCCGTCCCCCTACCGGAGCGTCCCGTTCCACCGTCTTATCTGTGGACCCTCCCGTCGGTTCGGATGCCACGGCCACCGGCACAACCTAGGGGATATGTAAACCCTAGGGTGTATGCAAACCCGGGTAACTGTGGTACTCCGTCTAGGGTTTTGGGGCCAATTCCGTTGGTATCAAAACGACATAGAATGATGTCATCACGACCCAGTCCACAGTCGCCGATCGACCGGAGGGAGACTTCACCTACTCCCATGCTGCCTGGAAGCCCAAGGCCCCCGGGGAATCGCTATGCACTGAGCGACACACCTTTGGCCCGTCGGGGGATTCTGAGATTCACTCCCTGTATTGGACCCAGACCTAGGAAAATCAAGACATGACATGAGCCAACGGCCCCGGATGGACTAGATGAGATCTTGACGCCTCCAGACACTACTGGACAGGAACATGAAAGGGTTTTAAGCCCGGGGGGCTATAATCCCCCGGGGGATGAATGATTTCCCATGGCGGGAGTGGGGAGGACCGTCGGGGGCCTATACCCACAGACTCGGGACAACTGCAACCGGGAGGTCTCGGGGAATCCGCAGTAAATGCTAAGTTACAATCTATTTTCATTGCATTAAGGTCGAATAATCCTTTGGCTAGTTAGGTTTAGTTTTATGGTCTATTGTTCGTTTGAAACGTTGGATCGAGGAACTCTTAAGTTTGGATCTGCGAAACAAAACAGACTATATGTATGGAACCATGTGCACCCGACGGGCTACGGCCGGTTGGGACAGAAAGCTGGTATCCGGGACTGTTATGTCCCTCCTTGTAAGCATGATATGAAAAAATAACGATAGTGGAAAAATGAGGGAAAATCCGAAAACAATTTAAAGATAGATAATCGATGTGAGAACAGATTTATCGATGTCTGAATTTTTTTTTAAGAATCTCTATTGCCTTATATGAACAGAAGTCTCTCAGAATACTACAACAATAACATAGCGAATTATGACCATGTATGAGTAGGTTCATTAGATAAAAAGCTTTCAAAAAAGAGTTTTGATCAAGAGAGAAAAGTTTCCATTTTTGTATTGTTGTATGTTTTTTAAACAAAAAATAATAATAAAGAAAAGAGGTCAGGAGACGTGAAATCAATTTTATAACTTCAAATCAGCTTCAAAATTTGAATATAACTTATATTGAGAATTTATAATCGGTCTGAGCAAAAGTTAACAAGCCCACAAGCTCAAATTCAAAGTAGTATTTTTGTCGCCACGTCGTGATGGACCATGTGAGATTAAGCCTATCAGACTTGTTGGATACTAAAATTTTGACACCTCACGCCTACGCACGACCGATATCTTACCTCTAGACACTTCACATTTTCATATTTATACCCAATAAAAGCTTCAAATCTTTTTTATGTGACTTTTTTTAATATAAAAAAATAGGAATTTCATTGAAAAGAAAGATCACACTTTAAACTACAAGTATTAGAGTGAGGGACAAAAGAACCTCACTTTTGAATCATCGAACTATAAAAAGTAAATTAAGTTAGGCAGTGGACACCTTTATTACAACACCGAGACATACAAAGAATCAACACATCTCCTAAATCATCTAAAGAATACCAAATGTCCTCAACAACTGGCCCTTCCACGGTATCAAACCACCGACAACGGACAACCGAAACTACATTCGAGGCATCCGATTCCATCACCAAGACTTTCTCCCCTTTTGTCACACACAACTCCATGCCTTCTCTCAAATCTAAGCATTCACAGAGATGAGGAAGAAAACTCTCGCATGAAAATAGATTCTCGCTCTTACGACCTCTTCTAAGTGATTCCTAGTCATGGCATAACTGTAGCATCCACATTTAGTTTCAAAATTCTACTAGAACAAGTCATCCAACGCAAGACTGGATTCCTCATCCGATAGCCTAGGTTATCACAGGCAGTCAAATCATATAGGCGGACATAGCTTAGGATGTAAGGTCCTCATCCGATAGCCTTTCTCCTAGAAATAATAAGACAACAAAACTAGATAAGGACTTAACATAATCAACCCAAACACCAAGGGGAGAAGAACTCCCCGCTTTGGTCGCTGAACTACAATCAAAGAACACGTGAGTAATAAGTTCATTCCTCTAAGCACAATCCCACACGTCTGGGCCCCAAGGCTACATCTCTTAGTCATGTCACGGGACAACCCGGACCTTAAGCAGCGATTGAAGCCCCCAAAGACTGATCCACCAACTACGAATAAACCCATCGAGGCCTCCTTCCATCGAGTCAACCTTATCACCAATTTTTTCCCGATACACGAATTTCACCGTGTAGACCCCTTCCGTTCTACTCCCAAGACCAAGTAGCATCCGCCCAAGATCTCCCCATCGGAATATGAAGAACAACCCCATGGTCTACCGACCAAAAGGAAACATCAACCCTCACCTTATACCATGAACCCTCAGTAAGTCAGAAATCCAAGCAATCCTATGAACCTCGAGCGGTATCGCAATCATAGAAACTCTGGATTAGATGGTATCCACGTGTCCTGGAAGATAAAAGATCAAGGTCAAGCCCTACTCACTTGATGAATCTATTTTCAACTAAGGATCGAGCGCACAATAGCCCGTTCCATATAGTAAATTGGTTTGAACGAGACCAAGCTTCCCAAAGAGAAGTCGTAGGGAGATATTTTCTCTAGAGTACCTTAGCCATTAGACATCTTTCCACTTATAGAGTCCTACAAACTTGCTTTCCCAACATCTCTTACCCAATCCACCCGAACACTTCGGATAGAAAAGTTTACCCCCCACCCCCAAGCCCGCCTATGGAGATGGCGCGAGCCCACATCTCCTCCCCACCAAAAGAGCTGCTAGTCTCATATCCTCTTAGAACTCTTAATACCTCGTTATAAAGATCTCATATCATAGAACATATAATAGTAATTTGCATTGTTCAAGCACAAAGTTTTCCATTCATAATTACGTCGACACATTTCACACATAACTTCATCAATTTCCCTATTTTGTCCAACAATCTTTCAGGGAATAGAGTTTAAGCCTATCATGATTGTCCTTACTACGAAACACTTACATATGATATGAAAAGTTTCCATATGTATACTCAAAAAAAGCTTGATGATTTTTCTATGCGAGACTCGGGAAAGCTGTGTTCGATATCATTTGTATTTTTATCAATAATTTAGTTTAATAGGTGATCTAAATTAGTTTTTCTATTTCATTTTGTTAAACAATAATTATACTCTACTATCTCCAGGAGAGAGAAGTTAAACCACAACAGGATGCGCATGGTAAGGACCACCTAATCCTCCCGTTCACCAAGGCAGCCAAATAGTAATGTGATATGGAATAAGGTTATAGCTTCATTTTGAAGTCCGTGCTAATATTGGCTTTAAAGTACATTACGAACGTATAATATAAATTCAACAACCTAAATAAGGAAAAGAGGATCGATGCCAACATGTTTAGATGGACATGGACCCACCCAGACGCATTCATCGGTCTTCGCATTGCGTCGTGCATTAGCCGTACGTTTACCAAGGGCAAGACCCACTTTCTTTTTATTTTATTTTTAGTTTCTTGACTGTTTAAAATGAACGAATAAACAAACAACATCGTACAAACTTGGTTGGTCAAGTTTTCACACCTCGCCATAAGTCAAAGGCGCAAAGAGATGGATTTCTGTTTTCTAAACCTAATCCAATCCTCAAACGAACCCAACACAAGAATCTCATTAATTTACTACAAGCACATACGTACAATACTACTTCAATGGTTGACAAAATATATTACGTAATTGGCTAAGATTCCTGAAACCAAAGAGAGGTTATTGGACTCAAGTTACCATGGTAATGACATAGGAGACAAAAAGATAAAATTATATGTTTATTTTCTCGAAATAATAATAATGACTTAAATCGCTATTAAAGGAATACATTAAGAGGAAAAGTCTTGAGCCCCACCATTTCTCGCATGTTCTTTGTCCCTTTTCTCTGTCCCATCTCACCACGTTTCTTTTTGCCCGAACCTGGTGATGATGATGATGTCGTCCTCCTCTTCATCTTTTCCCCTACGGTGCTCATCTGAGCTCTATCATTCTTCTACCTTTTTCTTTGCTCTTTCTCGAGCATCAGTTCCGATATCTTCCAAGATGCCCAATACGCGTCTACAAACACCAGTCAAATCAACCCACCCCTCACATTCTACCCCCTTCAACCCGACTTCTATGATGGATCCTCAACCCCTTCGACACAAACCGCACTGATACCAGCCATCAACACCACAAAAAGCCCTCTCTCGGACCACGCCAAGGACCAAAACCCAACATGCAAGAGAATCGGGGTCGGGAAATTTCTAGAACTCCTCTCCCGACATCCACCCCCAGCCATATAACCATAAATCCGGTCTCTTTTCCCCAGTACAAAAAAGCCATCCTACCATGAATCCCAGTCATGCAAGCTTAGAGAAGGTGCAAGCCAACGTAACTGAAGTCTCCTTGGGCCATTCTTAAATGGACGACTTCTTTGCAGAAGACGACGAGGTGATTGAAGTCACCGCAAATACCGTTCTACCGATTGATGACTCCTGCTATCGTTTTGCTCTCTCTAACACACTCATCACGGAGAAATGAGTAAGGCCTCGCTCTCTTTAATATGTTATTGCAAACGCCTGGAACGTGGCTGGAATCACGATCCAACCTTTAACTGAAAAAAAGTCATGACATTCTTTTTCACCGGTGCGACCGTCTTGGCCATGCAATTAAATATTGCACTGATATCCTTTCGAGGGTGGACTGGTTTGCATACAGATACGGGGACTCGCTCCGGGCTCCTCCCCCAGTCTAGGTGGATGGCTATTTTATCAGATTAGAATGTTATGCCTACTCCCGCCCCTACTATGCCTTCTCCGGCCCCTGAAATGGCTCAACCTATTTCCTCTAACCCGGCTTGCCCGATTAATGTAATAGGTGCACAAGAATAACACCAAACCGATCCGGTCGGTCGTGTATGATGCACTGATCACCGATAACAGAGCTGATTCCATAATAAATTTGAGTTCCCAGTCTTGCATAAAGACCAGTACTCCAAAAAAAAACTATGGAGGTAATGTTGAAGGATTGGGATGCGAGAATGGATCGATAGTATCTTCCCTATCCCCGCACACCATTAAGTTCCCAGTCCTGCCTAACTAGGAGGAAAACTCGCCCACTGAGGATTGGGAAGACGGGAAGTAGAAGGAGGGGGTAGAACACGGCCCTTAGGGACAGAGGTCTACGAACAGGATGAGGTACCCCGACCTCATCCCGTTCAACATATTATTTAGCACGAGATCTTAACTGGTTTCAAGTAGAAGAAGACCTTCGTCCCTCTCGACATCAGACCACACACGGGGCATCAAATAAGACAACAGGTAAAGAGAGTACCTAGGAGAAAAAAGAATCCCTAGACCCTGGTTAGGGAAAAGGGAACCAAGAATCCGGAGATAACAATTGTTTCAAGGAAGCGGGCTTTCATGCTCATGGACATTGAACATAATGTGCATGCAGCCCTACAAGACCTCACTCCCCCAACTTCGACGAAGGCTTAATCGGGAGTTATGATACACATTTGGGTCCTTGGGAGGCCGACTATCGGCCTCTCAAGATCCTTTTGGTTTCTACCAAGGGGATCAAGCTAACCAGGAGTACTTCCCGTCTGCTCCTACGACCCAAGGCAACCTCCAGAAGCAGAATTTAGCTCCTTGAACTCGCTTTTTGGCATGTATATTATATATTTGGTCGTATCTACTCTGTCTTGTTGAGTACTCAGATTTTTTAGCCATGTCTATCGGAGTACCTGGTTACCTTTTAAGCGGAGACTTCTCTCTGATTTGTTTTGGATTTTCTTTTAATGATGGGTATTGTAATTTGCTACTTTAATTAATGAATACCTACTCATTTATCATAAAAAGAAGAAAAGAATACTTAAGAGTGAGTCCAAGTGTATATTCAAACCAAATGTAAAGGAGATAATATTAAACCCTATAGGTATAGTTGAACAAACACACCCACCAATCCCTACCTTAGGTATTGCGAGTCCGACCCATTCATTGCAACTATATCAATGATTTATGCATGTGAGACTGCCACCAACATTTCACCCTACACCCAACGCCTCCATCTTCCCCATTTATTTGTCCTACACTTACAACCCATTTCACATCCTACGAAAATGAAGCCTCAAACAATGAACAACGTTTTATTCTAGACCTAAACATCAAATGTGCGTCTTCTTATTATGTCACGTTCATCAAGAAGGAAACCCGAACCAATCTTTGATTTTACCGTATGTTTTACATAACACATGATGTGGTGTTTCTTATTGAGTAATTATTTTATTTTACTGATTAGTGGTTTCCTATTAAAATCATCCAATAAATACATGGAAGAGTAGAGTGTGAGCTAATTCAATGGAATGCACGGTTCCTACCATCATTGGATACCATAATAAGTAGCTTCATGAATGATCACTCTAATGATATACGTTAGGACTGATTTTGTTAAAATAATAAATCAGAACTACGAGTAGTCTACTCGAAGACATTATGTTCAATAATAATTGTATACGTATAATATATTTCTTTATGAAGTGAAATGAAAGATAAGTATACATGAATTGAATAATGGTATTAGTACTAGTAATTAAGAAAAGCAAAGAATGATTTATTTCTGTAAGTTAGGAAGGAATTCCGACAAAACTTTCGTATAATCACTCCCACTCGTTACCTTTCCCTTGGGTTTGGTATAGAGTTCATAGTCATTCATTCTCACTTTTCTCCAAACAACATTTTAAAATTTGAATATTAAAAATATAATGTATACATACTTTTGATTACATATATAACAAGATACCTAAAGTGGCCGAAAAGTCAATGCAAGCCCTTCAAATGTTGCCTAGGATCCGCTTGTAAACAAATCAAATCATAGAAAAATTGTCCCATTTTCGTTCTTTAGTGCATGGCTTAGGATAAGGTACTAGAATTTCCAAGTCCAACTGACCATTTTATACTGACAATAATCCAGTACAATAAAAAAAACAATACAACATGTAAAGGTCATTCACATTCAGAGCAGTAATACATTTTTTTTAGACCATCCATAATAGGATTAGATTCAATCGGTTTAATCCATGTTTAATTAGACAAGTTTTGGGCAAATAAAAATGGAATCGGTGTCCGTTTAGGGCTCTATTTGTTTAGCTATCGTAGTGAGAATAAACCGCATTAGTCTATTCCGAGTCTAATGTCCTTTGAATAAATCGAATTTTGTGAAAAAGTAATATTGTTAAACAAACGTAAGGCGAGTCAACCCGACGTATATTAATATTTACTCCTCATGTCATCCTTTTACACCTCCGAAACAGATTACAAGTTGTTGGCTATCGGAAACAGCTTGTGGTTTTCTGGTCGTACTGTCCAGAAACACAACCAGGTTCCCGAAGTTACTTAATAACTCTGGGAACTTGGTTGTGTTCCTGACGTGTACAACCTTCGACTCCATCCAGCGGGGATTATACAGAACCGACGCATATTATTATTTATCTAAACATTTAAATAGAAGTACAACATAATACGATCTACGAGCCATCTTCTTGAACATTGAGTATGGGTCTGAGGTGTAATATGATGACATGACTTCAAATTTTATTCTCGGTGTTCCATAATCAAAGATGGCATGTGACGTGGAAGCCCTAATGTCATTGCTCAAAGAACATAGCAAGTATTGTCACGTGACCGTGTCAAAGATACTGTCACAATACTTCTTATGTACTTTGAGCATTGACATTAGGGCTTCCACGTCGCTTGCGATATTTAATTATGGAAAAATAAGGTACAATTTGAAGTCGAGTCGGCATATTACCCCTCCAAAAACAATTACAATTTCTTCGTCATCCGTTGCGGATCTTCCTGTATTGCCTGGATGGCTACTTTTTCGTTTTTTGCAAACTACATTCATGTCACTTTATTTCCTTTGATTATAGTTGTGTCTACGACTCCATCCAACAGGGATGGCCTCGTACGAGAATCCACCAGTGCTGCCATACGAAGTCGTGTCTGTATCTCCCGACATACACCTCCTCTATAAGGTCCATGACTTGGACGTCGGACCAACCGGGTTGGTAAATGTGTTTCATCTCCGACCAAAACACATTGAAACACCTAACCTTCCGTTTGACGATGGTCCAATAATATTTATAGTTCTCGGCGGACCGCTCAATCGTCGGGGTTTGACAGGTCAGGTGGGAGAGCTCCCGTGTATGCCATCCCAAAAGACATCGCCGGATTGGCCACCCCTTGATCTAGCATTTTGATCCACACAGACACAAATATAACCTCCTCGGGTCGACTCCATTTTTGGTACATACATAGCATCCTTGGCTGGTTGACGTTAAGTTGTGCATACAAAACCATCGATGGGATTTACGTTCCCGATTTTGGCTAGTCATGATACAAGGGTGTTGAGTTTGAGCCCAGCTCTGTGGATGAGCCTTTGAAAGGGGTGTTGTCGGCCATTGGTGAAGAAACAGAGGTCGGAGACACGATTGGTGGACAAGCGGCGACGGAGAAACAATTGTGGTCGGAGTTAATGCTGGTGAAGAAAAGGCGGTGGAGAAACAACGGTAAGGAAACAGCGGTGGAGAAATGAGGTTACTTCCGGTGGGAAAAGGATGTGGTAGAAATGGTGGTGGTAGAAACAGAGGAGGAAAAACGGTTGTGGTCGGGATTTATGATTGAGAAACGTTGGTAGTAGAAATGGTGGTGGAGAAACGTCGGTGGTAGAAACGGTGATAGAGAAACGGAAAAGTTTGAAGAAGACAAAGAAGCGTGAAAAGGACGAAGTGTTGGGTCTCGAGGTAGGGTTGGAGATGAACCAACTCGCAGCGGAAAATCAATGAAAACCAAGAGACGATTAAAACCATGAAACAACTAACAAAGAATGGATTCACAAGAGAAAAATTCAGCACTAGTTCTTACCAAAACAAGAACACCGGTTAACGAATGATTGGCTTGAGTCTCCAAGACGCCTACGTATCCACATGGGAATCAAAGCCACGTAGTTCTTCTCTTTGAGGACTCAAGAACACAAACATGGAGGTGGAAACTAGCCAAACCCGAAATGGCCATGGAAGAGGGAGAGAAAATGTGTTTCCTATTCTTGTCTTGTGTTTGTTATGTTGAAAAAAGATGACTTAAACATAACAAAACTCATACTTGTCCAACTAAAGGCATGGGACAAGTATGGTGTCAAGTAAGGTGTAAATAGGACAAAGTATGGCAAGACAAGATTGGGTTAGGTGGTGAATCACCAACACCTTAATCCTTGTCTTGCTTACTTAGTACTAATTAATCAAGACTTGATTAATTAGTTCCATGGGCCTTGGTTGCATGGGCCTTTCATGGGCCTCTTGGAACATGGCCCGTGGCCATTTCCAACGAGGTCCCGTGATTCGCTCATCGCCTCCATGCCTTTCATACCGGAAATGTCCAACATTATCCGACGCGATCAATCCCAAGACTCCAAGCCTTGTCTCGATCCGTAAAGTCCTATTCACTTACGGGCACATGACCCAAAACCCAGTTTTGGTCATGTCCCGAGACAACTCCCTTTTGGCCATTCTCTATAAATGTGTCAATGAGTTTCATCCTCCGGTGTGACCCTTAGGTTTATGCATGTCAATAGATCAACGTAAAATCCCATTTTACTTGATCCTATTTAAGTGGCAACTAACGAGACTTTAGTATTGCCTGACACTACATAACGAATCGACCCTGTCGATTCTAACCTTTCCGTCGTCCCTGTCATTATCCTTTTATCTCCGATATCCTGATTGAGATAAGGCATAGAGCCGCCATCCTTATTATTCTCAATCACCGTTCCTTGATATGTGAGATGACTGAAGATATGATACCCAGTATCATGTGCATGGCCATGCTATTCTTCCAGTCACTCTCGATCAAGTGGCCGAGAACCGATATCTTTCCCATACCTTAGTATGAGGGATAAATCCCTTAGCCGTCTTTCGTGTCACTCATGTAGCCCGTCCCCAAGTCAATCCTGGCCGTTATGGAAGCCCTGTTACGGACAACGTTAGGCTCAGGTCAAACTCAGTTGTTGACTACATAGCGATCACAAAGACTCCTTGGTCTAAGGATACATGACAAGCTACAACACTGAATATGTTCATGACTTAATCTATGGCACATATTCAGGGCGGGTCGTCCAATATCATGTCCCACATGATATCTATGATCAGACTCCGGAATCCCATTCCAATGACTAACAGAACGTAAGCCATAAAGAGCCATCTTTCATACTAGTCGCTTCTAGTGAAGCTTTGTTGACTAGGGACCCATCGAGTGTGATCTATCTCGATCTATGGTTCTATTCGCATGGTGGGCATAGATCAGAGCACACATCGATATATTACTCCAAGACATAAGTAATATAAAGCCGCTTTAATTTTATTGCTAACGATGATATATACATTTGGACATTTAGGATTGAACTACGGGCACTAAGACTAACACGAAGCGTCTAAGCCAGTCTTTTAAACCGAAATGTTCCACGTGCCAAGCCCATATTCGTCGGCCTTAGATTCGATTGGGCCTGAATCCGTCGATTCGACGTAGCACTGAGTTTACAGATTCATCGACGTCGAATATGTGCATTCACATAATTGACGTAGACCCGACTCTGCACGTTAGATTCAATGCTTTTCCCCATCGACACGTCAGATTTGATATGCCCAATAAAATCGTTTCAACGCCACAGTGGGTGGTCTTACAAATATCACCTCGTTGTTGAATGAGATATCTCATTTCTTCTAGCTTCTCAATGCTTCTACATTTGTCAAACAAAAGGCATGGGGATGATAAGACAAAATGTCTAAGTGTCGGTCAGTTAAAAAGTTTTATAAAATCGAAGAGCTTTCAGTTACCTTTGATTGAATATCTTACTGGTCTAAATTAAAATTCGTATGAAAAAGTTACAAATATTGGAAGATCTGATAAGTGTTTAGCCTCTTTTTACTTCAAAACCTTCAATTAGATTGTACTTTCTAACAATCCAATTCACGACTCATTATAAGTTATGTTTGAAAAATAATACGTAAAATAAAATGATTAAAGGATAGTTCAGTCATGTACAAGTTCAATAAAATATTCTCGAGTATCAACGATAAAGTAGTTTTTATTGAATATCTAAACACCAAAAAAGCGCACTGAATACCCATTTTTGGTTGTAGCACTGCCCTTTCTAGGGTTCATCCATTTTCGCCGCCCAACTTTCCTTGCCATCCATCTCCCCGGTCTCCGATTTGTTGGGTCTCGAGGTAGGGTTGGAGATGAACCAACTCGCAGCGGAAAATCAATGAAAACCAAGAGACGATTAAACCATGAAACAACTAACAAAGAATGGATTCACAAGAGAAAAATTCAGCACTATTTCTTACCAAAACAAGAACACCGGTTAACGAATGATTGGCTTGAGTCTCCAAGACGCCTACGTATCCACATGGGAATCAAAGCCACGTAGTTCTTCTCTTTGAGGACTCAAGAACACAAAAATGGAGGTGGAAACTAGCCAAACCCGAAATGGCCATGGAAGAGGGAGAGAAAATGTGTTTCCTATTCTTGTCTTGTCTTTGTTATGTTGAAAAAAGATGACTTAAACATAACAAAACCCATACTTGTCCAACTAAAGGCATGGGACAAGTATGGTGTCAAGTAAGGTGTAAATAGGACAAAGTATGGCAAGACAAGATTGGGTTAGGTGGTGAATCACCAACACCTTAATCCTTGTCTTGCTTACTTAGTACTAATTAATCAAGACTTGATTAATTAGTTCCATGGGCCTTGGTTGCATGGGCCTTTCATGGGCCTCTTGGAACATGGCCCGTGACCATTTCCAACGAGGTCCCGTGATTCGCTCATCGCCTCCATGCCTTCCATACCGGAAATGTCCAACATTATCCGACGCGATCAATCCCAAGACTCCAAGCCTTATCTCGATCCGTAAAGTCCTATTCACTTACGGGCACATGACCCAAAACCCAGTTTTGGTCATGTCCCGAGACAACTCCCTTTTGGCCATTCTCCATAAATGTGTCAATGAGTTTCATCCTCCGGTGTGACCCTTAGGTTTATGCATGTCAATAGATCAACGTAAAATCCCATTTTACTTGATCCTATTTAAGTGGCAACTAACGAGACTTTAGTATTGCCTGACACTACATAACGAATCGACCCTGTCGATTCTAACCTTTCCGTCGTCCCTGTCATTATCCTTTTATCTCCGATATCCTGATTGAGATAAGGCATAGAGCCGTCATCCTTATTATTCTCAATCACCGTTCCTTGATATGTGAGATGACTGAAGATATGATACCCAGTATCATGTGCATGGCCATGCTATTCTTCCAGTCACTCTCGATCAAGCGGCCGAGAACCGATATCTTTCCCATACCTCAGTATGAGGGATAAATCCCTTAGCCGCCTTTCGTGTCACTCATGTAGCCCGTCCCCAAGCCAATCCTGGCCGTTATGGAAGCCCTGTTACGGACAACGTTAGGCTCAGGTCAAACTCAGTTGTTGACTACATAGCGATCACAAAGACTCCTTGGTCTAAGGATACATGACAAGCTACGACACTGAATATGTTCATGACTTAATCTATGGCACATATTCAGGGCGGGTCGTCCAATATCATGTCCCACATGATATCTATGATCAGACTCCGAAATCCCATTCCAATGACTAACAGAACGTAAGCCATAAAGAGCCATCTTTCATACTAGTCGCTTCTAGTGAAGCTTTGTTGACTAGGGACCCATCGAGTGTGATCTATCTCGATCTATGGTTCTATTCGCATGGTGGGCATAGATCAGAGCACACATCGATATATTACTCCAACACATAAGTAATATAAAGCCGCTTTAATTTTATTGCTAACGATGATATATACATTTGGACATTTAGGATTGAACTACGGGCACTAAGACTAACAATCTCCCACTTGCCCTAGTTCCAATCTAAACTCCTATATGTCCCCATCGACTTTACATGTCTAACATGTTCAGGCAGTGACACTGCCTTAGTCAACGAGTTGGCTATGTTATCATCTGTTGCAATATCGGTTATCTTCACTTCACCTCAGTTCAGTATTTATCTGATGAGGTGGATACACCGCAGTACATGTTTGGATTTGTTATGCGATCTAGGCTTTTAGCTTGCGCAATGGCCCTTGTGTTGTCGCAAAATGGATTCACCGGACTGGATGGGTTTTTAATTACACCCAGCCCTGCCATGAATTTCCAAATCCACATAGCCGCCTTAGCTGCCTCTGCAGCATCCATGTACTTGGCCTCTGTCGTAGATTCGGCAATGGTATCTTGCTTTACGCTCTCCCAGCTAAAGCTCTGCCATTCAGCGTAAACACATATCCTGATTGACTTCTAAAGTCATCTGGATTTGTCTTGGAAAACTAGCGTCTACTCATCCTTCGACGACTAGTTCAGCATCATCTTTCCCCCGGGTTAGAATGATGTCTACTGGTACAACATAAGGCTTACGAGACGTCTGGTCTCATACATGTCATGGCATATATGATCGATCCTGCCCCCAGGCGCATAGGATTCTCATCATCCTTTTCAGCTCATCAGGTGTCTTAGGACACTGAGTCTTGCTGAGATGAATGCCATGACTAGTGGGTAAGAGTCCTTTCTTTGAATCGAGCATTAAGAACCTACTCAATGCCTTGTTCACATAGGTTCCCTGACTTAAATCCAAGACCCTCTTGGTGCGATCTCTACATATCTTAATCCTTAAGATATGAGAAGCATCGCCTAAGTCCTTTATTGAAGAACACTTCCTCAACCAAGCTTTAGTCTCGTGCAAGGTTGGGATGTCGTTTTCAATGAGAACCAGAAAGGTAATATTGCTCCCACTAGCCTTCTTATAAACGCAAGATTCATCCTCGTTCTTGATTAAGCCAAATCCAATTACAGCTTCATCAAAACGAAGGATCCAACTCCGAGAAGTTCGTTTCAATCCATAAATGGATTTCAACAACTTATAAATCTTTCCTTTATTCTTCGGATCGTCAAAACCTTTGGGCCGAGACATACAAACGTACTCAGTCAAATTTCCATTTAGGAAAGCGGTTTTGACATCCACTTGCCATATCTCGTAATTATGATACGCAGTTATGTCAAGAAGAATTTGGATCGATTTTGACCATAGCCACTAAGGAGAAGGTTTCCTCATAGTCAATCCATTGGATCTGCCTATAACCTTTCGCCACCAGTTGAGCTTTGTAGGTCAGAGGGTTGCCGTCCATGTCAAACTTCACCTTGAATATCCATTTGCATCCTATGGTCCTCACACCATTGATGGGATCAACCGGTTCCCAGACTCGGTTGTCCGACATGGATTGCATTTCCTCCCTCATGGCTCCCACCCATAACTCGGAGTTGGGCCCATCCACGACTTCCTGAAAGGTGGCTGGATCATCGTGATCCACCATGACTTCATTGTCACCTCCGGATACCATATCTTGGAGGTGGAAGATTGATCCTTTCAAATCGCCTTGGACCTTCCGGAATTGTAACAGGAATTGGTTCTTACTCTACGACAATCTCTGGCTCCTTTCTACTGGGTTGCCAATTGGTTTAGACAGATCTGTACCATCCTGAATTTCTTCGAGATGCACAGTCCTCCCAATGACGTCTTTGGAAACAAAACTTCTTTTCCATAAAGACCCCACCCCAAGCGACGAACACCATGTTCTCACTGGGATTGTAGAAATAGTATCCTCTTAATGCTTTGGGATACCACACGAAGGTGCATATCTCAGATCTTGGTTCGAGCTTAGTCGAAACCAAATGTTTCACATAAGCCTCGCAACCACAAATCTTTAGGAAGGACAAAGCGGGCATCATCCCGTACCATTTTTAAAATGGTGTCCCTTCCACACCATTCGTCGAAGCCCGATTCACTATGAATGCGGTCGTCTCTAGAGCAAAACCCCTAAAAGAGATTGGGAGATCAGTCCAACTAATCATGGAACAGACCATTGTCTAACAATGTCCGATTTCTCCGTTTGGCTACACCTTTCAACTACAGTGACCTAGGAGGAGTCCATTTCAAAAGGATCCCATTCTCTTTTAGATGATCTAATAACTCTGTGGTCAAGTATTTTCCACCTCGATCCAATCGAAGTGCCTTAATACCTTTGTCGAGCTGGTTTTCTACTATAGTCTTAAACTCTTTGAATTTATCAAAAGCTTCAGACTTATGTCTCACCGAATAGACATAACCATATTTACTGTAATCATTAGTAAATGTGATAAAGTAGCTAAAACCCCTCCTGGCAAGTGAACTTATTGGTCTACACACATTCGAGTGTATCAGCCCCAATAATTCACCTGCCCTTTCATCGCGATCGATAAAGGGCACTTTAGTCATTTTGCCCATTAAACAAACCTTGCACCTATCGATCGAATGGAATTCGAATGAACCTGAAAGCCCGCACTTCTGAAGTGCTGATAGGCGCTTCTTGTTTATGCGACCCAAATGACAGTACCATAACAGAGTTAGGTTTAAATCGTTGGATTTAGACCTCTTGGTATTAACGGAATATATAGAACTTGAGGCATTGTTACCCATATCTAATATGTACAATCCTCCAACCATGTCAGTACTGGTATAAAACATATCATTGCATAGAACATTGAAAACTCCATTTCCAATATTAACATTATATCCTTCCTTGTCAAACACGGATACAGATATAATATTCCTACTAAAAGTAGGTATGCAATATACATTATACAATACTAAGACAAGGCCTCTTGGCAAAGCAAGACTCATGGATCCTACAGCAGTTGCCACAACTCTGAGGTCCATTTCGTGCTTTCCAAATCTCTCCTACTTTTAGCCACCATATATTAGTGCATGTGTGAGATTCAGTCATGGTATCTAATACCCATGAATCTTTGGAAGTAGAGAGATGTAGCTCTATAGAGTTAATACCGAATGAAGGCACGGTCCCACCGCCCTTCCTTAGATCATCCAGGTTTCCTGATGAAGGCGCAGTCCTACTGCCCTTCTTCAGATCATCCAGGCTATTTGATGAAGGCGCAGTCCCACTGCCCTTCTTCAGATCAGCCGTGAACTTCCTGTAATCCCGGTTCCAATGACCAGGCTGTTGGCAGTAGAAGCAGACATTCTCAGGTGTCTCATCTTTCCTGCCAAGTGCGCATGGGCCCAGCCCATGCCACTTCCAATTCCCTTGTTGACCATCAGAATATCCTTGGATCCCAGATCCCTGAGATATTCTTCTCAGCAGTTAATGACACTTCATGTAACTCTGATATGGTCTTAGAGACAGCCTTGTCAAGGACATATTCTTTGCGTTCAGACTTGAGGACTATCCTCAAAATTCTGTACCAGTCCAAATAGTTTGTCCCATTTAGCTTGACCCTGTCAAGAATGGTTTTTAATGACAAACTATTAATGTTCGCTGAATTTGCCATTTGATCTACAACAGATAAAATTCAATCAGTAAACTGAATAAATTTTATGAAGATCAAGCTTAAACACCAACAATCGATTCTAAACCTTTAGAATCTGAAACCAAGATCCTTGATTCACTCGATTAAGCTGAACTAATGCTCACCACTTAATCGAGCTATGTAGGTAGGAATCCATCCAATCACATCCAATGTGACTCCTGGCTAGGGTATGTACTTATGTACACGACTTACCCTATCTGTTACCCTAGCTCAACCTCAGGCTAAGAATCGTAGTCGGGTCCACCAATTTTCAACTATGGCTCGTCACTATGTAGGTGCTCCGCTAATGCGCACGACACCCACATATGTCGTCCAAACCTACTACCCCGCTTTCCCATGGATGCTCCGCTAATGCGCACGACACCCATAGGACGGGGAGGTAGTAAGGTGTTGATGATTGGGAGGTATCGGACATGACCCGCTTTTACTTGTCCAGTTGTGTTCAAAACTTTGGCACATCCTAGATGCGATGAGCACATCAACTACATTCCAAATGCAATGATGCCTCAAATTACATCCAATGTAATTCTTCCTTTGAACCCGTCAACTACATCCAATGCAATGACGGTTCTAAGGGTTCACACACAAGGATTAAAATTCCAATTTTATCTTTGCATGTGAGGTGATATGCTCGGTAAATAAAGTTAGGCATGCAATTCTAAAGCACATAGAATTAATCATGCATAAACTAAACCAAGCATAAAGCGATAAATGTGCACATAATAGCCCCCTAAACTAACTCCCACTAGCTTCTTGAGCTCCACCGACTCCAAGCCGATGCCAACACCCGAAAAGCCACCAAATGACCTTTTCGCCCTTTCTTCATCTTGAGTAAAATATTACAATTTAATACACGACTCGCAGGTCGGGAATAAATAAATATTACAAACAAGTGGTTCGACGACCACACCTTGAAAGAATAATTACACGTTACCTCTAACGGCTCGCAGGCCGTGAAAAGCGATAAATAATTAAATTGAGCTCGGGGCTATTATGTACACCATGCCAACATCACATCACACATCATGTTATCAAACAAGAATGTTATCAAACATCATGTGATTTTCCGGTTTTAATTAATAGCCAAGTTTCGAAATTTTTTGATGCTCGGTTTATCGAAACCGTTCAAAAATGAAACTTTTGAACATTTGATCTTCGAGTTCGTCATGACGGTTCCAAACTCGTCATAACTAACAAAACGGTTTAGCCTTTGCATATCAACCATCCAATGGTCATGCTTGGCCTAGCTCCGTCCAACGGAGCCCCGTTCGGTCCCGGTTTCGGCTCCCCGAGAGTCCCGCTCCCGAGACCCGAAAAATCAAATTTTTTTCAAAATTTCCAGATTTGAAATAATTTTCAAAAATTCATTTTACATGCATTAAATCCATAAACAATAATTTAAAACATGTTATCAAACAATTTAGCAAAACAACATGCCAAAAACGAAACTTTCAAGCAAAACCGAAACTTTGAACACCGTCTTGTGAATCCCGAAGGTAGCACGGCTCTGATACCACTGTTGGGTCTCGAGGTAGGGTTGGAGATGAACCAACTCGCAGCGGAAAATCAATGAAAACCAAGAGACGATTAAACCATGAAACAACTAACAAAGAATGGATTCACAAGAGAAAAATTCAGCACTATTTCTTACCAAAACAAGAACACCGGTTAACGAATGATTGGCTTGAGTCTCCAAGACGCCTACGTATCCACATGGGAATCAAAGCCACGTAGTTCTTCTCTTTGAGGACTCAAGAACACAAAAATGGAGGTGGAAACTAGCCAAACCCGAAATGGCCATGGAAGAGGGAGAGAAAATGTGTTTCCTATTCTTGTCTTGTCTTTGTTATGTTGAAAAAAGATGACTTAAACATAACAAAACCCATACTTGTCCAACTAAAGGCATGGGACAAGTATGGTGTCAAGTAAGGTGTAAATAGGACAAAGTATGGCAAGACAAGATTGGGTTAGGTGGTGAATCACCAACACCTTAATCCTTGTCTTGCTTACTTAGTACTAATTAATCAAGACTTGATTAATTAGTTCCATGGGCCTTGGTTGCATGGGCCTTTCATGGGCCTCTTGGAACATGGCCCGTGACCATTTCCAACGAGGTCCCGTGATTCGCTCATCGCCTCCATGCCTTCCATACCGGAAATGTCCAACATTATCCGACGCGATCAATCCCAAGACTCCAAGCCTTATCTCGATCCGTAAAGTCCTATTCACTTACGGGCACATGACCCAAAACCCAGTTTTGGTCATGTCCCGAGACAACTCCCTTTTGGCCATTCTCCATAAATGTGTCAATGAGTTTCATCCTCCGGTGTGACCCTTAGGTTTATGCATGTCAATAGATCAACGTAAAATCCCATTTTACTTGATCCTATTTAAGTGGCAACTAACGAGACTTTAGTATTGCCTGACACTACATAACGAATCGACCCTGTCGATTCTAACCTTTCCGTCGTCCCTGTCATTATCCTTTTATCTCCGATATCCTGATTGAGATAAGGCATAGAGCCGTCATCCTTATTATTCTCAATCACCGTTCCTTGATATGTGAGATGACTGAAGATATGATACCCAGTATCATGTGCATGGCCATGCTATTCTTCCAGTCACTCTCGATCAAGCGGCCGAGAACCGATATCTTTCCCATACCTCAGTATGAGGGATAAATCCCTTAGCCGCCTTTCGTGTCACTCATGTAGCCCGTCCCCAAGCCAATCCTGGCCGTTATGGAAGCCCTGTTACGGACAACGTTAGGCTCAGGTCAAACTCAGTTGTTGACTACATAGCGATCACAAAGACTCCTTGGTCTAAGGATACATGACAAGCTACGACACTGAATATGTTCATGACTTAATCTATGGCACATATTCAGGGCGGGTCGTCCAATATCATGTCCCACATGATATCTATGATCAGACTCCGAAATCCCATTCCAATGACTAACAGAACGTAAGCCATAAAGAGCCATCTTTCATACTAGTCGCTTCTAGTGAAGCTTTGTTGACTAGGGACCCATCGAGTGTGATCTATCTCGATCTATGGTTCTATTCGCATGGTGGGCATAGATCAGAGCACACATCGATATATTACTCCAACACATAAGTAATATAAAGCCGCTTTAATTTTATTGCTAACGATGATATATACATTTGGACATTTAGGATTGAACTACGGGCACTAAGACTAACACGATTCACCTGCAACCTCTCCCACCGTGAGTTTCCTCTCCCTGCTTGACATCCTCATCGTTTCGGTACTCTTCTTCAAACCATTTCTATGGCTCCATTCCAACCACAACCACACCATCCCGACGATGCGAAGCCATCTCCACGGTGTCGAATTCCTTACGCCAGCCATCTTCCAATCTGTTGCTCTGTCGGTCGGACACCAAGCCCCCGAGTGCATCACGCATCCGCCGACGAAGGACAAACCGATCTCGGCCAGTGCGGGTGCACTTGTCCCCTACGAACCTCAGCCACCGGAGACAGCCGCTGCACCGGAAGGGATGTCCCCTCGCCAGCCACATGCAGAGACCGGTCGCAACATACCTCTCCACCGCGACCACATCGAGCCGATACAGTCTCGCGGCAACCCGCCGCCGGCGTCCTATCCGAAATATCGTCCCCCGGGCATGCATGACCTGGATCCAGTGGGCCGATCGTCGACCACCATCAGATCTGCTTCTCGGCAGGGTGGGACCCTAATGAGTGGGGATGACTCTGCGTCAAAACCCTTTTTTTATGTGCATCAGTACACGCTCATGAAGCAATAGATTTAACGGTTAAGTATCGGTCGATCCCACAGGGAGTAGAGGTATCACTAGTATTTTGCTAAAACCTGGGGACGTGGGTTGTCACTTCCACATCCCCGAAAGGGAAAATAAAAGACAGAAATGTAAAAGGTTTGTTTAAAGTTTAGAAAACAGTAAGATATGTACGCGCTACCACCTAAGACACATAACTTTCGATTCACGCAAGGAGTCGGTCACGAGTACAAGTAAATATGAATTCCAATCAACGCATGGTTTGGTTAACGATGGTGAAATAAAATATTGATTTCCTTATGGTCTTAGAACACTTAAGTTCCTATGTACACGGTATCATGAAATCAACCACATACTAGTCACGGGGAGAGGGCACAAGACCATTGCCCGGACCGAAATGCGAACCACCAATCATCGGAAAGCAACACAAATAGAAATAGGGTGTAATTCTATGATCTTGAGTGAAGCTCGATCAATCATCGAACGAGAGATAACGACAACGAATGTATGTCACTCTCACTACCAACTACCATTAGTACAGATAGCTACACCACTCAACGAATCTATTCAGCTACACCTAGTTCAATCAACCTGACGACCGAATAAATCGATCATCAAGGAGAACTAAATAGAGCAATGAATCACGAAGCTCTAGTAATACACAAGCATGAGTAAACTCTAAATCGATAAACGAATCTACTCAGCTACGCCTAGTACACTTCTCGAAAACCAAACACCACCGGTAGAACTAAATAGAACCTCGTTCTATTAATACTCAAGCGTAAGTAAATTCTATAAACGATAAATCTCGTCTCACACTAGATCAAATCATGGATCGCTCCAAACATCGATCTACATAGCGCACACAACAATCATGGGAAATCCCCTAATCGTTCGGTCGGCTTAAAACACACAAGAGAATCGAAAAAACACATCCTAACATATTTCTATCTCGTCAATAGGAAATCAAGACATGTGAGTGTCGGAAATCCTAAATAAGTTCACTAAATGGCTAAAGTTTGCATTTTTACCAACTCTAACCTAGAACTTAATATACACCCGAGAGATGAAATAGCTAGCAGATGAAATCGGGTTTTAAAATCATGAAATTATCGAACACAAAGTAGGAAAATCATGCTTGAACATCGATTAGCTAAAATATCTGTAAAACCCCATACAAGCAAGTGGATGCTAATTAAACTCAAAAAATCCCAAATCATGCCAAAAACACCACCAAACTCAAATTAACCATCAATTCATGCATTAAATTAAAGGAACTCAACATATACACAACACCCATGACCAAGGATTGAAATCCAAGGTCATGGAATTCAAATCCTACTCAAGCATACCATAAAACACCATTTTTTACAACAATACTAGAGAATGGTAGAGATTAGAACCGGGATTGGGTTGAGCAACCCAATCGAAATCTCCTCGCCCCTACTGCCTCAAGCTCGTCTTCGCTTTCTTCCCCATAGTTTCTTCGTGCTTCGCCGGAGTTGCTTCGTTGGGCAGAGTGACGACAGTGTGTGGCCCTGGCCAGATCTGCTGCTCGGGTCGGTACCGGGTAGGGTTTTGGTCTGGGTCACGGGTATTGGGTCGGGCATGGCCTGAACCTTGGACTGGGCTGGGCCTGGCCCTGGGCCTGGGCAGGTTTTGGGCGTGGACATGGGCCGGTTCTAGGCCTGCCCGGTTCTGGGTTGGGCCTGGTACGTCCATGTCGGGTTGTTGACCATGACGGGGTGTTCATTCTTCTTCTGCGGTGGGACTTCTTTCTCGACCTTCCGGGTTGGTATTGTAGCGGTTTTGGACGTTCATCTCTTGTGGTCGGGTCTTGGAAGTGGTAGCTTTTTCGTTCGTCGGACCTTTTATGCCTTTTCAGATTTACTGTTGGAAGCGTTTCTGATTGGGGATTCGTTGTGCATCTGGACTGCTCCTCCTCCTCCTCCGCGAGGGTAAGGTTCTTGTATCACCTTATTCTTTACCTGTGACTTGTTGGTTCTCTACTCATCCTTAGGTTTAGGCTCGTACGATTTCTTTTGTATCCCTTCCCTTTTTTGGGAAGGGACCGTCAGTCTTTTAGGTGTTGGCCTCTGACGGGTAATACTGGGTCTCTTGACCTTGAAATCTTCGAGTCCTGCATCTTTGGTTTTGAGTTTCGATGATGCTTCATCGGATTATCTCTACCGATCAGCGATGTTGGTCGCCGACGTGTTGGCACCCTTCAACTCTTTGAGTTTGGGTGACGATGAGATACAGTAGTTTCCTCAAGTTCGGGCAAGGGTTTGGGTGATTTCTCGGTGGACGACTTGCAGCTGATTCGGGTCGTTCGTGGGCGGTTTGGCTCGTGGGCAGTACTGACAGGGCTTCTTCCCTTCTCGCTTTTCACTTTGTCAGTCTTGTTCTTGGTTGTATTCCGAGCGCCATGCTCGTGGTAGTATTCTGAGCGCCATGCTCATGATTGTATTCCGAGCGCCATGATCGTGGTTGTATTCCGAGCGCCATGCTCGTGGTTGTATACCGAGCGCCATGCTCGTCATTGTATTCTGAGCGCCATGCTCAGGTTGTGTCATCTTCAGGGTCTGCGTACCCAATCATTGTGGTGGTAGTTTCTCCCCGGTGTGGGGCTTCTATGTCTGCGTACCCATGTGGTTTGTTTGTTGTGGAGGGATTTTCATTTTCATCCCCTGTTGTATTTCAGTTTGGTGATCTTTTTTTATGCTTGGTCTGTAGTAGGATCTAAAAGCTGGATTCATATTCCTCCTTCAGAGAGGTTTACTTATTTAAAAAAAATTGCTGATCAAAAAAAAATCTCCTCTAGTTTTGCAAACCAATCATCTCCAAATCTTCAACACATGAAAATGGAGAATTTGGAGATGAAGGGAGGCTTATGGATGCATGAAAACTCCTTAGATCGTCCTGATTATTACCCTAGATGATAGAAAATGCTACCAAGATGAAGAACTGTCAAGAACACTAAGAAAAAGAGAGAAAATAATCCGATATGAAAGTTGTTTTTGTGGCCTCAAAGAATATATAGAACGCAAATAATTAAATTAAAAATGTACAATGAAATAATGTCTACTTCAGATTCACGCGACAAGGGTGGTAGTTATGCAGCTGGGCGAAGGTAATCTGGTGCGGACGGAAACAGAGTTGGTAGTGTGAAACCGGGATTGGAAGCTGTTGGATCAGCGGTCAACGAAAATCAAAGAATCGTATGGTCCTGAGAACGCAGGCGCACGGAATGACCTGCACCGAAGCTGCACCGGATATACGCTGTAGCAGCTTTTCCACTTTTTAATTTGAAACTTCAAACGGTCGTTCCCGCTCCGTTAGACCTCCGATCGATCTCGTTTTTGCACCAATAGTTTTATTTTTTCGCGGCCTACAAAAAAAGACCAATCATGAATATATTTTGAATACTTAAAAAATATCGACTAAGAACGAGGTTTTGCAAACTTATTAGTAAACGCTAAAAATATAAAAACGAGGCACAAAAGGATAAAAATGTAGGGAAAATGGTCTAGTTAGGTAGGACACATTTACGCTCATCAGACCCCTCCGGAACGTATCACTCCGGTGCCGGATTGGGAGGATGAAGAAGAGGATCTGATTGTTCCGATCTAAGCTATCCCAGCGGCCAAAAACGGTAAATACATGTACTCTTTGGCGGGACGGGTCGCTGGGGGGAAGACCCACAACCAGAACGTGGTCTGCGCACTGATGCTACAGAAATGGAAGGTGTACGACATCCATGTTGAATACCTATCGCCGGAGGTCACTTGGTTTCATTTCCCGTCCTAGGCGATTATGGAGGACATCCGTCATCGGGGGCCGTGGATTTTCAAAGGATTCTCGCTGCTATTGGAGCCCCTCCGACCCTACATGCAAGCTAACGACATCAATTTCAACCATATAGAGATTGGGATTCGGGCTCTAAACGTCCCGGGGGGTGCCTGGACCCCGAGTGTCCGCGGCCTAATAGCCTCCTCCATGGGAAATCAGGTATTCTCGGCTCCTTTACCTTATATTCGGCGAGAGGACCACTTCTTATGGATGAGGGTCAGATTGGAGGTAACCAACCGTTGTGGAGACGTATTCGTCTCCGTTTCCCTGGTAACACCCACTCCTCGCTGATTGAACTGCAATATGAGAAGCTGCCGGAATTCTGTCGTCGGTGTGGGCGGCTGACACACCGTTTATCGGGCTGTACGGCTTACTTACCGGGGATTGGGGAGAGGAGGCCCGCTATGATAACTCTATACAGGTACCAACGCAACTGGATGTGGATCGCCTGCTAAAGACGATCTGGCACCCCTCAAGAATTATCGGGTAAGGGGAAGTTGATGACTACCTAATAGGACTATCTCTGAACCCGATTGCTAGAGTCAGGGAGGACCTCCCGGGGGAAGCGTACCCTTTGTAGCATACCACCCGACGTCTGATAACTTGGCTAAGACTGCACCGGAAGGGGTGGTCAACACTTTGCAAGGAGGATCCCCGAGAGCATAAGGGGGGCCGTTGGGTTTTACAAAGCCTGACAACCTGGTTAACGTCCACAATGCTGGGGGTGCTCCTTGTCCAGACAGATTTGTAGATGCCCTGGGTATACAAGCAGGGAAGGAGAAAGAGCCTCATGAGCTGTCTGGAAAAAGACGGCCCATCAGAGCAAAGGCAATGAAGACAAGCTCGAGAATGAGGAGCGGGCAACCGTATGCTAGAGCTCCAGGTTGGAAGAAACCATTGGCACTGTCGCCCCCCCACACCAAGAGAGTATGAGCTGGACAAGATCGAGGAGGAACAGATGAATCCAGTGGAGGCAGATCAGCCTCCTATGCAGGAATGAGAGGACCCAACGGGGGTGGGTCTGGCCGCTGTTGGCCTATATCCACAGACCCGGGATAGTCAGTGTTGGGAGGTCTCAGGAAGCCCGCATTCACAGCTCTCTACTTCTGGTCGTTTTTATGTTATTCTGTTTTTCGTTGGAACAATTTGTTTTATGCTTTAGTTTGGACAATTTTCTTTATGTCTCGGTGTTTTGAGACGTCGGTAAGGGGATGTCCAGAGGTATTGTCTACGATATCAAGTACGCTATTTTTATGGGTCCAGACACATATCTGGAACCCATGACGGTTATGCTCTACCATGTATGGTTTCTTTTTTGCATTAATGCACTCCCCGGTTACTCATTTTAAAAAAAGTATTTTTTATTTATTTTAAAAAAATAATATATCATGTATATATCTTATAATATATGAATCGTTAGGTGTGATTTTTTTTTATTCAATTTAGTACTTATTTTTTTTAGTAAAAAATGTTGATTCCCCTTTTCAAGTTGTTTTATCCGTTTCAATAAGAAGAGAGAATAAGTATGTTTTTTTTAGAAATAATGGAAATATTATTAAAGCATCAAGGTGTTCGCATAATTGCTACAGCCATATAATCCAAGAAACTACAATAATATTGAAAAAAAAGAACCGAAATGTAAATTTTACTCATAGACATAGGGGCGGTCGGAAGGGGGAAACTACGGTACCATCTAGAGATAAAGTGAAGATTTTGTAATGGTGGACCGATACCTCCCCTAGGGAATCAGCGTGTGTCGTCCTGCCTTGACTGATACTCGTAGGGCTCCTAAACGCGGGTGTGCTGACCACAAACTAGTAGGGGATAATCCTGTCGACTATTGGCGGAACCGTCGCCACCATACGTCCAGGGAGGTGGTGCAGTCGACCGACCCTCCCTGGATCCCAGGGACTCATTCCTGGAGGCGGGGGTGCTTGTGGCTTCCCGCCGCTGTTGTGTATGACGCCCCATTGGATGTCGGTGAACCCTCTGATTCCGTAGGCTCCCCTTCTCTTTCTAGCTGTTTCTTCCCAGAGATCGATGTGATAGGCTCCCTGGGAAGCCAACCAGTGGGGACATCCTCTTGACGGTTCTCCTGTCCCCTATGCCCTCTTTCTCTTGGCTCTACTGAAGCGTCGCCGGCTTCGAGAATCAAGGCGCCACTCTAGAGGCCCCACCAAGATATGCCCAATTTGTCCCCGGGGTAGCCTTCCCATGTTTAGCCTTTTCCAAGGCTGATCTCGGATCGGTCGGGGCTCTCAGCGATGGTCCTCGAACTCCCCCAACGATCGGACAAGCCGGAAACAAGTGTCCCGCACAACTGCACCCAAATCAATAGTCCAGAAGTTGTTCGTATGACACATGTAGGAGAGCACGTACCTGCGATTCTGATAGACGGAACCAAATGTGACTATGCAGTGATATCCGAATGTCAGCTCTAATCCTGATCTTCATAAAGTCCCCCCAGTAGAGACCCGTCTTATCCACATCAACCGCTTGACAGACCCCTAGAGTGTTCCCCACTCGGAAGCCCACCTCCTTATTCCACGCTCCCATCAGCATATTAGACACCCTAGCCCACACGGAGAAGTGATGAAAACTGAGGTCCCCTGCTCGCATGTGAGCTCTCAGTTCTGTGAACAGCACCAAGGAGTCCCAAAAAGCCCATGGTTCTCCCAGGAGAACCCTCGATCTCTCCTTAGCCGTCCTAAAAAATTACGCTACCAAACCCCCATCCAGAGGTTTTGCCTCGACCTTTATAGCCCACATGTCCTCCATCCGAGCCACCAGGGACTTCCAGAAGAATTTCCTTGACGTCAGCACCTTATCGGCCAGAGCAAACTGGTATTGTGACCCTCGACCAGAGACTTTAAGCGACGGAACTACCACCTCCTTAATGCACATCGAGGACAATTTCGATCCCAAGTCCCCAACCTGCTCCCCATATCCCCGAGATTCGCTCCCCATTCCACCCCGATCCCCAATTGGGTCTGACCCAATTTTTCGGACCCGGCCCACCCGGTTTACCCGGTCGAATCGGGTATAACCTAGACGGGTTGTCCAAACCAGTCGAGTTGGCCCACGGGTGAGAGACCCGGTTTCGCCCCACCCCGGCCCCGTATCTGGCAGCCCACCGCGCCACGTCGTTCGGCCTATCCTGGGTCCATCATACTAAACTTGTGGGTTGAGCTCGTCGACCCAGCCCCATTCCTGCCCGGGGCTGCTAGTCCGACCCAGTCTGCCAGGCCCGACGGGCATCCGCGATGAGGCCTGGCCCAGGCCCTTGTACCTACAGTCCCGACCCATCCCATAATCAGAAACCCTAACTGAGCCACAACTCCCCCGGCGATAATCTCGTATCCGACGACACCACAATCGGTAGGAGACCATCCCTCTCCCTGATGGACTCCTTCGTGCCGACAGCTTCGCTACGGGAATGATTTCCAGCCAAGCACCTCCCCGGACTCCTCTGATCTCCCCGCAGAGCCACCGCCCACCTCTCTCGGCCTCGACCCCTTCGCCGGGTTCGTTTGATGACCCATGTCGCCGAGTGGTAACGACCCTCCATGCCCCGGACATTCTCCATCGTCCTCCGGACCGAGAAGGTCATTGCGGCTACACGCTCCCCGCGCGGCGTCAATTCTTCTCCCGTCGTGAGTAACCCCCCCCCCCCTCCATGGACACCGCCGGCACCACCGGTCTCGTGTCCCCGCTTGCTACCACCCCTGCACCTCCGGCTCCCCTGAGTTCAAATTATTATTCCACCCCTGTTGATCAAATCTTTTTCTAATTATCTTAGTTTTGAATAGGACTTTGGCCTAGATTGATAGGATGTCGATGGAGGCTCTGGTGTGACCGTTCACGGCTCGACAAGTATTGCACATGAGCGTCTATTTGTGAGTTGTCCCTATAAAAGGGTTTGACTAAGTTTTGAGAGGAGTACGCTAGGCATGCAGGTAAATCGGTAGACAGTGAAGAAGTACAGCTGGCCGGAGGCATCCATAGTAGGGGTGAGACGCTATGTCTCCTTGAATCTCCCCTTAGAGCTCCCATAGGACCTGACGAGAATGCATAACAGACTTCGCCGGATTGTGTGGGCCAACAGAGGAACTTGATACCGAATCCTCGACGATGTGAACCAAGGGTCCAACTATGTCGTCGATCGTATACTCGCTCTTGACCACAACACTAGCGATACACTAAGTTATCACATTGATCAAATCTTATCATTTGTACTTTAACTTTCATTTGTCCTTGCTTAACAAAATGTATAATGGGTGATTTTGTGTTGAATATGCTTCTACCATTAAAAATAATATTGTTAATTTTTTTTGAAATGAGTAAACATGGGGAAGTGCATTCCTGCATAATAAGACCAATACATAGTAGGGCTAAAAATTCCCTGGGCTCCAGAATAATGTCCGGAATAACTGTAGCTAACCCGATGCTCATGGACCTTAGAAATAGCCTACTTTTTTTTCGTAGAAAAGACCTGAGAACATCCCCATACCAGCATTTCAAATAAACAAAAAACATTACTAAGAATCCAACCTACCCTAAACTTAACTAAGAAACGAATACGAATCATAAAAACAGAAACAAGAAATGCAACCATTATGAAATAACGAAGTAGACAATACACTGGAACACCAAGACTAATGAATATGTGATGCTGAGTCTCTTGAAGGTCATAGCTTTCGTAGTGGGGCGTCCTCGTACTATCGATCCGTCTTGAATTGTTGGAGTAACCCGACCTTGGGTGTCATGGAAACAAACCTCCGGATCCCAAATCCATTGACTATACTGCTCCAACACCTTGTCTAACCTGCTCGTGCGGGTGTTCGATTGGAAATACTTTACAGAACCAAACGTTGATAAATCAAGGCCATAAGTTGTGGAGATCGATAACGGAGCAGTGTTGGAGGCTTATTGTAGTCTCTTAGACTCGATGTGAAGTCTCTTAGACTCAATGTTTGGAATAGGGAGGAGGGGGAAGCCTGCTGACGACAGATTCCGGTAAAGCTACGAGGAGGTTTACGGGCAGCAAACCCTTTCTACCTTAAAGACTCCGACGATCCACAGTTCGAGAATAACGCGACAAGCCCATCCTAGAAGAGCGGCTCCGTTGCACACTGTTTTCTACTGGAACTGAACCCTCTCCGGCGAAGCTCGTCTCAGGGGAGTCAAGCGCAGATCTAGATGAGTAAATCTGCAACTGTCAGACTCCAGGAGAGGAAGCTTGTGCCTGCGACATAGAGGCCTCCAATGGATCGAGGAGGCCGGGGAGACGAAGAAATATTTGAAGCTCGTCGGCAGGCTTTGGGGTGGAGCTTGGTGTGGGTCATGGTTGAGGTTGAAAGGAGGGGGAGAAGATGACTATTGGACAGTGGCGGACGAGTAAAGCCAGTCCCAATGAAAGCCCCCAGGCCAGAACCCAATCGGCTACTAATGGTGGCGGCTTCGACTTGAAGAAGATGAACGCATGGTAGGATTTTCAGAGAGTATAAATAATATATTTTTAAATTCATTTGTTCTCATGAAATATATACTAAATATTGAAGTAAAGAACGACTAGTCAGAGATAATTTGTTGCTCTCTCTAAAAATTTCTCTCCTACCTCTCTCTAAAAAGTAACCCTCTTCAGTTCTCTTTCGCCGAACCCTTTCTTCGCCGGTGACGACCAGGGTCGTCGCCAGCGAAGCCTCCCTCCCTTCTCTTTTGTTGATCTCCCTCCCTTCTCCGTTTTCTCGCTTTTTTCCTTTCCGTGGCTTCTTCTTGGGTTCTGGACGAGTTTCTTCGTCTTGCGCTTCAGATCCGGCACCCTTGGGCCCTGTCTTCTCTCCCCGTGGTCAGATCTGACCTCCCTGTTGCCTCCTCCCTCCGATCTGTTGGGTCTCGGGTGGTGTTGTTCGGGTAGTGCCTGTCCCTTTCTCCTCTCTTTCTTCTCTGTTTCTCGAACATGGTTTGGTGTTCCGAGCTTAGTCAGAGTGTCGTGGTCTCCGACGAAGAGTTTGGCCAGGTTTGGCTGTGTTGGAAGCTTGGGAAGGGTTTGGGTTGGGGTTTCTACTCATTGTGCGCTGCTCTGTCACTTGGAGTTTCGGTTTGGGTTCTCGGCGGCTTCAAGTTTCGTTTGGTTCGAGAGTTCTCCTCAACTCATGTATGGTTTCCATCCCCATCTCCTCCTCGTTTTCTTCATTTTGGAGATAACAGACTAACTGCAAATCGGTGATGGCCGACGGTCTTAGGTCCCTTGTTGGGGGTTTTGGGGTTGGGGACTGGATCTGTTGGAGGGTTTCATCCTATTTGCTCGGTATATGTTTGATATCGGCCCTCCCCATCTAGGATTCTCCTAGTGTTGGCTGGAGGAGTGTTACCTCTGGGTAACGTTGGGCTAAGCGAATCGATGAATTTCTCTGTTTGGTGGAGCTCTTGTCCGGTGAGGTCGGCGTGGGAGTGTTCGGAGGAATTTTCGGTTTTCGTTTATGGCGGCGTCTGGTCTTGGTGGTGCTCGAAGGATGTGCTGACTGTTTCTACTGATCTCACCGTCGGTGGTGGCGCGACGTTCAAGGTACACTACCCGAGGAACTCGCGAGATCCCTGCCCGAGGAGCACGCAGGTATTACTCCCGAGGAGCACGCAGCTTCAGTTGCCTCAGTGGGCCGGTTTGTTTTGGTTTGGGCCTTGGGCCCGTGTTACTTGTTTTGTTTAGGGCTAAACTTTACTTCTGGTTTACTTTAATTGCCCTGAACAGTTTTGTTTAGTACCCTTGTTGGGACTAGGTTTACTCTTGTTGTGCTTAAGGTTAGTAGTTTCTGGGTGCTAGACCCTTTGTTGTGTTATACCCTTTGGGTTGTTGGTTTGAGCTGTCTGTTTGGCAGGCTCTTGTTTGTAACTTGTTCTGGAGGGTTCGCCCTTAGCCTTGTTTTCGATCTTTTTGAAAACTTGGTTTTTATTAAAAAAAAAAACTTGCTGATAAAAAAAAAAGAATGACTAGTCAGATACATAAAAATTTATAAAAACCAATTTACAATACAATAATTAAAAAATATTTTATTTTTATACTAAATGTTGTGTTTATTATATATTAATAAGAAATATATACGTAAAAATTATTGAGCGAGTAATATAAAATAATCTAATTCTTTTATCAGTGTAATTTTCATTTGTTTTTTTTGTTATATTAACAATTGTCGATACCTTAAACCATATTCCTGATTTTTCCCCAGATTCCAATGTTACCTTAGATATCTAGTATGTACACACATAAAAGCATTTGCATTGGTTTTATTTTAGGTCCTCAAAAGTCAAATCTTCCTATCGAATAATAATCACTATTTATTAAATATGATAATATCACAAAAGTTAAGTAAACCCTAGGACAAGCTCTCTGCCGCAACACTAAAACGCCATGGCTATGGTCAAGGTTATACTTCTCTCTTCTACACATCCTCTCCCTTACACCTTCCCTATGGATCTTGCGAAGGTTTTTTTTGCTAGAGCTTCTTTCGAGCCGCCTCTAGCCACCGTGACGTTGACCTTCTCCTGCCACCAACGAAGGGTCTTCCGACTTGTTTCGGTCCATCCTCTGCAACTCCGGGGATTTCCGCATTTGAGGCCGCCGTCCCTGATGCTGCCCCCGTCTGTGATGTCGTCGCCGCCTCTGATGCCACCGCCGTCTCTAGAGTCGTCCCTGAAGTCGTAGCCGCAGTCGGCACACCCTTCTCCCTGGCCTCCACCGCCGCAACCGCCTCGATCACTTTCACGATTATGGATCTGGCTAATCGAGAAGATTCTTTTTATTTTATTTGAGTTTGTCTTTTCAAGATCAATGCCTAGTGAACAGAGAATCAGATATTTTTCCAGGGAGGGAACATCGATTCATGTATTGCTTCCCACTATTACTGTTGAAGTCCTTGACCAATTTTTGGAGCAGAAATTTCAGTATCACCTCCTCAACCCCCGTCTTCCTTCCTTACCTATATGGCGTCCCAACTTAGTGTTACCTTGTCTATATGGCGTCTCATCCAATACTGCTAGGGACGGTTATAATATGAAAAGAATAGCGAACACTTTGTGTTCTTTGTAGGGTTAATATCATGAAGCACCACACAAGTATACACGTTTTTCAAATAAAACACTAAATTGTGATTTGTTCATGTGGCACACCTATGTAGCAACAAATTATCAAAGTTTGTTGATACTTAAGTGTGCCACATGAAAAAATCATTGATACATAGGTGTGCCACATGAAAAAAATCATAAGTTAGTGTGTTATTTGAAAAACGTGTATACTTGTGTGGTGCTTTATGAATTAACCCTTCTTTCTATGTTCTTCGTAGTCAGAGATTTATCCTTGATACACTCAGATGTATTTGATGCCTAAATTAATGAATGACATCTTTCGTTTAAAAAAAAACTATTTAAATATAAAAACCATCGAGCTATTTCAATATCACACTCACTGCTACAAATTATTCATAGGGCATGTGTTGCAATCCGATTGAAGGCAACCATTATAGATGCTTTAGTATTTCAACATTTGATATATCGATATACGGTCCCCAAACATATACCAGACATCATCTACTTTTTACAAGAGATTGGAAATCGCAATTACCCAGCATAAGGGTTGTATCCTCTTTTTTTTTTGTGAAATTGAAATCCATTCATGGCTTCATTTCTAACGAAACTCAAAATGTTATGTACCAAATAATAAAAAATGATGTGGGTAGCTAGAAATTAAAGGACAAATAAAACTGAAGTTGGCACTCCGGTTTCATGACTAACCAAAATCCACTCAAGCATGCTTTTATTGAAAACTTGTCTCTTCTTTGTTGAATAAGTTGGGAGCATTTACTCATTTGTGTCCCCTCTTTAGGTGAAAGCCTGTGAGTTGAGATCAGCACAATATGTATAAAAGGAGCTCTGGGCTCTATGCTACGGTGATTCGGCTTTATGCAATCCCTAGAATCAACTATTTTCAAACTTGCCAAGTTTCTCTACCAAGTATAGAATCGTATTATGTCATCAACTTTCTTCTTGTTATTGCTTCCTCCCACAACACAACCA
The DNA here is from genome assembly GCA_963921825.1 of Erodium maritimum. Taxonomy (NCBI): domain Eukaryota; kingdom Viridiplantae; phylum Streptophyta; class Magnoliopsida; order Geraniales; family Geraniaceae; genus Erodium; species Erodium maritimum. The sequence continues at coordinate 110,304,465 of OY997588.1, read as the reverse complement.
CAATTGGCCCACAATACCATTTGGTTACTGCTGCACTCTATTTTTTTTTTTGATCAGCAATTTTTTTGTTTATAAAATCCTACTGCTACAAACTGTAGCAGAAGGTTTTTAAGGGCAAGCCCTCAAGAAACCATTACAAACAAGAGGCTCTGCCTCAAACCGAAACAAATTGAAGGGTCTAACATTCCTATACCCAGATTTTACCATTAAGCAAACATAAGTGATCTAAAAACCTGAAACAACAAAACAGGTAACCGAACCAAACAACAGTGGGACATGCCCAAACTACAGTCAACACAACCAAGCGAGTCTAAACAACTAAGAAAAGCCAACCCCGCCACAAGCTCTGAGCACACCAACAGCAGAGTCAGAGGAACAACGGACCCCCTTGAGACACCCTGCAACAAACGAATCCGGCCACCACCGGCCGGACCAAAGAACCACAACAGAAGCAGAGTGGAGGAGGAACGTCACAGACCCAAAACTGCACTCCCAACAACCCGAAAGTCGCACCCACAACCAACCAACACCACCCCAAACGAATCCGAGATCAAGAATAAGCACGCATAAAACCAACCATCCTCCTCTCAACTACACCAACCAATACCCAGTACCCTTAGAATGGGGCGACCAGGACCCCTACCCCTCACCCTGACGCAGTAATTCAAAACCCCCAAAACCGAACCCACTATCTTCCTCGTGTCGTTAAACAAATCTCAACAAAGGCCAACACCTATTGTTGAGCCTCATCTACAAATAAACGTAGACGAGGAGAGGAAGAAGGAGATAAAGGAGAGGAGGGAGAATCACTTGTAACAGGGGAAAGGGGAAGAGAAATGGTACTGATCTGAGACTCTCAAATCTCAAAGAGATTCTGCCGATGGCCAGCACCAATCGGCAACCCGAAGGGAGAGAAATGGTTCTACGAACCAAATACCCAGAACAGACCAGGGAGGAGTAAAAGGAAGAAGAAGGAAGGGTTACCGAAGCTTACCGAAGCTCAAAGCAGCGAAGGATGAAGCGAAGCAGCTTCCGTCGAGCCGGATCTGAGGTCCCGAAGAGGAGAAATCCCAACACAATTCCAAACTTCCACCAGCAGGTCACAACAGACCCAAACCCCTCACCGCCACTCCAGTGAGGCCCGGAAAACCCCGGGAACAGAGGTAGAAAGAGAAGGACTGAAACGAGGAGACCCCCACCAAGAGAGTTCAAGTCTAGCATGGACGAACAGCCAAAATGCCCCAGATCTAGTCATCCACTCAAAGTAGAAGAACTTCCCACGAAGATCAGGGAGCACCACCGTCGAAGCAGGCGAAGCTGAACAAGGTCAAAGAGAGAGGTAAAGACAAAGAGCTAAGGAGACAGGGAGAGTAACCCTAGAGACTCCCCAAAACGAGCCCTAAAAACCCCCAACCTCCCAAAAGTACCCCGACGCCCTAAATCAAAGCCAGATCTACACCCCTGGTGTCAAACCGACACCAACCACCGGACAAACAACCGGAAAAACCAACGAAGAAGCACAAACGGAAGAAGACGACCGGACCAGAGAGAAGGAGGCAAAATCGAAGGAAAAGGGGAAGGGAAAAAGAAAAAACGCCGAAGAAAACGGAGAAGGGTTGGCCACCGGTGATTTTCTGGCAAGAAATTGCCGAGAAATCACCGGCGGCCGCGACGAAACTGAACTAGGGTAAACGAAGATGAAGAGAGAAGGGAGAGCGTCAGTTAGAGAGAGAGAGTCACAATCAATGACAAGTTAAAAGAGAAAAATAGGGTTCCTTTACCACCTGCACTCTATCTTTTTATCACGAACAAGTTGATACACCATACATGGGGCACATTTTCAAGATATACAGTTAGGATCCGACGTTATCTTTATATTAAATGATGAAGATTTATGTACATAATTAGATGATACAAGCTACATGAGATTATATATGTGAAATAACAGACAAGCCGTTGACTCAGTAGAAGTGTAGATAAAAAAAATCAAGTTGTAATAATGAGGTTGGAGATATAATTATGAGTTTTTTTTTGGAACAGTAATAAGATCAAATTGCATTAATGTCAATTGGTGTAACAAAATGACCGAAATTCTGGGCTCCAGAATATAATCCGAGTCCCCCCTCAGGGTACCCAACGCTCTTCGGCACGTAAAAAAAGTCTGCTTCATCTACACAGACACAAAACTAATTGAGATCTTATCAGACTATCCCACAACCAAAGGGAAAGTCAAACACACATAAAAATCCAAAACATAACACAAGTCCAAATAACATAAAAATAACTAAAAATAACTCCAACTGAAAAGGAAATGAGTATCTCAGGCTTCCAGATTCTTCCCAGGACAAACAAGCACCATCCATACCGAGTCCAGGGGAATAGGGCCATGACCTCTCCCCCCTACCCGGGGTCCTCTCATTTGCTCTGGCAGGGTTGTTTGGAAGCCCTCGCCTGTGGTGATCCTCACCATCTTCATCATCCACCAGCTGCCTAGGTGAAAACCCTGACATGTCTAGTGCCCTTCTCAACTTCGTAGACCGGGTATAACATTGTCCCGTCCTACCCTTGCCCTTGTTCGCCTTCATCCTTATCAGCCCTAGACCATCCATCTGACCCCTTAGCTACTCATGTTTTCCCCCTCCAGCCATCACAGTGATCGATGGTCTTGCTGCAAAAGCTTTTAGGCCCTCATCCTCGGAGATGTTAGTCAGGTCACTGGTCTTTTTGATCCCTACAAATCCTTTTAACGCTCATGGAAGCGCCTGCTGAAAACCTAGAACCGTCCTATAAAGCACGCCCCAGTTCAAAAGATTTCAATTGTTAAGTTTATCGACTTAAAACGTCGTGGTTGAAAAACAAATCGAAAAAATTGGATTGAGTGAGATTTAAAAAGAAAAATAAAAAAAGGAAGATTTTGGGCCAGGCTGGGAGGGTCAGAGGGCCAGGCCCAACGCGACGACTCGGGCCAAGCCCGCACCAGACGCGCGCTCGAGCCAGGCCCACGTGAGGCCCAAACCCAAAATCCCTAAAGCGCGCTATTGTTCCCCCATCTTCAACCTTGCGTCGCACAACTCCCGAGACCCATCAGCTCCATCTCCTCGCTCTCGACCCTTCCTCCTCTCTCTCGACCTCTTCTCTCCCTCTCGCAGCCACCGCCGACCTCGCCTACACCTTCACCTTCACCTCCGGTCACAAATCGAGCCCCACCGTGCACAGAACGCGACATCGCCAGAGAAAACCCTCTCTGGTTCGACGCCGAGCTCAAATCAGCGACGGCGACGGAGGAACGATGAGGGTTCGTGCCCCTCGCCCCTTTTTCCTTCTTCCCCGACCTCGCCTCGCCTGAATTCGTGTCATCCCGAGCTCGATTCGAGCGGTTTTGGCTGGAACCATCGCCGGCGAAGCTCGGGCTCACCAGATCTGAGACGGGAGCGAGAGTGGGTTCGCGCTCGAGCCGCCGCCGCCACGGCTTGGCCGAGCCCTGACACCCTCCTTCCGCCCTCATTTCTCCCTCCACAACCTCACATGACGCCGTAGACGACGGCCAGAGCAACTCTGGCTCGCCGGAGCTAGAACCAGCTCGGACTCGAGCCTGGCAGGCCTTGGGCCAGGCTGAGAGTGGGTCGGGCGGTCTTGGGCCGACGATTGAGACTTGGGCCAGGCCCAGGTCGAGGCTGGGTCCTAGACTCGGGCGTGAACCGGTTCCGGACCGGGTCTGACTCGGGTCTGGGTCGGGTCTGGAGCCGGGTCCGGTCAGGTCTGGTTCCTGGACCGGGTCGGATCCGGGTCAGCAGTTTTAATAAATGAATTAATTTAATTTAAATGACTCAAAATTGGTTATTTAAAGGGAAAATTGGACAAATATGAGGACCTTTGGACTACCGGGACTGATTGGACTTTTTAACTGTTAAACCCAAACTTGGACTTCGCCCGAGAAAACCGGAGTTAGGTAGGGAAAGTAGCGGATACCGCTTTAATTACGGAAAGTTACTAGCATGCATGATTAAGAAATAATAATAAAACGGAAAGGTCCTAGTTGGCATATAGGATGTGATTCACTAGAATAGTCGCTTTCGATTATTAAATACCGGACGAGTCTTAGTAACATGTAGGATGTGATTCACTAGTTTACCTGCTTTTTCTCTTGGGAATTGTCGTACTGGTAGATGGGTCATGTCGAGCCTTAGGATTGCGTGCTGTGTGCTATAACCGTTGTGTGAGAGTCTAAATAAGATTATACTCGGTTTTGCATGATGTGACTGTGTGTCGGCAAGTGTGCCATGTTTGATGACGTGAACCCTAGGTTGTGATATGACTGGGTGAGTGATAGAACGGCTGTGTGTTATGTTGAGATGGTCCGATTGGTATACTGAGACCAGCTTTGGCTTTGTGCTGCGTGTTATATCCTTGTTGTGTGTTCCAAGAGAAGGCGTAACCGGAGCGATACTTACACCGAGGGATAGTTCCGTTGTAGTGTATCGAGGCCGATGATGGCATGATCAGTACCCCGATGATTCATAGTCCGGGATGATATACGACCGAAGTGTGTGCCGGTCCAGTACGTATGGTGAGTATTGCCCCGAGTCTGTGTGACGGGAAGACATCAGACTGAGGGATTTCCGGTCGAGGATGTTACATCCAGTCTCAGTGAGGGGAAGATATCGGGACTGATGCTGTGTGGTCCAGTACGATATAAGTGGCTTAGTGCAAATGGCTTTGTGCATTCAATGACGTTGGAAACTGTTGTACGTTATCTGTGTGTGTCTCGCTGTGTGTTTTATACTTGTTGGTTGGCTTTGTGCGTATTTCTAAGTATGTTTATGACTTTGTGAAAGTGATCGGTAACTGAGTGTTGGGACCGAGGCTTCGTGTTCCGGTACGACATAATTGGAACGGGCAGTGATAGCCGGGGAGGTTGGAAATGGTTGTACTAGGTTATGGGTGATTCTGTTGTGTGTGTTGTGTATGTTGATTGGCTTTGTGCGTTGTTTTAAGTGTGATTAGGGTTTTGTGAGAGTGTTTGGTGACCCGAGGTGCTGTTATACCTGATTCATGTGTTGCCGTGTGAGTTCGCACGTGTGATCGGTTGCGAGATAGTCGTGGGCGTTGTTCACTAAAAATTGTTAGGTGTTGAGTGTCAAGAGTTAGTTGTGAAAAGTGGTATGAGTTCGGTTCATTGTGAGTTTGTTTTACGGGTTGTGCCTGAGTGAAGGTCAAGCGTTGTCTTGGATTAATTATTTAATTTGACTTTTAATTGTTATGCTTATTAGTATGCCCTAATTGGACGGTTACTCATGGTAGTGAACTGATGTTCATAACCTTAACTACTTTTCCTACTGAGCGAAAGCTCACCCCCTTACTTTGTTGTGTTTCAGGTCTTGAGCGGGATTTGTACTAGCTGGGTGCTCAATGCTCGGGAGCTAACGAGGATCCTAGGCTAGATTGTCTAGAGACGTACTGTATTTTTTATTTAAACTTTAACTCTGATTTTCTAAGTTGTTGAATCTTTTATCGAATTGTGGTTGCAATTTATTATTATTTTTAAACCTCATGTCATTTAAAATTGTTTTATTTATTATTGTTTAAGTTCACGTCTCGAGTCCGGTCTAAACCGGATTTGGGGCGTGACAGCCCCATCGGGATGTTCCTTAGCCAAGTCACAAGTCTCTAAAAGAGCCTCCCCCACTTATGTCAGTGTAGGAAAACCCGGGGGTGGAAGCATTGAGATTGACTTACCACCCGTTGGTTCCCAAGTCGGGCCGAGAGTAAGAGACATTAGCAGCTCTTCCATAGGAGGCACCCGCAATGCCCTATGTGCTCCCCAATCCTCTCCCCACTCCCGGGATATTTTCTTGACATGCTCCAACCCGGTGGTTTAGTCTGCCGCACCTCGTACAAAAACTCGGGAGATGCTCATATTGCAGGTCCACCGTGGACAAAGCCTGGTGCTCCGGAAATTGCAGTTGCACTCTCCTCCGTAACAGCATGTACACATTTAGACTCACACGAAACCGCAAGTAATCATCTGAATAGCGTTGAGTCGGAATAGGAGCAGACCTTTCCTCAATGCCCTGGGCATTTGCAAGGAGTGATCGGACTGCAAGGTTTTGAGCATCTCCCGGAACGTTGAAAGCCCGAACCTCTATCTCCATAAAACGGAAAACGATGGAGCTTGGTTGTATGCAAGGTAGAAGGGGCACAAGAATGACCGGATAGCCACTGAACGCCCATGGACCACGGTGCCGGATGTTCTCTAGAGTTCCCCCGGTCAGGAAGTCAAAAGCGAAAATTTCCTTATTCAAGCACTCCACGGCTAGTCCTTTGACCTTCAGATTCTTTATCATCAGACAGTAGATGGTCGAACCGTTGCACCGTGCATCACCCACGATATGGCCGGCGAGGGAGTGTCGGCACCTTTTGTTCGATGCAATCGAGACAACTTCCATCGGAACCACAATCACTGCCTCATCCTCATCCGGATTTTCCTCCACCGGTTGAGCCTGCCACACCTTGTAGATCTCCTGTGGTACAGTCGGGATGATAGAATAAGATGCTTCCCCTGCGGATGCTTGTGATCGGATGGCGGTGCTCAGATCGGGGCTTCGATCCTTGTTGTTTCACCTAATCATCCATGTCATTATCTCTCAAGTCTCAAACTATCGTTTCATCGTGTAGTGGAGGGGGAATTTTCCCCTAGTATTAATGCAAGCATCCAACCGCCCAAGTGTTCGCGAGCGAGGATGAGGTGACCTCAAAGAGACATAAGTTAAATCCTCCTGGAGATGAAGAAGAAGTTCCTATCATTATCAGTGATGAGGACGAAGAAGATGATTATGAGGATGAGGAGCATGAAGAAGATGATGAGGATGAGGAGGAGGAAGATGAAGACGTACATGATGAGGAGGATAAGGAGGAGGAGGAAGAAGTAGAGGATAATTATGATGGTGATGACAAAGAAGAAGAAGAAGAAGAAGAAGAAGAAGAAGAAGAAGAAGAAGAAGAAGAAGAAGAAGAAGAAGAAGAAGAAGAAGATGATGATGATGATGATGATGATGATGATGATGATTAACTGTAATTTCATGTTTTATTTTTTTATACGAATATGCACTTTTTCTTTTAGAAATAAAGAATTCTTAGTTTGAGAATATAGAACATCTAGGTCTCAAATATACCAGCAACAAATTCTTATTTCTCATTTTTTTCAAATTTATTTTGGACTCACATACCAAGTTTCAGTTGGGATATGGATATGTTAGTATTGAGAATATCACATATCTAGGTTTTTAGACTAAACAATGGCGGTTAAATTTTTATGTTTTAATGTGATAACTAGATTTTTTGTGACAGTTTCAATGGATTGTTAACAAAAGAGTTAAAAATTAAAAATAAAATATGGACGTATGTAAACAAAAGGAAATTTACTTCATTAGATGAAAGGAAGGAAAGGGAAAGCATGAACAAAAGGAAACAAAAGGGCCTAGAAGATCTTTATCTTCTTCTAGGCCGATCATGTAAGATTTGCTACCCTATTCCACCATTTTACAATCTTCTCCAATGCGAAGATGACATCTTCCATCTTTTTCATGAAGTTTGTGTTTCCAATCACCTCCTCAGATTTCATGTCCTTATTCACGAATCGGCATGTATCAATTATCAAAAGATGTAGATCTATTTGGTTCTCCACCAACTTTACCTTGATGGCCCTGAAGTTCATGTACACTGCCTCGTGTTTGAAGAGACACCTTTGATGTTTGTAGTTAACCTGTTGCTCCTGCAGCCCTTGCTCATGTTTGTTTAGATCATCAACGATTTTGCGTTTCTTACTTTTAAGGGCTCCATTGTTATAGAGTTGGTAGAGTGTATGAAGAGGTGAAGATGTGTGTTGAGGGATACATAGTTGGGTATATATACGAAGAATATGGGGCATCGTGGGGTAAGTAGAGAAATTATTTCTTTCCCATGTTTGCTACGTTGAGTTTCTAATATAAAAATTCATATGAAAGCAATAACATATGCTGAAACCATATTTTTGAAATCATGAAACCAATGTACCTATAATCTCAAACTATATTCCTCGTATAAACTCTTGAATAAAAGTATTAATATATGCATAAACCATATTCCTCAAAAAGCAAACAAAATATCTTTTTGTTTGAAAACCTTATTATTTATATCCGCAAACCAAAATATAGGAACCCCAAAAGATTATTTAGTATAATATGCATGCACACAAAGACCATGCTACTTATTCTTCTTGTTCTTATTAAGGGGGAATGTCTTGATGTCATGAAACTGCATTTATTATATTGTATCGCCTTTTACCTGTTTCCAACCATTCTACTCCCGTATTGTAAATGGGACCCCTTGGTGTTTATGACATTTGGTGGTCGGACATCTACTAGTTCTGGCAACTTGATCCTTGTGACAGATGCTATGTAGCTTGTTCTGTTGAGTCTACTTCCATTGACAATGTCATCCACCATCTTCACCTTATACCGATTCAGAGTCTCTAACAAGCCTCAGATGCTTGACATTGCTGCATCCTTTGTCTCAATCATTGCATTGAATCTGGTTTTCACTGCATCCATTACTTCATCATTTTTTAGACAGTGACCTTTAGTTGCAACACCAACAATAGACAATGTAGTTGTTATGTCGTATCCTTACATCATCGATGGCTGACTAGTGTCCTAGGCATCTTCCTCAAGGTTGTTGTTTGCATTGCAAAGAATATGTGAGGACATCTATAGCCCGTTGTAAGAAGCTTTTCGCAATTGCATTAAAACTCGTTCGTACTCATCGTACAAGTTACCTTGAATTCCTTACCATCTTTGATAATCTTCGAATCCTTGACTTTATAGACACTCGTGCCATCTCTAGCATCCATTTCTGCCAAGCTGTAGTGGTTGAGAGCATAAACGATATCCTTTTGTATGTCAACAAACACAGTATGCGTGTATAGAGTCTAAGCATCTGCTTCGAAACCCGTGTTTGTCTTCAACACCAGATACGTGTTGAAGTTGTGCAACATAAGCCTGAAATGCTCGTGCCTTTGGTTATCTATCACCATGCCACAACGGCAGATCAAGTGAACAAGATTTAGGTACTGATCTGTGAGGTGTTGATATGCATGGTTGGCTAATTCAGATCGAGATGTTGTCCACATAAACAATTCCATTGGTAAATCCCGATGGTACGCTGGAATCCAACTGGGACACATATCAAATATGCTATTGAGCCAATTGTTTTCTTGGAAGTTGAATTCTGCAATTATCCCAATCCACTTCTCCTCAAACTCATCAAGTTGTATAAGATGGTTGTACACTATGGAATATATATTTTTCTCAGAGTCTGTATCGCGCGTTATATTCCCAGGCACCTACAACATGGTACACTTTATTATTTTGGGGATACAAGGCAAACAGACATCACATCAATTGTAGGCGCGACATTTTTTTTCTCTCTAAGACTGAGTAAACAAACATTCCAGTTTGAGAATATAGTTCATTCCATTTTGTAGCATATACCTACCAGGCGAAGACTTAAAAATAATTTATTTTGAGGAAACAAACAATACAGTTTGAGCATACAAAGACAATTGTTGTTTTTAGAGAGACTGACCTTAAGAAGAATCTTATTCAGAATACGCCACATGCAAAGTTTATGCTTAGTCTCTGTCATGGTTTTAGGTATTGGTACCTTCATTGCCGAATCCTAATCAGTCACCAGATACATTGGTTGTTTTCCTTTCATTACGTTCAGAAAAGCGTTGAACATCCAAATGAAAGATTCGATGTCCTCGTGTGTTACCACCCCTTGCCTAAAAGTCACTGATTTGTCATAGTTGTCCACCCCTGTAAATGGACGAAATGGCATCGAGTACCTGAAAAACATGATTTGTTGATAAAGCAACAATGTTATAAATAGCTAATGAATATATGAGAAATGGGGATAAGACTTACTGGTTAGTCCTATAAGTTGTATCAAAGGCGACATTATCCACATAAAGCTCGTAATTCTTGATGACTACTTCACCGTACCAGAATAGCCGAATGTGGATGCCGGTTGTGTCAACATCGTACTCATAGTAGAATGAGTTGTTTGCTACCTTCTTATCATGGAACTGATAAAGGATTATTTGAACAACACTACTTCCAATATAGGGTTTCAAGTCCCTATGGTAGTTGAGGAAGTCAATCTTTGTAGCACCAACATGGATGGGACCTCCATGTGATTGACTTATTAGTCTATGAGCCTTTGAAAGCTCTATTCATGATCTCTCACAATGGTTCATATACTCAACATTGTTCCCTTTCCTGTGTCTATTGCCTAGCATTTCATGTCTATGCTCTCCCCCAACCAAATGATGGTTGTGACCTTCAATAAACTTTGAAAACGTATACCCTTCTTCTTCCGATACAAATGTGAATCTTATCATCTCTTCATAGTTGATCCTTGTGAGCAATTTGTTCCTTTTTTTCGTAGACTTAGAAACTTGTGGGTTGATTTGTTCAGGGATCTCGTCCTGTTTGGAGTGTACCATGTACTTTATCATTACACGTTTTCCTTCACCTTGTTTCTCCGCATAACTTCTTGTATAGAATCCTGACAATCGAGCGTAATTCTGGTAGAAATCTATTGCCTGATTTAGTGTCTTGAATTCTTTTCCTTCAAACGGCTTTCTCTCAGGCTGGCATGATGACAAGAATATTCGCTTTCCTCCACTTGACAATAGTACAATGTCTTCCAAGTCAGATTCTGCAATACAGTCATTGTCCCACCTACAACTTATTTTCATAACAATGTGACTTGCTTTGAGGATGTAATTATTCCAGATTGCAAATAAAGCATATATAGACTCAAATAATCATAACAGACTCGGGTATGATGCTCAAGTACAACAAAAATTTTGTTTGAGAATATAGGCATTCCAGTAGGCAAATACAGCACAGGCAGGCTCAAACAGTCAGTAAAGAGTAGGATATAAGTTACATGTTCAACATAGTTTTTATTTTGAGGATACAAAATTCTATTCTCCATATACAACAAGCAAAGACTTAGTTAGTTAGAGCATAGGAAGATAATAGTCATAGGTATAACAAAGTTTTTTGTTTGAGGATATAAGCATCCCATTTTGCAAGTAACGTGAGCCTGACTGACGGAGGATATAGCATAAATGATAATTTAATGTTTGAGTATATAAGCATTCTAGTTTGTATATATATGACACAAGAATTGAGAGAGAACACAACGGGATAAGACAGTAGACACGGACACAACAGAGAGACAGATGAGGATACAGTCATTCCAGATTGCAGATAAAATAATTCTAGATTTTAGATACGGAACACGAGGCAAGATAATAGACATGGAAACAAAAATTACTAGATTGAGAATAAAAGAATCAATCATCATTAATCGGTTTGAGAATACAGGCATTCCAATTTATGCAACGTTGAACATAATTATGACCTTTCAGGCTATGCAAAAATGACATTCATAGAGACAATAGAAGCATATCCTTTATTTTATGAAGATCGGTACTTACATGTGATAGATTCCATCTCGATTGACGATTGTGAACAAATATGGCGATTTTAGTGAATATCTCCAACGATCTCTGATGAACTGGTTCTCAGTTTCAATCTACGACGAACTGGTTCTCAATCTTAGAGAATCACATTTTCTTTTAATCTCGTCCGCGATCTCGGTTTTTCGAGAGAATTTCCAATTCATGCTAATCATAGAGATTTGTTGAGAGAATTTCCAATTTTTGTTTGATTAGATTTCAGAGTTCTGATTCATGTTTTGAATTCAGTGATTTTAAAGAGGTAGCTGGATTACAAATTTATCCCTAGAAAGAGACGCGTGGATCAGATCGGGGCCTAAGTCGCACGCTAAGACATGAACCGTCCATCATGCTAGATGGATAAATCTGATAGAATTAACATATTCACATATTAAAGGTGGTTCGCACCTAATTGTCTCTTTACATTTATATGGGATGATAATAGTCTCTAATCATGATGAATTTTCATGATAGGGTTTTTGCACGTCATAATAAAACTCTATGATAGCCAAGAAATTTTATAAATCCATTTTTTCAAAGATTGAAAAGAGATAAATAGCATACTTCTAGCTATAGAAGATGAACATATTACATGATGAAGGAACTAAACTTAAAACATCCATTTATAAGTACAAAGAAATCATCAGAAATCATATAAGATAGACAAGTTCTTGCTTGAATTAATGAGGAAGCTCCCCTCCATATGGTGAATGAAGCAGCTTGACTCCTTAAGCAGATAATGCACAATAAGAAAGGGGGAAGAAATGCAGCTTGAACTGATTGTTGGACAAGGACAAAAGAATGATGCAACATAGGCTGGAGTGATGTTACATGCTTAAATCTGAACTTTCAATCACTCCTCGTCCGTTTGGTACTCGGTACAATCGTTGTGCAAATAGAGAATTGAGCAGAGTCACACATTGGATAAATGTGAGATAAAATAAGAATTGTACACACGACTCCTGACTTGACAGGCTGGTCTTTTAGATCAAGTTATGCTTTAATGTGTTTATATCTTGAACTTTTTTCTTGATATACTCCTTCTTCGGAAGATCAAACTTTTACCAAGCAGGAGCTCACTGCAAGGAGAACTCATAATATACACATTGAAGCTGATACTTACTCAATAGATTAGTTTATATGATTTTGAGTCTAACTCTTGTTATCTTCTTAATTATTAAATGAGATTCTCATGTCTCACATTGACAAACCTCAAACATGCGGCCCATTATAATTATCTTAATTAGAGCATGTGCAGTGCTCTGAACCGAACACCGAAACGTAACTGTGATCCGCGATTTAACGGTTCACGGGTCGCGCTTTGTACAACGCGTATTCTACGAACCGCGACTCGCGCACCTTTGATGCAGGTCGTCGGTTCGCGGGTCGTCATTCGCCCGCCCGCCATTAAGGCCGCGACACGTGTCCTTGCTGAGACAAAAAAAATCCGATCGTTGGCAACAGTCGATTAACGGTAACACTTTCTTATTCATTTAATCCGATTTTTTCACCTTATAAATACCCTCAACTACATTCTCAAATTACCAACCATTCTCCAAATTCTCTATAATTTTTCTCCACTTTAACACTCCTATTCCCAACTTCCACTATCTCAAAAGTCGATCTAAAATGTCCGACGACAAAGCTTAGCGTTCTCATTAACCGAATGACAAAAAACGTAGGTCGAAATATTTTCAAGTCACCGTCGGGGACCTAGGAAACTTTTGGGACTTGTTGACGCAACGTAGTGAGAACTCCGCGAACCCCAACGCTTTCACCCCTATATTAAACCAGGTTCCAACTCAGGTACTTTCAAACTCTCGATTTTTTTATTTATTTGAAGTAGCAATGATGTGAATATTGGAAAATGAAATTCAACACATGTCAATTCAACCGTTTTCCAGGTCAAAGCTACCCGGTTCCACCGCATTTCAACCCCAATCCGGGGTAATTCAACCCCACTCTAGGGAAATTCCGAGCCGGTCCACCTCAATTCAACCAGGGTCCCAAATACTATGGGTACCCCAATTATCCACCATGACAACAACACGTCGGCGGTAACAACGACACTCGTATGTCGTTGTAGTCATTCTCTACCGTCCCTTCCCAACAACGACCAACAAGGGTGAAAGAACCTAGGAGAAAAGGGACCGTCAAGGCGGAGAGGCACCTCATACGGAGATGGCTCGAGACATCAAAAGACCCGATTAAGTTCAACTCTCAACTAGGTAACATATTCTGGTGCACAATAACGAAGCGGTACAACGAAGTACCCGACTTCCCGTATTTCGAGTGGAGAGCCATCAAGAACCATTGGAACACCCTTGGGGCGCGGACCAAGAGATTCCTCGGTATTCTGAAGGCCTCGAAGGCCGGCATGCGGAGCGGATGGATCAATGAAGAATACATGAGGGAGGCGAAGCAGATATAGAGAGGCATACTAGATGAGGAAAGAACAAAGAGTGACCCGAATTTTTTTTACCTCGATCATTGGGTCGACATGCTTGAGAACGAGGACAAGTTCAGCATCGAGGAACGCACGATAGCTCATGTACGGAGATAACGGTTGGATGAGGTTGGGACTTACAAGTTAACCCCACCCGCAAGTACCGGTGAAGATTACACACCTCTCGGTGCTGAGTCCCAATAAGAATGGGTATCTTCCGATCCGACCGATGGAGGTCATCAACAAAGACCATCTTCCCCTACACCTTAGTGTATTCAAGAGGGACCGTTGGGCAAGAAGTCTACGAAAAGGAAGGGGAAGACCCTCCAAGATTAAATAAGTGTAATGCCGAATATGAACGAGCAAGGGTTGAGTCGCAACGAATAGATATAGAAAATGACCGAATAAAGCTTGAGAAGGCAACGCAAAATATGGAGTTCAACAAGCAATGAAAACAACTCTTCAACCAATACAATGTCATGCAGCATAAGAACACCTCCAACTTCACCGAGGAGTAGTCGACCTGATACGGATTAATGATATCCCGATGGTGGGATCGAATGGAAGACCTTGAAGTTCAAATGGCAAGCTTCAATAAGAGTGATGTGTATGTTGGATTGTATGCTTCAACTTGTATTTTTTGGGGGTTGTATTATTAAGGGGATGAATAAAATTTGAAGTTCATTTTAGATAACGTGTGTTAATATTATTTATAATTTATTTATTTTATAATTAATTAGTTTTGTCAAATTTATATAACATTTACTGCTTTAATAAAGAATTTAATAAATTAAGCAAACTATCCGGTCAGCATCCACTCATAATCCAAACCCCTACCTTGTTCTCACCATTATGGAACACAGTTACATTAAGGGCCTAAGAACCGCTATTTTGTACAATCAACATACGGTTCCCTAATACGATTCTTTTATACGAGCATTTCCATTGTACATGCTCTTCGTTTAATATTACCTCATAAAATACTATGTGTTACATGTTGCTTATCTGAAAAATAAATATGGAGAGATGAGTTAGGTTAGAACATCTTTAGTGGTAGTCTATCTGTGCTAATTGTTCGATTAAAAAATATTAAAATTTTCTATCGGCCAACATTATCAGCCAGCAACCTCTAGTGATAGGCTGTTCGTGCCATTGTTTTCACAATTTTTCAACCATCGGCGGTTCTTGCCGATGGTAAGCTTATCGCCAGCGGATGCATTGTCGGTTGTGATTTTTTAATTATTATTTTTATTTTCTCTCTTATTTTTGTTTATAAGTCAAACACCAACCGACTAGCATTGGAGATGCTCCGGAGATGGTTAATAAAAAAGAAAAAAAGAAAACAAAAAACTTTTTTGAGTTGGTACTGCTGGGTCCTGAATTGACAATATATTATACTCAATGAAGACTAACTACCACCCCAACTAACCTGATTTCCACCACCTCTAGCTCTAGCCTAAAGGGTCGACAGAATCCTTCCTATTAATAGAAAATATATAGAAGCCCATCCATCAACTTGTCATCTTTTTATTCAAAATGTATCAACCTGCTAATCTCTTATAATCACATTCACAGCAAGTATCCTCTAGCCAGCAAGGTAAGGAAATGGTTGGATGATCTGCCTTGAGATTTATATTAATATTTACAATCCCACATTTTCGGACTACACTGTTTAACATTTACTCCTTTGTCACATTGCCACTTGCATTTGTAGCTGCCACATTCAACAACCCGTCTCTCCACATGTTTTTTTTTTCGTTTAATAAGTATTTTGGGACCTCTATCTATTTAATGTGACATTCTAAATAGATGGAGTTTTAGTAAAATATCAAACTCTGTATGTCATGAATCTACACCACCCTTATCCAACCAACTTGGGGAACATAAACTTTCTGTGAATTAAAGCATTGTAATTGAAATGTCGCTCACACTCAACCTTGTAAAGCTTTATATCATCCATGGGCTTGAAGGAGTTGGTAGTGACACATTAGCATATTGAAGCCCATACATGATCCACGCCCCAAACACATTAGCATATTAGGCCTTTGTAAGAGTAACAAACCAGCATTCTTTTCTTCAAAATATATTATAAGAAATGATATACTGATAAATCAGGTGTATTAAGTAATGTGGATGGATGAATGTGGCTAAACAACACCATGCATGTGGGATGATGATTAAAGAAATGATGATGTAATGTAAGAAGGTCCATCTTTCTCCATGCATGTGGGAGAGGCAATTTGGGTGGTTGCTAATAAATTAAACAAGTAAATATGTGTTGATAGCTGGCGAAACAACGAGCAATCACATGTTATGTTATGTTGTTGCCTTTAGAATTTGGACTCTGACTTGGAAAATAAAGGTCATTCAACATACCACTCTCACACTCAGATCAGATCAGATCTCAACTGACGGAACCTTACTTGTATTACACGGTTTCGCCAACCCCTCTCTCTCTCGTTACTTTTCATTGCGTTCTCTTCCTTTTAAAGGATCGTCATTCGCTTTGTTTTTGGCACGCAACAACATAGAGCCCGAATGGAAAGTAATTGTTATGACTGATTTTACCCAACAAAATACACTTGACCAAGTTTTACATGTGAGTACAATAATTATCCGTTGGGTGTAAACTAGTTGAATCGAGTCTAATTTTAGTAAGATTGGGTAACACAGATATTGCATAACTTGAGTTTGGCTCGGAAAAAAAAAATCAAGTTCAAAATTGGTTCAACTAGACTCATTTGTACTATAAATATTAAATAAAAAATAAAGAAAATTTCAGTATAATACTATGTCAAACATTTAATTTCAATATAATATTCTAACAATTTTTTTTACATTTTCCTATCTAAACCAAACATTTAATAACAGTTTCATACACAGCCGTTAAATTTCTGTTAGTTTGGATGAAAAAAGTTAAGAACTCCATAATACCCTAACTTTCAGTCAAATTTTCAAAGACATGCCGATGGTTTTATAAAAATTATGTTTTTATTTTTATAAATTCAATTTTTATTTTCTAAAAATTATTTTTTTTCAAAAATTCAGTTTTATTTGTGAAAATTATTTTTATTTTTCAAAAATTCAGTTTTTTCTATAAATTCATTTTTTATTTATGAAAATTATTTTTATTTTCAAAAATTCATCTTTTAATTTAGAAAATACATAAAAATCATATTTGATTTTTAAAAATATATAAAAATCAATTTTTTAATTTAAAAAACTCTCTCTCTCTCTCTCCTCTCCGCACCATTTCTAGAGAGAGAAAGCCAACCAGTGAAGCAAGCTCACCACTGTCGGTGCTCAAGGCCCTCGAAGTCCTCGAATCTTTTAAGCAAGCTTCACACGACTTGCAGACCCACCCGTGACCCGACCGACTCCAACTCCGCCGCCTCCAAGGGTCTTCTCGAACTCGAGACCGTCTCCGATCACATCCTCTCTAGAGACCCTAACCTCTCCACCCTCACCCACCACCTCTTCGACTTGAAAGCCCTCATCAACACCCTCTAGAACACCGCGGCTACGGCTCCTGGAACTCCATACAAGTCCTCTGCTCACTAATCAAATCGATGAAATTTCCACTCGTCGACGGAATCGAGTCCAACGGAGAAATACCCATAATCATAAGCTTCTTGAACCAGGAAAACTTAGAACTCCGAGTCATGGGTATGGATTGTGTCCTTGAAATTGGGTCTTTCATGGCTTTCTCTCTCTAGAAATGGTGTGGAGAGGAGAGAGAAAGAGTTTTTTAAATTAAAAAATTGATTTTTATGGATTTTTTAAATTAAAATCTGAATTTTTGAAAATAAAAATAATTTTCATAAATAAAAACTGAATTTATAAAAAACTGAATTTTTGAAAAATAAAAATAATTTTCATATATAAAAACTGAGTTTAAAAAAAACTGAATTTTTTAAAATAAAAATAATTTTTATAAATAAAAATTGAATTTATAAAAATAAAAAAAGAATTTTTAAAAATCCAATAACATGTCTTTGAAAATTTGACTGAAAGTTAGGGGTATTATGGACTTTTTAACTTTTTCCATCCAAACTAACATAAAGTTAACGGTTGGGTATGAAACTGTTATTAAATGTTTGGTTTAGGTATGAAACTGCAAAAAATTTCGCCAGGGTATTATATTGAAATTAAATGCTTGGCAGGGTATTATATTGAAATTTTCCCCACAAAATATTTTAATTATACTAAATAAAAACATATTAAAAATTAAAAGCTAGATGAGGATCTGCTAATTAAGAAACGAATTACTATTTTTCAGGGAGGAACAAATAGTGCTCCTCAAGTTTCTTCTCGAGACTTTGAGAAACCCTAACTACGTCTGTGCTTTGCGTCAACGGCGTTTCCACCCTCTACCCTCACAGCTCCGACCTCTGCCCCTGCCTTGGCTCCCGATGCTGCTGCCCTAGCCGGCCTGAGCCCTTTGGCACCCATGCACAAGACGTCCCCGGAAGTGGCGGCCGCAGGATCCTCTGTGGCGCCTAAGACCCGTCGACGAAGGAGACCTAAACATGTCTCGATCGTGCCTGGTCTCCCTGTCCTTCTTACCACCACGGAACCGAGTGACACCCCAGCCAAGTCGGCCTCTGCAACCTCGTCACCTCCGTGCGAAACCCTAGCCAAGTCGGCCTCTACAACACCGCCGCCTCCGTTTACCTTGGCAATAGTCTTATTTGCTATTGGTCCAGTGCAGATGCCCCCAACAAAGTTGTGCCGGGGTCGTCCACTTAAGGCTCGAGCGGCACCGCCATAACCTAAGGCGACGGTGCCGACCCTAGGTACTGAGGCGCTATCTAGGGTTTCGGTCCTTTTACCGGATACAACCCCTTCCCTCATTGCTTCAGTACTTCCACCCTCTAAGTCGATCCCTCAATTCTACCGTGATCCTACTAAAGGAAAGACTCCGTTGATGGGTTCTGGGGTCGAGCCTCGGGCGAAGCTGCCATCGGATCTTCCCAACCTAGAACGCCTCGTGATGAGATCGGGGATGCGTCCTCCTAATTGGGTTATGATCCCTCTCATCCCGAACTATCTAACGATCCCGGAGGGGATGGTGTGGGGGCGACCGAACCTGGCCTCAGAGGACCCTCGGGGGGGTCGAGAGTGTTGACCCGGGCTGGAAGAAGTTGGCTCCAGGCCAACTTTTGGGTGATCAGGTTCTGACGCCTCCACCACCATATCTGAGGGGAAGGGAGCCCGATGATGATGGTTTGAAAGATATTGGCGTCCCTCTTATTGCTAGGATCAAGCGACCTGCTGCAGACGTGCATCGGGATGATCAGGTGAGGGCTGGTAAACATCCTCGCTAGTAGGAATGTTAGACACCAAGGACCTCATGGACCGGTTTTGGAGGGGTCCCTGGTATAAGTCATACCTCATTCTACTGATGTAGTCCTGGCTCTTGAATTGAATTTGTACTTCTAGTATCGTCTTCTCACCACCCACCTTTCCTTCTTGCCCTTATGGAGGCTGTCGAGGCATACCGACATTAGTTTCTTTCAAAACCATCTATGGTGGTCATAGTGATAAAAAGAACTGTGAGATGATTCTCTTTGTGTTCGTTTTGAGTGGTCAAAGAGTCTGTTCCTTGACGCACATCTTTTTTAAGTTTCAATTCTAATAAAATTCGTACCTTTTAGTAAAAAAATGCTAGATGAGGTTGTTTGTCGAGCCTTAAAAGTTTGGATTTAAGTTTTGCTCGTCTATTAGACGAGTCATATCTTAAACTCGAGTTCGATTATTGAATCACATATTTAAATAATCAAACTCAAACCACCTTTTAAGAGATTGACCCGTTTACACCTCTATGTTTTACAAATGACTAAGGATAAGACGAACAAATGTACATAAAAGACATGATAGTGATGCAATATCTATTTTCATATATGATATCAAATGTGAGACCAGTTTTTACACGTGAGGCATTCTGATAATTGCTTAAGAGCATCCACAACAAAGAAGAATTTTTATTTAATTTGTTGACAAATCCATCTAAATCGTCGATAGAAATAAAATTCTTCCAATGATTTGACACTCCAATCATCCATCGTATGCAAGTTAACTAAATCGTCAAAGAATTAAGACAATCGATGTTTTGTTGACAAAATCACCTTCACCTCAGCGATTTGAGCTTCTTCTGTTAGTCATCAATCGCCCTCCAAGCTGACCATTTCAAAAAATTGTTGTTAGAGACACAATGGCTATCATCCAACGATTGAATCGTCTCTTCTATATAATCATAGGGCAATTTTCACCTCAATACCCTAACTATAGGGTTAGCGACATTTCAGTACCCTAACTATTTTTCGTGGCACCTCAATACCCTAGAATGACATTTTTCATCACTTTAGTAACTACCTTCAACTTTCCATCCATTTTGGATGGAAAAGGGTCGTGTGACAAGCACATGACCCCATTTTTTCACGAAATGACCAAAGTACCCCTTTTGACTTTCAAACCCTAAATACACAAAATACTCCATTTTCACCATCATCTCTTCGTGCCCAAGAAGACGAGCTCAACCGGAGCAACGGCGGGGCGAGGCGAGGCGAGGGCCAAGCTCAGTTCTCCTTCTCCGGCGAGGCGAGGACCAAGCTCAGATCCTGCATCGCGTCCTCTGCTTCGGGTGTCGGCCGGACTCAAGCTCGGGGCTGCTTCCTCCTCTCCGGCTTCAGCCCCTTTTCCCTCATCTCCGTGCTCTTGGTTCACTGGTGGAGTTGCAGGTTCTCGTCCCACCTATTTTGGATATGCAACATCCAACCATCAAAGCCCTCAGTTTGATTTAACCATTGGAGCTTTAAGGACGAACTGGGTATGATTTTTGGGTTTTGATTGTTTTTTTTCGAGAAAATAAGATTGTTGAGGTGAGATTGTAGTTCAAATTTGGAAATAAAGAGATTTTTGAGGTGAGATTGTTCTGCGATTTTTGTAACAAACCCTAGATTTTGTTATGTAATTTCATAATTCATGGAATTGAATTTTTTGAAAAAAAAAATGATTTTGAACCAATAAATTTGTTTTATTAATGAGTGGTGCTCTATGAGGTCTCCATTAATGGGTGGTGCTCCATTAGTTGCAGAAATGATCAAGAACAAAGCAATGAGAAACAGGGAGAGTAATGAGATTGAGAAATGTTGCAGATTGAAGTTGGGGATTAAAAAACTGATTTTATGTATTTTTTTATAATAAAAAAAACTGATTTTATATATTTAAAATAATTGATTTTGATGTATTTTTTCAATAAAAACAGATTTTTTTAAATAAAACAGATTTAAAAAAAATAAAAACTGATTTTTAAAAATAAAATATGATTTTTGAAAATATGATTTTTATAAATAAAAACAGATTTTTTTAAAATAAAATATGATTTTATAAAATAAAATATGATTTTTTTTATATAATATATGATTTTTTGAAATAAAATATGTTTTTTTTAAATATAAGCTGATTTTATAAAATAAAAATTAATATTTTTAAAGAAATTCTAATTTTTATAAAATAATAAATGTTTTTTATAAAATAAATAAATAAAATTTTGAAATCAATGGCATATTTTGAAATTTTGACTGTTAGTGAGGGGTATTTTGGACTTTTCAAGCATTTTCCATCCAAAATGGATGGAAAGTTGACGGCGGGTACTAAAGTGACGGAAAATGTCATTCTATGGTATTGGGGTGCCACTAAAAATAGTTAGGGTACTGAAATGACGCTAACCCTATAGTTAGGGTATTGAGATGAAAATTGCCCATAATCAAATTGTTACCAATCCCTTTCTCTACCCATTTCAGAGTGGACTATACTTACCCTCTCTACTTGTCTCCTTTATTTCACATATTCAATATCAAATAATAGATTTTGTACGACATAATATATTATGATCCGATTAAAAAGATATTTAACTCACTCTTTCATTCCGAGATTACGAGTGAATATTGAAATACATGTTAGAATATAAAATCAGAAATGAACCTTCAACTTTTTTTTATTAATAACGTTTTATAAATGCTTCCCCTGATACGGGAAAAAGAGAAATCTACACGAGAGAGACTTGAAGCCAACACGTTTAATAATGCAATTGGCAAATAGAAATAACCCGTTCAGAATATATACAAATCAACATGGCCTAATGATCAGGCCTAAAACACGTGGCCCAAAAGCACCCGAAAATATAATCACCCAAGAAGTCAAATGCCATCCATGCACTACCTCTGGACGGAGATTCGACAAACCGAACACCCGCTTACTCAAGCTACCATTATACCTTGTTAAAAGAACCACCGCGCGAAAAAGGGATGGCAAAAAGGCACCCCAAAATAAGATGGACACCGAATATGAAGCTTCAAAACAAACGACTACGTAGTGGAGAGGACCATATCTCCGAAAGTAGATTTACAGACTTATTAAAGATAGGGGAAATTATGCATTTTCGGCTAACAAAATCAACAAGCAATTAAGTCGAGAGATCGAAACAAGCCTCACCACTTATACCATTAAAGCAATCTTCTTCACCCATGCGAGGTTCGGCGTCGGCCAACACCGCAACACGAAAAAACTTTCCCAACCTGCATGACGGTCAACGGTGGAGAAGAAGAACAATGCGACAACAAGATCCAGAAGGCGGCGAACCAACATCGGAACACCACCACCAAAACAGGATGGACATTTTCGAACTCCTCGGATAAGTCTCATCAATTAACAACTCATAGGCACCACTACCACATAGAGACCTAACCACATGGGATCCAGAACTCACTGCAGAAGCAACTCTAATGGGAAATAATGGCGGTTGGCTTATCGACGGCCAACACCACGATGCGACGACAGTTAGGGAAAAAAGCCCCATATGAATCATTCGTAACCCACCTCCACCGACCTTCAAAAAATACACAAAAAGCTACAACAACCATGTCTTGGGTTAACAATACCCATTTGAAGAAGACGACAAGTCCCCGATCTACGCTACGTAGGGTTGTGCATGGCCGGGTGTCCAGCCCGACCCACACTTATTTGAATCTACCTGTATATATGTGGATCGGATCGATAGTTCCACACACCCTCCCAACAGATCTAATTTAAAATTTAGATCCGTCCGAACATATTTCGGTCGGATCTGATGTAAACCCGCATAACCGAAATATAATCCCTTAAAACATAATCCACCCTAGTAGTCGCCACTCACACAACAAAAAACTCTAGAACCCTACATAAATATCCACAACCTTGCACCCTTACCTCCACAACCCCTACATAACTACAACCCCTAACACAACCATTCATTCACAACCCAACCCATCTCTACTTAATCAACAACCCTCGAAACCTAACTGAAGTAGGAGAAAGATATAGAGATGGAAGGGGAAGTCTTGTTGGCATTAGTTCATCGTTGATAATGCATCACGACGAAGAACTCGACGAGCACCACATTGAGACTCAATGGAAGCACCATGACCAAATCACAACGACAACCACAACAAGACACCACACCGTGTTCAGCTACTCGTTCCTCTTCATCCCCAACCAAAATAAATCTATTATAATGTGAAGAAATCGAAAGAAGAAAAGAGCAATAGAATAATCTACCGAAACAAATCTACTTGTTCTTCTTCATTCCTATGAATCCACACCATTTCTTCTTATCGAAACTCCACCTACATAATCTACCGATTCCCCATCCACTTCCTAATCTGCTTGGTCATCCTATTTGATTATCCAACACCATCAACAATTGTCTCCCCTTGCTGTTCTGGTTTGAGAAAAGGTCCTCCCGGATCTTTTCTTGGCATGTGTCTACTCTTTATAGACCATATCCTTAATAAACTTTCGCTTATAAAAAAAACAATTGTCTCCCCTTCTAAATTCTTATCTGATTCTGCCTACCTACCTGACATTATCTCTTATGCAAAACTACCCATACCTCAAGAACATCGAATCCACTCACATCTCAATAGAACCTTTTTGGACACTTGAAGAGAATTTTTTTTGGTGATTTCATGACTTGTCCACGTCGAGCTCATGGAGGACTATTGGGGTGTGGTCTATCAAAATTGGTTAACCATGTCCCTCAAATGTCATTTCCTCCGAAACATCAAACATTGCAAGGACCATTGGAAAAAAAATAGAACTAGAAGGTGAAGGCATTCGAGCTGATTTATCAACAATCCCGCCTAGAAAAGGGTTTGGATAAACCTGAAGTGGAGGTGATTGTATATGTGCAGGAGCCAACGAATGTCAATTTCCTATGCCATTCGTGAAACATGATTGGCAGAAGATGGTTAGAGACAACACAAAATAGTGTCGCTACAACAATTTTTAATAAGCGCAAATTTAATAAACCATAATTTATTAAGACAGAGAAAAAAGGTAAGGACCACTCATGGGCTATCCTTGAGACAAAAAATATCTCCCAAACATGAAAACAAAGAGCCACACAAACCTAAAAAAGCCACACAAACCTAAAAAAGCCACACAAACTTCTCCGAGAAACATAAACGCCTAAATATAAAACCTGAAAAAAAAATCCTCTCAACCCCTACAAAACTTAAAAAACAAAGCCAAAAGGGACAAGAGCAACACAATGACCCCACGAACCAAAAAACAGAGTAAAAGAGCACGCTTGCGAACAAACTCAAGGGTTGAGCCCAGATTCCTCATTTTATGATAAGCCTTCCTCCTCTGCGCTCAAATCAAGATGTCCCTCCAAACTGTCATCTCCAAAATTGACATCCTCATGCTTAGGTTCCAAACCCCTGTAAATAAGTCTTTCGGTTTCGATGAGGTTATTGTCAGATTAGTGTTGTTGTGTTTGGAGTTTCGGATCTCAGAGTTTTTGAGCTTAATGGTAGTTAAATCTCGGTATTAGACCGGTTTACAATTCTCGTGCTTTTCAGTGGTTTTATTTGGGTATTGTAGACCCTTGTCGGTTTCTAGTTCACCCCTTGTTGGGTTTGTATTAGTTGTGCTTTAAGGTAGATATATCAGGGTTCAAAGACCTGTTTTGTAGTTTCGTTCGAATGTTCACCCCTTGTTGGGTTGTTTGTTTTGAGGCAGTGCTTATAGCATGTGCTCTGGTTGTATTGAGGATTCCGATCGTTGTCCTCCGGTTTCACTTTGAAGCCGTTGGATTATTTATAAAAAAAAATTGTTGATCAAAAAAAAATTTCGATGAGGTTACAATCTAGAATCCAAACTCGATTTTGTGTTATAAAACACAACTATTGTGATGGATTCTTTTTCCTTTTCCCCTTGTCCTTTCTTGAAGAAACATGTTCGGCCAAAACTGAATGATAGCTCATATCACCCTACCTACCTCCAAACTAACCCAAATAAGATCCTATAGGCACAAGAGAGGAAAACTCTGTAACATGTCCCCGTTCAAATTGGTTGTCTTGCAACGAGAAATGCGTCTTCAATACAAAGTACAAAACACACTACGTAATGACCAGAGTAGGCAAAAGGTTTGGATTTTAAGTAGCTAATGAGAATAGGTCATCTTGTCAAATTCTAATAAAATCCATCATAATTTTCTTTCGTGATTACATTCTTGGTTGTTTGCTTCCTACGAAGATATGAAATTTGAAAGACAAAATCAATTGAGTTTTGATTTTTCTTAGCCTCCGAAATTCTTGCATTAAAATCGGACTCTTCAAAAGCCTCGGTCGCCTTTGACGATGAAGTGGATTTCGACGAATACCTTATCTTCTCCGGTTGAAGCTTAGGATTTCGCTCTCCTGACTCCGGAACCAAAATGCAGTCAACTTCACAAATTTGGACTGTAAAATTCTTGTTACCAATGAGAAACATGACACTCGATCTCAAAACGACATTAGATCTCACGTGAAGCAAGGAAAATGCTCGACCAAATATCGAAACGTACTCTTAAGTATTGGTCACGAACACTCCAATACCCAACGTTTCAAAGTGACAAATGCAGTACCTTAAGTATTGGTCACACATTTTTGTTAGTAAAAATGGACGAAATATTTCGTTCTATTAGTCATATGACCTCAAATGTCATATAATGGATGGTAAAATGACATTCCCCCCCCCCCCCCCCCCCCCTCCCCCTTAAGTATTTGACCTTTATATATTTTATATGGAACAATAACGAGGGTATACTCGTAATGTTCCTTGTAAAATGTATAGAGGTCAAATAATTAAGGGAAAACGTCATTTTACCATCTATTATATGACACCTGAGGTCATATGACTAACAAAATGGAATATTCCGTCTATTTTTACTAACAAAATCGCGTGACCAATACTTAATGTACTGCATTTGTCACTTTGAAACGTTGAGTAGTTTAGGGTTCGTGACCAATACTTAAGAGTAAGTTTCAATATTTAACATTTGATATAATTCAAACTAAATCTACTTAAACATAAATATATGCTTAAATTTTATTTTATTTTATTTAGAAAGAGTGCATAAACATGATATTAGTTTGACCACTACATGACATCGCGAATAGTTAATAAGAATATAAACGTATATTTGCAAAATGTGGTAATCTAATAGGGCCTATATCCGGTTACTCGGAATTACAGTCTGAACTATTTAACAACGGTCACCATCGACCATTTATGTACTACATCCACCACGGAGGACCATCATTGGGTGGAGGAGGGTGTATAATTGGGTGAGAACGAGGTGCTTCTTGAACGTTCGCCAATAGAGGAGGGGTGCGTATTGAATGTTCGCTAGTGGAGGTCAGGGTGCTTCTTGAACATCCTCTAGTGTAGGAGGGGTACATCTAGAATGTTCTCCGATTCATCATTAGAAGACATCGTCGGTAGGCTCCAAACATCAAGCCACCAACCATGTTCAGCCTTACTGTTGTTGTAACTCATTGTAAACTTGGAATGTGGTAATACTTGGAAAGGTTATCCACTCTGAAATGTCTTATATAGGTTGTGTGTATCTGACTCGGACAAGACAACTCAATAGTCAAAGAATCTCTGACTTGGACAAGGCTACTCACAAGTCGGAGTCTCTGACTTGGAGATGGCAACTCAATAGTCAGAGAATGTCTGATTCGGACAAGGCAACTCAAAAGGTAGAGGCTTCTCGTTGGTTCCCTTGACTGCATCGTTAAAGATGTGTAGTCAAGAAGATATGAGGTGCATGTTCTTATCATGCGACTATACTTTTATTATGCCTTTTGGTTTGGAAGACACGAAAAAGGACGAATAAGAAGACAAACGGGTGACGTTGTTGATGCCTTGGGACTCAGTGGGGTACCCGCAATATTGGGTATCAAGGTTGGGGTTCATGGGTGGGTGCATGAATGGGCTGGGGTTCAAACCTGGTTGCATGTAAGGGTTTGAGACCATACTTGGCTGCATGTATGAGTTATGGCTCATGAATTGATCGATGTGCAACATACAGAGTCCTCAGGTTACTCCACATTCAACTCGGATGGGGTGGAATTCTGAATATCGTCATCGTCAATTTTTTTTTTACCGCAATTGAGGTTTTATGGGAACAAGTAATTGAGATAGAAAAATTTGAGATGAAATATGATTATACGAGGTGTTGGTATTTATAGGTTTTAATATATATTTTTTATTATTACAAATCAGTAAAGAATTATTAAAGAGAAAATTAGTTGGAAGGACTTGAAACCCTAGCACGCCCTTTCTCTCTCGCGACTACTCAGCCCTTACTGGTCTTCCTCATGTGTTTCCTTTGCCGGCGGCTTCTGGTGGGTTGCGCCACCATGGAAGCCGACGGGCCTCCTCTCCCAATTCTCCTCTTATAACCGCACCGAGCTTGCCCCTTCGTTCTCCGGCCATCAGATCTTGCGACGGGTCTGCTTCTGCTGAAGTGATTGGGGTGTCTCGTACCCCAACCGGTGTCGGTCCTTCCTCCGGTCTGCTGCTCCGCTGGTGAGGGTGGGTTGTCTCGAAGCCCATTCGGCGATTCCTCTGGTCCTTGTCGCGAGCGCTGCCGATTGAAGAGTCCTAGCCGTTTGTCCTTGTCGGGCCCAGCAACGCCGACAAGGGGGGGTGTCTCGAACCCCAACTTACTGCTCCGACCTATTTCAGATCTGACGGCGGGACCTCGGCTTCCTTCGCTGGAGCCTTTGGTGGTGTTCGTCCCTCCATCCGACCATTACTGACTTCATTTGGTGCTGGCCACCAGCGATTTGATGGATGCTTCCACCATCAGTTTAGGGCTAGGTGAAGTTATGGCCTTGTTCTTTGTTCCATTGTTTTATTTCCTCCATTGCTAGCTCCACAGGACTTGGTTATGTCAGGTCTGTGGTGGCGCTCGGATACCATCCGGTTTAAGGTGTTGGCCCCGGTATTGTCGTCCTTGGGAAATGGTTGCAAATAGGACTACGAGTGTTGGTCATTAGTTCTGTGAGTCTTGACGTCTATATTGGTGTTGCCCATCGTCGAGGTGGCTCAGTCCTTCATCTCTTAAGGCTGAGCTTTGTGGTCTAGGTGGCATTGTCGTTTCTTTGACGTGGACCTTGTTTTCCTAGCGTAAGGTGGGTGTTGATGAGTCACTTGGGGCGGATGCTAAGGTGTTGTTGTTGACGTGATGCTGCTTCGGTAACGTAGGCTTCAAGGTAGCGTAGGCTTTCGGGTCTCTAGGTGCGTTGTTAGGCCGGACCCATAGGGGGGTGTTTTCGTTTTTTTTTTTTTGCTTTTTTCTTTGTTTGTTGAATTCTGTTTGGTGGCTTGTGATTCCCATCCTGGGAGTCACACTATCTTTTATTTATGCATTTAATTCTCTCTGATCAAAAAAAAGAGAAAAAAAATTAATTGTTGGAGCGAAGACCACTTTTTTTTTCTACCTCAACACTATGCGTCGGCATGTGAAACGGTCGATTTCAATACCGGATCTCGATTCTCGTTCAGTGATCCTGGATCACAAGATCTTTGTTTCCACATCGTCTGATTTCAACTCAACTCTTCCCGTGGGGAATCGGAACCGCACACCAATTTTGATGTACATGCTTTTATTCTGAGATGTTTGATTTTCTGGTGTGCGACTAATTCAGAATATTCAGGAAGGTGAATTTTAGCAATACAACTTGGAAACAACCACTTATTATTTTAATCATTTTGGTTAACAATAAAGTGAAATTGAGACGCAATGGAAATGGTACAAGAAAAACGGTACATGAGCAGTTGAGTGCAGACTCAATCTACCCAAATTGACCCTGCAACTGTAACGGACGCGTGTGGTTACTTAAGCACGTGGCGGGTCAAGGGATAAACAGGGTAACGACTCTGGGCCACTCGTTTCGATACCTCCGATGCTTGCTTCTCTCTACACGCCACGTACTTTTTTATTTACTTTTTCTTTTTTTACCTGCACTGCAGAGTAATCAACGCCACTCTGATTATTAATAAAATAATACGTTTTTATGTTGGTCTTATACTATTAATTGTTGTGTTTTGTAGAGTTATAGCAAGCATGTGTCCATGGAATCAATGAACGTGTTACTGCTAAACATTTACTTCACCACTATAGCTCACTTTTGTAGACCTTCTTCAGTAACACTTATTTATGGTGTGTTCAATTTCACTTTGTTTTGGGTCTCTTTCAACTCGAATTAGTAAGTTGTGTGGAATTCATACTAGTCTATAACAATAATAATCAAATGCAATATATTTTTAAAAACCGTTTACATGGACCAAAAGATTTAACAACAACATATTTATTTTTCGGCATATAGTAATGAAAACAGAAAAACACTCGATTTCATTACCGTTTTAATGAAAACAGAAAAACACTCAATTTCATTATCGTTCTATGACAGGATATTTACATCTACTTATCCGTGATTTTCACTTGATTACATCCGACTATTAGTTCCGTCCGGAAGATATCTTAATTTTTCAATTTTTGAATTTTGTTTACAAAAAACGAGGTAGCGATGTAAAGTTGAGTATTGCGTAAATCAATTTTTGGAAAGTTAGAATACTATCCATACAAATTTACATGTAGATATGGTTAGATGCAATTTTCTCCTTTACAAATACAAATCATATTACTTTTTCGTTTTTTACATCCGTTATGCCGTTGTTAGATTTGGACTGAAATACCTAAAATACCTTTATCGATTTGACGACATAAAAAAAGTAGCATTTGAATTATTTTTTAACAAAATAAAATGTGATAGTGTGTTTTTACAAAACGGTTATTCAAATGGTGTGTTAATTGAAGTTATCTATTAGTATGTAGAGAGAATAATTTTTTCAATGTTTAGATTCTCAAATTATAGTCTAAAATTCTTCAAATATGTTTTAGAGTGATTTTTGGACCATTTATATGAGATGATATTTTATCCCTTTTCCACACTTATGTTATGCATACCATTTATGGGAGGAAGAAAAGTACATGAAAGAAAATCTAGCATGTGAGTGGATGAGGATGAGAATATCCAATATTCCTCATATGATTTTCAATTAGATACCTCCAGTAATGTATGAAGATAAAAGAGAGGAGAAAATCCACACTGCAAGTGCATGATATAAATATTATCACTTTTGTAATAAAGCAGAACCAGGTATTAACTATTTATTCATGAAGTTATAATTAATGATTATATTTACATCTTACTTAACCATTAATCAGAATAAAAAGAGGACACAGGAAGGGAGGTGGGGTGTTAATCAAGTAACTAATGCAACCAACCAACCACTATAGTGTATCTGCTAAATCAGATTTGCTTTATCTTAACCATTTTTATTACTAAAAGATACGGGAATGCATTCTTTAACAACTGAGAATAAACAAAAGCATAATTGTTTGCTATTCTTTTAATAATATAACAGTCATAAACGGTATTAGAAGACAAGCCATATAAGCAGTTCAAAACTAAACTATAATGAAATTGACTATGATTGCTCAAGGTATTGTTTAAACGTTGCATACTTTGTAGAGCGCGACCGAACCTGTTTTCATCAGTTTCAAAGGGAGACAGAGCTATAACCAGGTACCCCTCCCAGAGCCAGTCCCTAGAACCCTAAATGCCTCTCATTCTTCCTGACTGGTCTATTTCTCTACCCTCTTCTGATCCTCCCGGGATTCCCTATAGGACCCTCTCTTCACTCCCCCAGCTCCCGCTCCAGTGCTATACCCATATTCAACTCCAAGTGTAGTTCTATCTCTGTGCCCAGACAGGTTAGAGGTTATAGGCACCCAACCACCAGAGAGTTGGCCGGACACCAAATTCTTCCCGCCCGGGTCCACCTATCGGGTCTAGGTATCGCCCCGAGGAGTTGCACCATTAGGTGAAGTACTCAGGGATATAACTGGGCCCCTTCTGCGAGTCAAGGTTTCCTTAGGTGTAGTACCAAATGATATTGGGCGATGAGGTTTCTGACAACCCCAGTTCGTTGCATAAGGCTTGACGAGCCGATCCTTCTAGTACTCTAGTATAGATGAGTCGTATGTGGATGGTCGACTACATCCCAGTCACACTCATAGATCTCATGACCTATCAATCCACAATTAAAAAAAAACCAGGTAATTTTGTATAGGTAAGGGAAATACGAACCGGGTCGGGAAATTCTCTAAAGCGTAGGAGTAGGTGACGTCGCAAAGACCGTTCCACCAGGTGTCAAAATCTGACCCATACTGTTCCTCCCCAGTAGAGGCTTCACTTGTCACACGGGACATAAACACTTAGTCATAGAGCAACGCTAATCGTCTCCCCTGTAGTTCGGGTCCTAACCAATGACGGGAGACCGTGGGCGTGAACCCATAACTGAAGCCGATCCAGAGTAGGGGGCTCCCTCGCCATGGAGTCCAAATCGCCGAGAATGAGTGGACGCCCATTGAAGCACCAAGGTTTGTTTTCGCGAACCCATGCACGAGTATCCTTCGTCTCAAAGTAGAAACCGAAAACGCCGGGACCGATATCCTTGATCACCAAGCCCTGAGCTGACTTCCCCTAAGCTCTGGTGATAACTTGGAGCAAAACCTCATTTCGGGGAAGCTTAGAGGCCCACAGTTTTCCTATCATGGTAAAGTGTTGGCGAGCCATGATCGCGGGGCTCACTAGAGAGTATGGAACCAGAACCTTGGCCTCCTCCTCTTCCTCCAATGAGCATACCAAGAGGCCGTCTTGGAGGCTAACTGTGAAGACCGCCTTGGTAAAAAGATTTATTTTATTTAATTTTGTTCGATCGGAACGTCGAGGTTAAGAATCGGGTCGGTTTTTTTTGGTAACGCTGTGGTGGGAACACGGATCGAAGTTTTGGAGCTTTTGCAAAAAAATAGAAAAAAAAGGTTTGGGCTGGACCGGGCAGACCAGGCCCGATCCGTAGACCCGACCCAATCCCGTGCTATTTAAGCCCTTTTTTTAGGGTTTCAGCTCAGTTGCATCTTCTCCTTCGCGCGGCCCCGACCCTCTCCACTCCCTCTTCCCGAGCTCGTCGCCCTCCCTCTTTCCCTCATCTCCACCGCCCCTTTCTCCCTCATCTCCGCCCTCTCTCCACTGTTCTCCCTCTCCCTTCGCGCGCGACGTCCCCCTCTCCCCCCTCGTCTTCTCCGCTCAGACGAGTTCGCCGGCCATCCCCGTCGCCGAGCTCCCTCTCCCTCAGCCTCCCGCTTCGATTCTGACCACCTCAACCCACCCCTCTCCCTCATCTCAACGCGCCGGCGCCGCTCCGCCACAGAGAGCTCTGCCGAGCCAAGACCGCCGGGATTCTCGCCGGTCTCGTCCGGATCTGAGGCAAAATCCCCGCCGTACTCCGCCGTTCTCAAGACGGCAACCACCTCCCCGAGTCGTCCTTCCCCTTTACGGTGATACCTCGGCCGACGACGTCCTCGACGTTGGTTGGTCGGAATCTGACCGAACCCTTTCCTCTTCCCTTATGTTTCTTTTTCGAGTTTTTGTGGATCTGGACTTTTGGTTGAAACGAATTCATTCAAGAAATTAATGGAAAAGGGATTAAAATAAGTTTTAAAATAAAAACAGATTTAAAAGGGATTTCAAAATTAGGTTTTAATTAGAAAGAGTTATTTTTGGACTTTGGAACAAATCTGTGATCGAAT
The DNA here is from genome assembly GCA_963921825.1 of Erodium maritimum. Taxonomy (NCBI): domain Eukaryota; kingdom Viridiplantae; phylum Streptophyta; class Magnoliopsida; order Geraniales; family Geraniaceae; genus Erodium; species Erodium maritimum. The sequence goes on along the minus strand of OY997588.1, from coordinate 110,271,414 downwards.
CTGGAACGTTAGGACTCTTGAACGAATTTGGAACCGGACGAATAAACGGACTTAGAACGGGACTGAAAGCGGAAACGATGAATCGGAAACCTCGGGATTCGTGCCTCAGAACTTGTACCTCGGGAATAGTGTCTCAAAACTCGTGCCACGGGATTCGTGCCTCGGAACCCCCTGCCCCGGGAACCGTGCATTGGGAACCGTGCCCTGGAAAACGTGCACCGGGTTCTGTGCTCGGAGCTCGGGTACTCGAACCCGATTCGTCGTATAATCCCGCTTTTGGCCCGCTCGAGCTTAAAAGGCAACTGTTGATTTTAAACTAGACTGCTCGTAACCTTTGAATTAACGTTGGAACCATTAATATTAGTGACTTTCCGTGTTATTTTAGAGTCCGGCTTCGATCGAAGAGAAGACCGGAGGTAGCGAGCCAGGACGTCAGCAGCTAGGAGACGTAGCTGTTGTTCTTCGGTTGAGGTATGGAACGTAGCGGATACCAGTTTAATTGCGGAAAGTTACTAGTATGCATGCTAGGAATAATAAAACTGGAACGATCGCTTGTTATATAATAACCGGACGAGTCTTAGTAACATGTAGGATGTGATTCACTAGTATAACCGCTTTAAATACTTGGGAAATTGTCGTGCTGGTAGATCGGCCATGTCGAGTCGTAGGTTGCATGCTGATGGATTTTCCTGTTATTGTTTGAGATACCTGTTGTGTGACCTTGCGTCGTTAAGTAATTGTAAGACCCGCTTCCGGTCGAACCGGTGACTCCGGAAGTCACTCAGGACTTTTCCGGAAACCAAACGAAGTAGCCACTATCACGGTTGGCTTCAGGGGAGAAAACCCTTTCGTTTGAGTATAATATTGGATAAAGTCAATTTTGGTCAAAACGAGACTTTATATCGACTAAAGCTCCAATTTTAAAAGTGCTGGAATTTATATTGGAAATTTAAATGACCTAGGTGGACACATGTCCCTTTGTGGTTGAAGGAGAGAAAAAGGATAGTCATTATCCCTTTTACCCTCCCAAAAGCTTCTACATGGGTTTCTAGCCCAAGGGCTTTTGGTCTTTTCCTACATCTAGGTATTATATTGGATTGGAGAAGCAAAATCATTCCTATTTGCATTGTTGTAGCCGAAAATTGGAGAGGAAGAAAGGGAGAAGAGCTCCCATGGAAGCTTGAAGGAGAATAAAATAAGAAGGAGCCTTTTGGAGTCATCCTCTAGCCTTCCACCCTCAAAAACACTAGCATCCTCTTCATCTTCACATTCTAGAGGTAATGGAACTCTCTACTCATCTTTTCTCTTCATCTATTTCCTTGGGTTTTGGGTGAAAAATGGTTGGATGATGTTGGGTTGAGTAGAAATGATGGGAGATGGTGTTGATGAAGGTTGATGAAGAGCTTGGTGAAGTTTTTGTGGAGAAATCAATGGTGGTTGGAGATTTTGAAGTGAGTTTGATTTGATGAATCATTGGAAAACTTGTTTGTGTATTGATTTCCTACCATGGGTAGAGGAGTATTGATGGATTTGGACTGTTTTGGGGGTTGGATTGGGGAAATTTCTGGGTTTGAAGGTGGATTTTCAGGGTTTTGGAGCTGGAGGTTGAAGAAGGGCGAATCTGTCCTGGTGCGTCACGGATCCCGTGACGGGCGACGTCACGGCTCCGTGAGGGAGACCATGACGGCACTCGTCACGGCTCCGTGACGGTGACCGTGAGGGTTGCCATCACGGATCCGTGACCAGATCCGTGACCCACCAGAGTGAGGGTTTCTTGGGGGTTTTTCGAAGGTTTTACATCTTGGTTTTGAGCTGAACTTTGGAAGGGTTTTGGGGGCCTTCCTTGCTGTTTAAGTGGAGCCTAATTAGTGTTTCTTTGTGTCCAAGACTTCGGGGATCGAGCTAGAGGAGCAAGGATCACGCCGAGACACGAGGGAAGAACGAAGAGGTGATCACCGAACTTCACCAAAGCATTGAAGAGGAGGACCTTGAGGTAGGGAAAGCCTTAACCTCTCGTTTACGATGCTTAGTATGCATGCTAGGTTAATAAAATTGGAAAAGGTCCTAGAGATGCATATAGGATGCGAATAACTAGCTTAATCGTCTTTCAATTACTAATAACCGGAAGAGTCTAGTGGTGACCGATTAGGATGCCAATCACTAGTGTAATTCGCTTTAAATACTTGGGATATGATTGTCTGGTAGAGGAGCCTTGGCAAATCCCTCGGATTAGTTGCGTGTTAGGATCACATGCTTGGTTGTTGATTGCTTAGTGGATAGGCTAAAGAGTCTAATGGAACTAGTGAAATTGCATGTTTGAATGCTCTTTTGAAGGCTTTACGATTGGTTGTTTAAACTCGTACTTGCTCGTTGATTGTATTCGAATGATTACTTGATTTACTTGATTGGTTGTTTGGAGCATCGAGTATGACTGGTTGTACCGAGCGGTGCAATCAGGTGATCGATGTCCCGGTGGTTCGAAACTGGTAAGTGAACAGTAAGTTGGAATTGTGTGTTTGGTGTGAATTGATCTAGTGATTTGTGTGCTATGTGCTATGGGGAATTGGTGATGTGTGAGCTATGTGTGTTAGTGGTTTAACGACGGTCGGATTGGATGGCGTTGAGTTTCGGTTGAACGTGTTGCTAAGTTGTTATTGGATTATGGTTGATACGTTATGGCACCTACACCGTTGAGGAGTCCGGTGTAGGGTGAGATAGAGTTCATTGTTGTTACGGTATGGTACCTACACCGTTGAGGAGTCCGGTGTAAGATGATATATTGGTTATTTCTTAAACTGCCCACGTGTGCGCTCCTACGGGAGTATGGCCCTGGGTTCCCAATGACATAAAATCCTTTGGAGACGTTTCTGAGAATCCCGACGATAAGCGCCCCGAAGGGTTGTTTCCGGTCGCCTCAATGTTACGCGTCTCCTCTGGATTTGAGGGAGAATCCGAGAGGACACATCATGTGGATCGGAGGGTGGTGACTTCATGTGCCACGACATAGACTGGTTTACTTATTACCCTTATTTTGTTAAGTTATATTCTGTTAACTCTATTGTTGATCTTGTTCGAGTTAAGGTTTACCTTGTTTTGCGTTTTCCCTACTGAGCGTGAGCTCACCCCTATGATTTACTGTTGTGTCTACAGGCTTGATTGAGGAGTAGAAGCTTGGGCGCTTCTCGGCGGGGTACTTATTAGAGACTTCGGACTTTACAGTTTTTGTTGTGAATCAAACTGTGGAGATTATTATTATTACACCCCTTGAGGGTTATTTCATGTTTTGAACTACGTTTTGATGGATTCGAGTTATAGCATTGAAGTTTTATGGAATTTGATTTAATTGGTTATCTCCTTTATTCGTATTTTTCATAGTCATGCCTCGAGTCCGGGCGAGAACGGGATTTGGGGCGTGACATTAAGAGTCAAGAATTAGTATATCTGGTGAACATGTTGTTGCTATGTGTGGGTGAGTGTGTCGTGTTTGTTATGATGTGAACCCTTGGATGTGATATGGTCGGGTGAGTGATAGACCGATGCGACGTGTTGTGGTACGATTGTTGGGCTTGGTAAGCCGTGTTTAATTATGGCATTGTGATGTGTGATATTATCTTGATGTGTGTTCCGAGGAGTTGTTTCCGGTATGGTACCTACGATCGAGGGGGTACGCCGATGTAGGGTAGTACCTAGGCCGACGGTGTGGTCCCACGTATGCGCGGTCCCCCGAGTAGTGGTTCCGGTACGATACCTACATCGAGGGGGTAGTCCGATGTGGGATATCTAGGCCGACGCTTTGTATTGTCTGTTCGTTCCCCGAAGGAGTGCCTGGAAGATGTCTAGGCCGATGGAGATTCCGGTATGATGTATTGAGATTGTGCTCCGAGTGTTTGCCGGGAAGATTCTAGGCCGACGCTGTGTGTTCCGGTGCGATATGATAGAGTCGGGCTGTGGACAGCCGGCGGAGTAGGGGACTGCGGTACGGGACGTGTTTGTGTTTTTACTGTTTATATTATGTTTGATGATCTGTTAAGTGTTGTGGTTGCAGTTTGTGCTTGTTCGTTTGAGTATGTTTGTGAGTGTGGTTTGGTCTTGAGTTGAGGATTGTGGTTACGAGTTCCGTTGGAAATTAGTTGTGTGATGTACTAGTATGCCTTAATTGGACGGTTACCCGTGGTGGTGAGCGCTTGCTTATAACTATAACTACTTTTCCTACTGAGCGAAAGCTCACCCCTTACCTTGTTGTTTTTCAGGTCCTGAACGGGTGTTGTACTAGCTGGACGCTCGATGCTTGGGAGCTTGCGAGGGTCCTAGGCTAGAATGTCTAGAGACGTACTATTTTCCGTTATTAAACCTTTTACTGGTTGTTTTACCGAGAAGTTGACTCGTGGTTAAATTTCGAAGTTTAAAATTGTGATTTGAGACTGTTTCGGCTATAGTTTCGTTTAAAATTATTACTGTTTTAGTTCACGTCTCGAATCCGGTAAAAACCGGATTTGGGGCGTGACACTAACCAGATGATATTCAAGGGACTCCGCGCGCGGTCGTTGTCCCGGATGGAGTGCCACACTCCTTGGCTTTGAAGACCCGACGACGATGTAGCATACCCGTTGGTAGACTAAGGAGGGCCGGAATCACGGGTACCCTTTCTGTATTGGGGATCGAAATACCCTCGTAGAGAGTCTCTAGAGTCGTCCTCCCTGGCTCAATCATGAGAGCTTTCACACAGAAAGAGTCTCGATACTGTGGGGGCGACGGAATGTCGATGGGAACCTTCAGGCACGACGAGATGCCTGTTGGAGTTGGCAGAGGTGGTGGAGTGTTGCTGGAAACCGTTGTGGATGGCGGTACTCGAGTGGCACCGTCAATAGGAGGGGCTTCTGGCGGAGGGTTGAGAACCCTAATGTTGCTTGCCGGAGAAGGCACAACAACAAAATTCAGCGGACTTCCCCGACGTGGCTTATTCGACGGTGCAGAAGACCCCGTAAAGAAAGCCACAAGAGTCGTGGATATTGGTGGCGATGGGTTAGTAGACGATGAGGGAAGGGAGATTGGAGCAGATGAGATTGACTTCGGTCTCCTTCAACTTCTTTGTTTTAAAGGAACCACCTCGGAAGAAGGCCAAGGGGGAAAATTGTATCACTGAGTACTACACCTAATGGTTCAACTCCTTAGGGCGATAACCATACCCTACAGGTGACCCGTGCTGAAAGAATTTGGTGCCCGATCAGCTCTCTGGTGGCTGGATACCTAAAACCCCTGACCTGCCTAGACACAAAGATAGAGTTGGATTTGGAGCTGGATCTGGTTCTGGCATTAGAACAAGGGTTGGGGGGAGTAAAAAGAGGGTTCTCTGAGAAAACTTAGAAGACGATGATGAGACAAGACTGACGGAAACAACAGTCTTATCGACAACAATAATAACGACATAGAACTCCATATGTTAGACCAGAGGCTAAGGTTTTTGGGAGAGAACCCTCAACAAGCGAGAGAGTTTTCAATTAGATTATCTTACTTAACCATTAATCAGAATAAAAAGGTTAAATTCTTATTTTTTGAGAAATTAATCACGGCTTCTAGCCATTTATTCAGATTAAAATTAATCAGAAAAGAGAATAGTCTGTCGTATTGGGTCCCACCATTTCCTTATCCCTAAAAATATGAAATTATGACAAGAGGTTTCGTAGAATGCGGGAGAAGCATCCACGTGCCCTAACCTATCTTCAACGTACAACATTGAAGCGGACAAGGTTTGTGTCAACCGGCAGCAGCCGGCGAAGGGGTGGGTAATAACTGGCTGGGCCGGTTTCGCAGCCAAGAGTTATAAAAGATGCGAGGGGTTTAAGCTCTGGTTTTGTGAGTTACTGTAGGGGTTTTTGTCCTGTCCACACACTCAACCCAGAAATAAAGTTTGCATAAAAAAAGGACAGATCGAGAGTTTCAATTTCTCAGCAGATCTATCTGTTCCTGTTTTTGCATTTCATTTCTCTCTCGAGATTTCCACAATTTGGACCTTTCCGTTTGGTATGAATTTTGGGTATTGAGTGTTGATTGAACCGCCGATCGTCTTCTAGAGGTTAGTTTTTGATCGAATTTCTCCTTCTCTCTTATGGGTTTGTTGTTGTGGAATGCGAGGCTATATTGGATGTGATCTTGTTGGGTTTCGTGGTTTTGCTTTGAAATTCTCTTCTCTTCTCTCAATTTTGGGTTCGCTCTTGCTGAATTGGTCGTGTCTGAGATCGATCGTGTAGTGGGTTTTGTGGGTTTGGCTTTTGCAGAATTGGGTTTCTTCAAAAACATCAGCGGGATCGCGATCCGATCGCGATAATTGGGATTGTTTTTGGTTTCGTGCCACAGGGTTTTCATGGGTTGGGATTCGAGAATCTTCCGTTTTTCTGTTCTCATGGTTTTGGGGTTTATGGAGTGATTCAACGATGCATCATAAATGATTGACTGTTGGCACTTCCCTCTGCTAGATCGTGATTCAGATTTTGTTTTTCTTTAACCCTTCTTGGCTGAGATTTATCCAAGACTTATCCAAATGGTTTGGTGGGTTCCTAGATTGTGGACTTGAGAATTGGATCTCCATTTCAATCTCCCAAAACACAATCTCATATAACTCAGAACCAGCAATGGCTTGATCGTCCATTTGCCCGTTTTCATCTCCGGTTGGGGTTTGGGATCTGAATTTGTCATGATGACAACCACAACCAGTGGACCTCATAGAATAATAATTAATTAGTTTTGAGGCTCCTCATATCAACTAATCCATTGGAGATGCTCTAATTCATGGTTGTTCCTTATTTTCGTGGCTCTTGAATGTCTTAATTGTTATTTGGTGGCTATAGATGATTGAATTGTGAAAATGGAAGGGAGACACAGGATTAATTGTTGGTCACCATCCTTGGAAGCTTTATATCAGTAACTCATTTTAGTCTGATGTTGAGTTTGGCTTATCTCAACCCGGGCCTGCTATGCGAACCCATATCGTTCTGTCGGCTTGTACTCCAGTCCATTCACCCCAAAACATTTTCTGCTGGCCATGAGTCCTAACCAAGATATGGACTCCCTTTTTGACTTTTGAGTTTGTCTGCTTAATTGAATGTAACAGGAATTCCTGTGATATACAATTTTTCCAATACAGTTGCAGAATTACTTTATGACTCATATTTGTTAATATGATATCTGTTACGACTAGAATTCATTTGCAGTTTCTTGTTTTGCCCATTGACTGGTGCCACGTGATATTGACTATTTGTTTGAAATGCAATGAGACTTGAGCTGTTTAACGTACTGAATAACTGATAAATGGGTTTCTGGACTTGATGACAGTGGCATTTAGGGTGTACTATTGCTTCATAGTTGTGAGGTTGTTATTGTCATGTATGATTGAGACATGGTGATGAGAAAGAGGCTAGATTATGGATCCAATGGCTTCCAGGTTCACAGTATACCCCGAGCTCCCAGATCTATTAGAGTAAGCTTCCTCTGATGGTTCAGGATTTCTTAAAATTTCCTTTTTATCGTGCTGCTGAAATACATCCTTATCTTGTGTTTTGTTGTTGTTGTTGTTGCAGAGGAGAAGTTTGCAGAAGAAGATGGTTGAGGACAACCAGATCTGTGCCTTTGAATTACTGGCTTCTCTAGCTGGCAAGTTACTACAGGAAAGCGAAAGTTCTTCTACTTCCAGCAATGTATCAGAAATAAAAGATCAGCCCGTCGTTGGTAAAAGTGTTATTAAGCAGGAGCAGGAAGAAGAAGCTAAACCAGTGAAAGAAGAGTACATTGAGCAATCAACCAGCCAACAGATTGTTTTGGCCTCTGATGTCGCATCTCAAAACAGTGACCAAAAGTTTTCCCTGAAGGAGTTTCAGCATGCCGAGAGCAATTCTCTTTTGGCAGGTTCTTCAATTCATACAAGCTCTGGAAACTCAGATAAGCTCAATGGTGGCCTGAAGTCTGAAACTTGCAGAGGCATGACTGTGATTGGGAACTCTATTGGTAAATTAGAGGTAGCTTCCCCTGATTGTGGGGAGTCTTGCACTGTTGACTTAGGGAATGGAATTGGGGATATGGGTCATGCATTTAGTTCAAAGGATCCCGTAGATTCGTGTGATAAATTTCCTGATTTGGTCAATTCAAATAGCGATGTTAAAGTGCCTCCTTGCATGGACCCTGCTTCTAGTTCTTTTTTTTCCCTACGCAGGGATAGTGATAGTCTAGGTAATAGAGATGATGACGAAACTTTTTCTAGGTGTATTAAACCTCTCAGAAAAATGAAGTCTTATAGGCCACCATCGCGTATTGGAGACCGGCGGATAAGAAAATTGCTGACATCCAAATACTGGAAAGTAGCTCCAGAATTGAAGGATTGTGAAATGTCCAAAACCGGTAATTGTCTTAGATGTTTGACTTGGACTTGCTTCTATAACAATTATTTTTGGTGCATTTTGCTAAAATAAGTATGTTACCTTGTTTAGATGGTGGAATGAAGTCTGTTTATCGCAAAAGGAAAACCTTTTACCACCGTGAAAGGCATCAATATGACATGCTTCATAAGAGGAGGATATTATATGATCGGAGTTCGGTAGTGACTTCTGACTGTGGTTTCAGTAGTGAAAGTGTTTCTAATTCACCAGAGAACCCCGTTAATTGTGACAAGAACAGCTCAGCTGCAACATGCCAAGGAGGTTTTTATCTATCTTATCTCTAAAGGACTGTTCATTTGCTCTGAATTTTTTTATCCAGTTAGGAACTTCTTTTTTAAAAGATCTTGTTTTGTTCTGCAGTATCATCTAAAGTTATAGGGTGTCAGACATCCTTTCGCCATAATGATTCTCACGGTGAGTTGAGTGTTTGTTACACTGATTTACAGTTACTTGTTTGAAATTGATTATGGTCTTGAATTCAAGAGGTTCTCAAGTGTACTACTCCATTTCTTTGTTCAGTAAAGTTCAGTATCAAGTCTTTCAAGATACCAGAGCTTTTTATTGAGGTCCCAGAAACAACTACTGTTGGTTCTTTGAAGGTACAATATGCAACCTTTCTGTTAGTTTGTTGTTAAGATTCAACGTTACACCAGCCATGAGAGTTCTTGATTTTGAATCCTTCCCTTACTAGGCATGTTCAAAGCTCTTTTTATACTAATTCCATCGTAACTTATGTCATTGATTCTGTAGAGGACAATCATGGAAGCAGTAACTGCCATTCTAGGAGGTGGGTTACGTGTTGGAGTAGTTCTTCAAGGGAAGAAAGTGAGAGATGACAACCGAACTCTACTGCAGACTGGTCTTTCCTGCAAAGACAATCTGGATAGTCTGGGTTTCACATTGGAGCCGAGTATGGTGCAACCGCCTCCACCCATATGCTCCGAGGCGCCTTCTTTGCTATATCCATGTGATGCCCGTCCAATTGCTACTAGGTAAATGCCAAAAGCTCTTTCCTCTGTAGGCTGAATATTTTGTGTTCCTGTTTGATTAACTTCTTTAGGTATTAACTTTATCTGATGTTAATTAAATTTGGTTTACGTCCAGGTCCCTCCCTATCCATGAACTAGATTTAAAGATATCCGATGCCTTATCTGACCCGAAACCATTGATCACTTTGGAAGATGAGCTTGATAGTAATCATGGATCAATCTCCTGCCATTCTGACAACTTAACTGATAATTCAATGTCGGATTCCAGAGCTCTGGTTCCTGTTACTGCCATGACGACGGAGGCACCACTGGCAGTGGTCCCTGTGAACCAGAAACCTAGGCGATCTGAAATCGTTCAGCGTAGAACCAGGAGACCTTTCTCTGTGACAGAAGTAGAAGCTCTGGTTGAGGCAGTTGAGCAACTTGGAACTGGAAGGTTTGATCTCTAGCACAAACCCTCATTACTGGACTCTCTCATTAAGCAACTACTTTTAACTTGAAGTATGCTAAGTGTGATTGTCTCCCTTTGTGCAGGTGGCGTGATGTGAAATTGCGTTCCTTTGAGGATGCAGACCACCGAACTTATGTGGATCTGAAGGTGAGCTTTTCCCCTTATTAGTTGTTTGTCTGAATGAACTTTGGTTGGTAACTGAGGAAATGGATGTGTGGGTATGCGCAGGATAAATGGAAAACTTTGGTTCACACGGCACAAATAGCACCCCAACAAAGAAGGGGAGAGCCAGTACCTCAGGAGCTTCTGGACCGGGTGTTAGCAGCTCATGGATACTGGTCCCAGTCCCATCATCAAGCAAAGCATCAGGGCGGAGCTCAGAGATCCACTGATAAAGTTGGAGCCGAACAAGTGCCTCCAACGGTGTAGAAAGAAATGCATGTTGACAAGTAAAGGTAGCAACAACAAACAACCAAAGTGTACAAATTCATTCATATTTTCTGTAATATCCTCGTACTGATCGCATGATTCATTGCTGGATTTCTCTGTGTTGAGAGTCTGGCGTTTTGTAAATTGATTACATGAAATAAGAGCAATCTAACATGAAATCCGGATTCGTTTCTTTCTTTCATTCAACTGAAAGTTCTGGTTTTTCCTTCATTTTCATGGTCATTGTTTCCGAAATGGATAAAGAGAAGTCAGCTCCTGACTGGTTTGGATATGAATTTGGTGGATATCAGATTAAATTAATAGGATATTTGTATAGCGACTAATCAATTCCGGTCGCTACTATCGGGCTATCTACAGTGGCGTCAAAACGGCGCGTATTTGGGTCGTCGAATCCGACGTAGCAGTGAAAAAACACGTCGAATCTTTAGTGCAGAGTCGGAGCTACGTCAAATCTGCAAAAGGGCAGATTCGACGTTGAGGGTTCTGTAGACTCAGCGTGCCGTCGAATCGATGTATTCAGGGTCCAACCGGGTCTTGGACCGACGGACTGGGATGTGCCGCTAGGCACGATCCATGCTTAAATGACCTCAACGCTTCGTCTTCCTCACGATTCTTCTTCACCGCTTCTTCTTCATCTGTTTCTTAGACTTCCTCCACCACAACCGTTTCTGCTATCATCGTTCCCACCTCCGACTTATCTCCAACGCCGTTTCTACCACCGACGATTCTCCCTCGTCGTTTCTCCCTCACATCCCAGACCTCCGGCATTGTGCCACCACCTTTTCCACCGATTTTTTTCCAACACCATTTCTCCAGCACCGTTTCTTCATCGTCGGAACGTCAACACTGTTTCTCCAGCGTCGTATCTCCACCACAAGAGCGACACTACCGTTTCTCCACCAGCATTATGTCGACACTGCCGCTTGTCCACCTCCAGTATCTCCAACGTCCGATTCTCCTCCAATGTCCGAAAAGACCCCTGTCGAAGGGTCTTCCACTAAGCCAGGCTCGAGCTTAACCCTCCGTATCACGGCCAACCTGAACCGGGAACGCAAATCCCATCAATGGTCTTGTACGCACGGCTTACCGTCAACCCGTCAAAGATGCTACGCATGTACCGGGAATGGAGTTGGCTCGAGGAGGTCATATTTGTGTGTGTGTGGCTCAAAATAGCGGAGTAAGGGGTTTATCAACATGGTGATGCCTTTTGGGATGGCATACAGGGGGAGCTAGCCCGCATGACCCACCAAACCCCGACGACTGAGCTGTCTACCGAGAACTACAACTATCATCGGACCGTCGTCAACCGGAAGGTCAAGTGTTTCAATGAGTGCTGGTCGGAGATGAAGCGCATTTACCAACCCGGTTGGTCTGATGCTCATGTCATGGACATTGCAGAGGAGGTGTACGCCGAGAGGTACGGACACGAGTTCATCTGGTACCATTGGTGGATTCTCGTGCGGGACCATCCATGTTGGAGGGTCGTAGATACAACCGTAATCAAGGATAGAAAGTGACAAAAATGGTTTGGAAAAAATAGTGATCTTTGACAAAACAGGAGGATCCACATCCGACGCCGAAGAACATGTAATTGTTTTTGGATGTGTAATCTGCACGACGACTTAAAATTGTATCTTAGTTTTCCATGATAAAAAAATGACTAGTGACATGGTATCCCTAATGTCATTGTTCTTGAAACATAGCAACTATTGTCTAGTGATCGTATCTTCTACACGGTTACGTGACATTACTTGCCATGTTCCTAGAGCAATGACATTAGAGAATCCATGTCACTTGCCATTTTTGATTATGAAACACCGAGAAAACAATTTGAAGCCGTCCGTCATATTACACCCCCAGACCGATTACCCAAGTTCAGGAAGCTGGTTTCCGATAGCCAAGAACTAGTAATTCGTTTGGAGATGTAATGTGATGACATGAGTAGTAAATTTAACATTACTTTCCCATAGTCGAAGAAGGCAAGTGACGTGAAAGCTGTAGTGACAGTAAAAGCTGAAACATAACAAGTCCAGTCACGGTACCATATATTTGACACAGTCACGTGACACTATTTGCTATGTTCCCAGCAACACTATCAATACAGCTTCCATGTTACTTGTCATCTTCGATTGCGGATTACTGAGAATAAATTTTAGCATCATGTCGTCATATTACACCCCCAGACCCATTACTCAACGTCCAAGATGAAGGCATGTAAATCGTATTGCGTTGTACTTTTATTCAAAATTTTCGAGAAATATTAATAAATTTATTTTGGTCGGGTCAGGTTGTCTTGCGTTTTTTAAAACACATCGATTTGAACAACTTTTCGATTTTTATCTACAAAATAGACTCGGTATATACCGAATCGGTCTATTCCAACTGCAATAATAAAATCACTAGACCAACGAATCGAGTCTAATCTCAATTCGTTTCCTTCTAAATTTACTTAATTAGATCGGGTTTAGACCGTTTCAGGTCTAATCTCACTATGGAAGGTCTCGTGAACTAAAGCTTAGAGTAGTTTGGCTTTATTTTAGTTGCGACTTGCGAAGTCTATGCATTATATCGCTGTCGCGATTGAATTCAATAGTTTCTGATCAACAAACAAATTAATTCGATGAATCCCAACTTGGACGGTCTTGCAGTCCTGGATCTTATCTTGACCTTGACTTTCACCTCTGCTTTTATTTGGTAAACAATACCATCAATAGTGCAATTTTTAACTTTAGAATACTTTGAAGTTCATTTCTCACTGAATTACAAATATAAAAGCATGTAGGGTGTAGTCTTTCATAAGAAGAATATTATGTATATTATAGGGTGAAACTTTTCCTGAGATCGTTTTTAAGTTTGTAATTACTCGTTGTAGGACACGACGTTATTTGACCAACACTTGATATTCCTCACTACGATTTGGGTTTTATGGAACAGTTTCAGACGGACAAAAGATTCATGGTTTTGACAATTCGTCCAAGCTCCGACGAATTACCTAATGGTCACTTTCGGCCGTCTCACATAATCGGCCACATATCCCATTTTTTTACAATTTAATAAATCCAAATCTAACCTTTAATTTTCGGGATAAATACTTACACTCCTAACCAACAAATCGTACAATTCACTCTTCTCCTTTCATCACTCCAACATATTTCTCTCCACATTTCTCATCAAATAAACCATCTAAGCCTAGAAGAAATACTAAGTATACCCAAAATAAATAAATATGAACGCAAAATACGTGAATGGTTGTGGAGAAGTGACCCAACCCTTAGTTGTTTGAGGGAAATGTTCATCATGCAAAAATAAGACAAAAGGTAAGATGTGTGCAGAGAGGTATATGTTGCCCACCTATTAGGAGTGGAATAATTGTCCAATGACATGGAAAGAAAAATTTCAACACGGGGATCATTCCACCACGATTATCATGTATGAAGTCGCTGCATCAAAAGACGTTCGGATCTGGCACACGTATTTCGATGTTCGTGGGATCGAGCAATAATATCAACGATATCAAATCCTCTACTAGTTCACTACCTCTTTATTATATGTCATTGTTTAAAGTTCCTAAGGGAGTTGTTTTGGAGATGGAGAAATGGTATAGAAGATTCTTATGGAATGGTACCATTTCTAAAAAGGAACTACATAAAATCAGGTGGAATTTGATCTGCATACCAAAGGTTGCTGGTCGTTTGGGGATAAAGAATTTACATATTATGAACAAAGCTCTATTTGCTAGGTGGCGGTGGAGATTTGCATTGGAAAATGACTCAGTATAGAAGCAACTGTTATGTGCTAAGTTTGGCTGGGACAGTTCAACATGGGATCTCTCAATTTTTTTTCTTCTACAGAATGGTCAAAGTTTCCTCAGACATGTGGAGTCACTTCTTATTTGTCCAAAATTTGCTAATGCTTTTGGAGCAGTGGGTATTCAGTGGACTGTGGTTTCAGGGAATAGAGTGTAAATTTAAGAAGACAAGTGGTTGATTGACTCTCCACTCAAATTTTCTTTCCAAAGACTATATCATCTTAGCACTCAGAAGCTGGGATTGGTTTCATCCTTTTGGTCAGAAGGAGATTATAATCTAATTTTCAGAAGGGAGCTAAGGGGGTGGGAATTAGATGACTTTTATCTGCTATGACTTTTATCTGCTATGACTTTTATCTGATATAAAAAAAACATAAAATATCAAATTACAAAATACTAACCAAATAATGCTCTCATTTTGATTTTACTATTTATTTCAATAAAAATATAAATTATAATGATGAACCACCAAAGAGGGACACATGTCATATTCTTTTTATCAAAAAGTTCAACACCATTACAAACATATCGTCCCTCTCACCTTTTCATCTTTTTTTCAAATGTCCAATTTCACAAACTAGAGTCCCAAATTTTTGACTAATCGGGTGGGACGGCGAGTCAGATAGTTTTTAGATTTTGGGGCCTATGCGAGTCGGGCGTTCTTATAGATTTTGGGGCCTAGGCGGACTAGGCGGGGACTTTTAATCACATAGCCTATGTGATTACATCTACATTCATAGTCTATCATGGTTTGATGACAAAGCTTCATGGGTCCTTGATCAAAGGGGTTTTTCAGTTCAGAAGATGTATGAGGCACTTGAGGACACATTGGAACCTCCTTTGGATTGGCCTACACTCATTTGGGCTCCTATCCTTCCTCCAAAAGTGGCTGCTTTTGCTTGGTTAATCTGCATGAAAGGTGTTCCAACTAAATGTTTTTTGTTGGCTAGAGGTATCTATTGTGGCAATATTTGGTGCTCTTTATGTCAAGAAGAGCCTGAAGATTTAGATCATCTCTTTTTGGGTTGTTTTGTCACCTTAGCTGTCTGGGAATTATGTTTAGACTGGCGGGGGATTAAAACAACAGCTTCAGAAACAATTATAGATTGGTTTTTTGGCCTGGAATCAATTGGGGCCTTAGAGGTCTAAGAAACATTGGTCTATACTGTCTTCTATCATTCTGTGGAGGGTGTGGCTTAGTAGAAATCAGGCTTTGTTCAATAATCATATACAGACTCCTCATTGTATCTTTCAACAAGTTCAGAATGAGTCCTATCAATTACGCAAGGCCAAAATTAAAGAAGGTCACTCATTTTCCTTCCTTACTTAGATCAATGAACCTCATATGTGCTTAAGGCAGAGGCACATTTCTAATTAGTTCACCTGGAAGAGTTTGGTTAGTTAACTTACACCTCAAGGCAACTGGTCTGTGATTTTGATGCTTATTTGGTTTCAGTTTTATGGGGGTGGGGTTGGGGGACGGTTAGGAGGGTGGTTGGGGTAGTGTTGTGAGTTTGGTAAGGTTGTGTTTTGGCTGGGACTGGTGGCTGGTTACTCTACTTCTGAGAGTGGGTTTCAGATTGGTAGATCTTTTACCTCCTTTCTCTTGTGGAGTGCGTGGGTAGTCTCTTTAGTTTCTTTTTTCTCTTGTTCTACCCTATTTGGTGAATTACTGGTGCTGTGCTATCTTGAAGTGGGTGTTACAGAACTGGTATCTTGTTTACATGTTCGAACATTTGTTGAAGCATTGGTTTTCTAAGAAGGAAGGTTTTGCAGCTGTATTGTTTCTTTAGGACCTGCAATTGGAAGCGATCCTTCGGTTCCACCAAGCGTGCCTTGACGGTTCTGGCATTGTGTTCAATGAATTTGTTGAATCAATTCTATTTATTTTGGCTTCAACTGTCACTGATTTTCTAGGGGTTGGAAAGGCCAAGGTCGTCGAGGAACCGATCCCAATTCTCCCTTTAACCTATGTTCCGGTTTCTAACCGGTTCACTTGTTTGATTACGGATAGGAAGTAGACATTTTTGTTCTTTCCTTTCCTTCGTTCTCTCTTCGGAGTTGTATTGGTTTGAGGAATTGATCTTTTTGGATCTTTTCCTGCTATGTTCTATATCTTTATAGAACATTTGCTTAATACATTATTTAGCCTATAAAAAAAAAAGATTGTCTAGGGGTTTTGGGTTAGTTATGACTGCAAGTTTAAGTTGGTTTCATTGGTTTATGGCAATTCTTAGTAGTAATTGCTTAGGATAGTTGATATTTTGTTGGTTGGGTCTTAGATATGTTAGAAGTTTGGGTTACTTGCATAGCAAGTTAGTTGGTTTGAGACACTTACTTGTCTCGTTTGTTTGTAATTGTAATTTGAGGGTCTCCCTTGGCCGTGTCTTCATATTCGAAGGATAGGTTTATAAAATTTTCAAAAAATTACTGATAAAAAAAAACAATATCAACTTACTCAATCAATCAACATTGTTGACAAAAGCTTTGTAAGACCATCAACCACGGATGCGCTATGCGGTGGACGGTAACAAGTATACTGCTTATTAATTAACTAATGGTATTTACTCGTCTTGAGCTGTAATTGCGAAAACAATATTAGTAACACAAATCTCTAAGCACAAGTTATTTATTCCCCGTTAAGAGGGGGAAGGAACGATCACAACAAAACATTTGGTATTCTACAAGCTCGTTTTCCAACCTTATAAGTAGTAACTCGGGATAATCATGTGTGCACCTTCATACACTACATAGAATTGAGTATGAATGTCATATATATCATGGGTATATTGAATCATTGGATGACGAGTGACGCTAACACCAACTACTGGGGCCACCTCTAAATCACCTCTAAATTTAAACATAGTATGATATAACAATGCAAGGATATTTAAGATCGGGTGATTCATCAATTCCTCAAATATAACCTCATCCAACATATCTAAATTAAATATGGATATGACTAGATTTTAGTGTAGTCCCTTTTATATGTCAATTATGTAATTTTCATTCTATATTTTGATTACTGTAATTTTTTTTTCATATTCGATTTTTTTGTTTTTTTTTCATATTTTTTTAGGGTTATTAATGTAATTTCCGCAATCAGCCCAACCATGGTTGTTTGTATTGTGGGGCTGTTCAATTAGCCTAACATTTTAGTTTCTTTTTCCTAAAAAACTCAGGTTTATTAGAGCAAGTGCAACGTACGACTCACATTCCGACTCGCGAATCGCGATTCGGATGTTGTAGCGTGTGTGAGTCGCGACTCACAAATCATTAAATCGCGGTTCGCGATGCGTGGGTCGAACCGCGACTCACAATTGTGACTCGCTAGTTTGCTAATCGCAAGTCGCGGACGAACCAATCGGACGCCAACATGTGACAAGGAAGAGGAAAAAAATCTTATTGTTGCCCCAACGGTCCGATAACAGTAATTTTTTAATTAAAATAAATACGAAAAACACTTAGAAATTAAAATTTTAAGCTCTTATACATATCTCCATCTCATTCATCAAATCACCAACGATTCTCTCAATTTTCTCTCAACATTTAGTCTCAAATTATCCACTTTTATCTCTACAAAATACGATCAACAATGTCCGACGACTCGATTGAATCGTCGACCTCACTGGAGCAAGAAGACTGCACGTCGGACCAACTAGACTGTTCGGCTGATCAAGTCAACACAGCTCAAGGAGGCGGCTACCAAGAGATGTTGTCCAATCTTTCAACCCAACTACCAGTGGTTGGGATCCTAACGCTTTCACCGCATTCATGCAACAACATTGGAACCTAGGTACATTCGAACAACATCGTCTTTCATTTCATTAATTAGTTTTTATTATTATTTATGTCGTTAAATGCATTTCATTAATTCATTTATTATTATTATTATTGTTATTATTATTATTATTGTTATTATTATTATTGTTATTATTATTATTATTATTATTATTATTATTATTATTATTATTATTATTATTATTATTATTATTATTATTATTATTGGAATATGATTATTAAGTGGTGACTTAAAAAAGGGTTGTACGCGCCTCACGCGCGCCCTTTCTTTTTTCGTGCTGCGCCGCCTTTCCTTCCGATTCCTGTAAGTCGACGGTGCCTTTCCCTTCCGATTCCGGTACGCTGTCGACGGCTTTCTTCGTGAGAGTGGTCAGAAGCCGGAGTTGGGAGGACCACGTCGTCGATTATCGAGTTGCTGTGGGCGTTCGAGTTATCGGTGTTGCCGAGTGGTGTGGTGTTGTTCCTGCCGGTGAGTCTCGGTTCGCAGTGGTGAGTGGCCGGTGAAAAAATTGAAGCCGACCCTTGTCTGTGCCCACCCACGGGCCTCGTTTTCCTCAGTTCGCTTTTCCGGTGAGAGTCGTTTCTCCGGTGTGAGCTTCGCCTTTCTCTGCTGGTGGTTTTGAGGAATTGGATCGCTGGAATCGAGTTCGTTAGGCGTTGGAGCCTCGAGTTGCAGAGACCTCGGATCCTTGTGTTTTGGTTTTATAGTTTGGGGGTCCGGACGGCTTCGTCGCCACAGATTCTGGCTGGCCCTAGTTCTGAGCGTGTCTTCTCGCATCGTCCTCTGTTCCGTTGCTGTAGGAGGTCATCAAACAAAGGCTTGTGAGAATTGAGGCTCCACCAGTCAGTGATGTTTCAACAGAAGAAGAAGATGGCTGAGTCTCCTTTACTCTCTTTCCCATTTTTGTGCTCCACTTTGATATCTAAGTATGGTCAATACTGCAAATTAGTGGCAGGTTCTGTACATGATGTTTCAACCAGAGACAAAGGGCGAAGAAGAGTTATGCCTCAGCTCCTTTCTCTCTCTGCATTTTGCACTATACTGATCTCTTTATATGAAGACTATGGTAAAGGGGCAAAATCATCACATGGAGAAACAAAAGGAAAAGGAAAGTGTGTTTCTTCGGTTGAGAAAAGTTCTGATCTAGCAGGAATTTGCGTCCTCGGCAGTGGAAACCTTCAATGGATACACGATTAATGGACACAAATTGTTCTTAGCTCTGGCATACCCTCGTGATCTATTTGGAACGTCTCCCAAGCGAGTCGAGAATACTCCGTACCGACTCCGGTAATCTCGTCTGAGCTTTTGGGATCCAGTGGCTCCAGTGGAACAGAGCTTGGTGGCGTTGTCAAATCAAAAAAATCGCGGAGTAAGATTGAGATTGACCCGGAGCAGACTGTTCGTTTATCTCCTGATCTAAGGGATAACAAATCTGCTTCCGTTTCAAACGAGGTTGGTTCGCGTGTTGAGGAAGAAGGTCGAATCGCAGCTCTTTACGTTGTTTAGGGCAGGGAAGCTAACGCCCAAGACCGAGTAGCTATGGTCCAAGACCATTTTTCTGCGGGCTCTGCTGGGGCCCATTCGGTTAGTCAGCAGGATCATTTGTTGGGCTCTAGACATGAAGCTCAGCAGGAGGCTTTTGGGGAACAAAATAGCCTTATTCCGTTGAGATCAGTTTTGGATGTTGGAACTCAAAATGAGGCCGGTGCTTCGGCTGGGGACCACCAAACTAGTCCGTAGAAGAAGATTCTCCTTCAACCTCCGAATCCAATCACTACGATTCACAGCAATGTTATAGCTCAACCAAAAAGGCGTGGCCGTCCTAAGAAGGGTCAGTCAAAGGTGATTCTTCCTCCAACTGTTTTCTATCAGACCAGAGCTAAAACTTCTGCTGATAGAGGAGGCAATTCGGGAAACTTTACTGTTGACATTGCCAAGAAGGATAGCTCGGGTGATTGGAGTTTTAGCACGAAAATTGGTAAAAAGGCTTTTGATCTTGCTCCTTTGTTGCTTGAACAATCTTTAGACGTCCAGCAACGTCTTGAGAAGGGTGTCGAGGATAGTGAGGACGAGGTTATCCCTGATGCGTTTTCAGGAAAAGCTTTAACCCCTATTTCGGTTTCTAATCGTTTTCTGTGCTTGAACCCGGGTAGGACGCAAGCAGTGTAGGCGACAGTGTGAGCGGTTTCTTTTGTATTTGTCTTGCTTGGGTTTTTTTTTGCTATCTGTTTTGCTCTTGTAGCTGTATTGGTCTGCGGAAAAGGTCCTTGTTTGAGGACTACTTTCCTGGCTTTGTTCTATTTTTCTTGTAGAACATTTGCTTAATAAATTTTTAGCTTATCAAAAAAAATTATTATTATTATTATTATTATTATTATTATTATTATTATTATTATTATTTATGTTGTTAAATGTATTTCAGCCCAGGTACATTCCAACCACTGTCCAACCAAGGTACATTTCAAAGACCACCCACCTTACAACCCCGCTATCAACTATTACGACTACCCTGGGGCTAGTCAATACCACCAACAACACGACGACGGTAGAAACGGCACCCGGATGTTATCTTAGTCGTCCATTATCGGCCATGTACAACAAAAGAAGCCAATAGAAAAACCAAATGGCTCCTTGAGGTGGTCGAGCTCTTGATATGTATTTGAATACACACAAGAAAAGACCCTGTTAAGGGAAACTCCCAAGATGGTAGTTCCTTCTAGAGCACAATTTTCAAAGAGTTGTGGAAAGAGGGGAGTTTTGATCCATAAGAGTGTCCCTGTACAGCCATAAAGAGTCATTGGAACAGACGGTGCGAAGGTATGTCACCATTATGAGGAACTCAAAGGTTGATGAACGAAGTGGATGGACCGGAGAAATGTACAAAGATGAGGCCATAAGGATTTACAAGGCTACATCGAAGGGCAACGAGCCGAACAATTTCAACCTCAATCATTGGGTCTGGCTTTTGGCAGACAAAGACAAGTTCTGGGCGGAGGAAGGCACGACCGGGAATGTAAGACGATGGTTGAATGTGGCTGGTGCTTACAGCTCAACCCCACCCACTTGTCTACCCACCAATGATGAACATGTAACATATCTCAGTGGTGAGTTCCAACCGGAAATGGTATCCTCCGATCCTCCCGAGGGAGGTAGTATCCCAAGTGCCCCCCGTAAGTACAAGAGCGCCCGTTGGGCCAGAAGGTTGTGAAGAGGAAGAGGAATTTTATTTCAACCCAAGTACAAGCCACTACTGACATGGACAAAGCAAAGTATGAGAAGGCGGACAAAGTTCTGAGACTAGACGCCAAATTCGACAAGTATTACACAGAGTAAAAAAAATTGTAGAGCAAGGACACATCAGGCTTCGACGAGGACTAGATGCTCACTCACACAAGAATGTTGCCTTTAGTGTACGCACAATATGAGAATATCTAGGCTCATATTGACAAGCTCCAATAAAATTATACTACTTTTATTTATTTAATTTGTTATTTTATTAATTAATCAATGTAATATTTGATGTTTAGTTATTTTATTTATTAATTATAAGTTCAAGTTTAATTTTATTTTAGTTAATTTAATTTTTATTAATTAGTTTTATAAATTTTATTTAGTATTTTTAATTAATTCAGCAAAATATCAATTAATTATCCAATTAGCATCTACTCAGCATCCCTGCAGATCATGAGTCTCACACTATGAAACACAGCTCAATGTAAGAGACTCACTTCACAATTCAGTACAGTCACCACATGAGTCTCAACTCATGAGTCCCATATGAGAGTCCCTCATTATGCATGCTCTAGGAGAATCTCTAATACAAATAACACCATAAATTTTATTTGTAAGGGATAGTTGAAGGCATTCAAGAGAAAAAGTTGAAGAACCAAGTTAGGTTGAAACATTTCCACAATGCAAATGATTGACCTTTATATTGTTGGGCCTCAAATAGTTCTTTAAGTAAACATAGATAAACGAGTGAGGGTATTGACGAGTCAAAACACCGGTCTCTGAATTCGATGAAAATCAATTTGTTATCTCCGACTGGACTTTCAAATAAGTGGTTGAGTGTGCGTCCAATAATGTCTTGACTAAGTCTCACTAGGTTTTCTAAAGTCATGTCGTCTTTTGGAGGAGGTCTCGATAGATACTGGTTGGCGGATGCTAGCTAACTCAGGTTTAACCCATGAGGTGGCGGTTGAGGATGGGTGGCCAAAGACGGTCGAATGGGCCTCGAGCGCGTCTTCCTTATGGACAACCCACTACCTGTAGAAGGCCTCATTGGACCTGGCGAGGATGTTCACCAACTCTTTCCTCCTCTTGTGGTTGTCCATCCTCCGACTCCCCGTCATTTGGACCTTCTAGGGCCCTCTTCCTTGGCCCACTGTCTTGGGTGCTAGGAAGGCGTTGTTGGGACGTGTGCATCCCATTCCTGGCCTGCCAGACATATGAAGCACCTGAAAAGATGACCATGGAGAACCCGATAGAAAAGACCTTCCCGGGAGAATTTTAAAGCCGTCCAACACTAATCCCAGCCGGTCTCCCTTTGGATTAGTTAGGAGATAGGGGCCTTATAGCTAGGACCCTGTCAAGTTCTACCAGGTTCTCCATGGCCATGTGTCGAGGGCTTAGTCAGAAGATCGAACCTCATGATTGGCGGCCTTGCTAGTAATGGTCCAATTGTCTCCGCTACATCCGTATAGGCAGAAGCTTCGCCAAGAGAGGGACTCGTGGAAGGGGTTCCTAATCAGATAACATTCTCGCTCGAGACCGTTGACCTCCTTCGCCATCATGTCGAGGCCATATCTACCACTGAACAACCGTTTTCCCATTAGATTTGACGGACAATTTGAAGGCATTCGTACTGGAAGTGTACCCTCACTGGTAACTCACGACCCGAGAAACTGAAAACGACCGAGCGATAGAGAGGCTGATGGATATCCTTTCAGAACCAGATATTGAAGAACTCCCCCATCACTAATCCCATTGATCCGAAATCACGGTTAGACAACAACCCAATTTTTTTTTTCTGATGGTGAGCCCCATCGTTTTCATCGGACGTCCAAAAAAATGTCAAAGGCATGGGTCTAAAACTACAAACAATCGAAGCGTATCACCAACACTCCTCGTGGTGGAATATCCTCTAGAACTAGAAGTGGCCAGTTGAAACACTAGGGTTCTACTTTGCGTACACGATCCCGCACTGCCGTCGTTGCAAAGAAGAACGTCGTGGTTCCTTGACCGAGATCCTTGAGCACGACCTTTCCCATACCCCATGAGTTGATCATCACCCCTCGTAAGGAATTCATGTTGTATTTCTTTGTTGTTAAAAGCTTCTTACCAGTCCATACTCGCAGCAGACCTAGGTCGTGATGGCTGGTTCAATGGGAACATCAAAGACTTGATCCTCGTCCTAGGATATGCTGATAACGCCCAACCCTTCTTCAAGGGACATGATGTCCCTGATAGGAGGAAGATGAAGCATTCTACATGGCAGTGATAGTAGAAGACGGAAGGGTACGAGATCCATGATTATGTGAATAGTAATAACCGGAGCAATTGTCGGTCATGACATGCTAAATGGAAGTTCGATGAGGGGAAGATGATCGACGAGGAGAAAAAGTATAAATGAGGAGGATGAGGCCTGATTGGTGCTCTAAACGCGTATTTTCTTCCTCGGGTTGGTCACTTCCTATGAAGAACACGGTGGCATTTCAGGATGCTACAAAGAACGAGGGGTGACAGCTGAGGTGGGGGATGCAGACAAAGTAATGATAGGAGAGGTTGAAGTAGGGAGCCATAGAAACACATAATCCTTTTTTTTGGAAACTTAATAGTGTTAAAACAAGGTGAATCAGGTGGGAACTCAGATTTACGGTGCGAACCTACGAACTCGCGAACATAGTGGATACAGTTTACACATATAACATTCTATATTTGTGGTAAATATTCTCAAACCATAATTTTCTCAAACTGGGAATGTTGTTTTTGCAAAATATACTCTCTCAAACTAGAACGTTGTGTTCTCAAGCTATTTTTTCCTCATAATGGATGTTTTTTCAAACCATATCTACGACATTCTCAAACTATATTTTGGGTTTGTAGGTTCACACCGTAAGAAGGGTTCACTCCTGATTTTCTACCTATCTACTTGAATGGTAAGCGTAACCATATATTGAAATCAAATAAAATTATAACCCAAAGCGAGATAGGCAAAAGCGATAAACAAAAAGTAGAAAAGGCAAGTCCTAACAACATGGGACAAATGGTACGAAAAATAAAAGCTTGTTTTCTGAACCACTCCATTGAGATGTTTGGAGATTGATGTTGTGAGGAAACCGTTACATCGATTCCAAACAGAGAGCTAGAATAGAGCGTGCCTTTTCCAGATATTTGGCACCGAGGCAGACTGTATACTCTTCCATTAATTCAGTGCGTGTCGTCTTCCCTTGAACGATAGTGTAGGGCTTCATAAACGCGAGAGTATTGGCTCCCGAGATGGTAGAAGAGTATCATGTCAAAACTTGGTGGGACCATTGCCACCATATGTAAGAACCGCCCCGGTCGTTCCTGGTCAAACCAGAAGTTTTTAGCGAAAGTTGACTTTCTATCGAAAAAGTCAACCGATGTCACGCCCCGATTTCAGCGAACCGAACTCGGGACGCGAACTTTTAAAAACATGAACACTTGAAACCTGTTTTCAATAAAAGCTTTGACATTTCCATTTACTTCTCAAAATAATAGCATTTACAATACAAAAACGTCCCAACAAGTGGACAAGGTACAACATCCGTCACTAGACTCAACAAAAGTAAAGACCAGACTCCGCTCCAAGCTCCATGAACTTCAAGAGCTAACCTAGTCCGTCCGGTGATCAGTACCTGTAGGAAAAGCAGCTAGGGGTGAGCCTTCGCTCACCTCCACGGATAACAGACTGACTATGGCATAATTAGCAGAAAAAGCCAGTAACACTAAAACCAAACCCAACACCGGGACTACAGTCCCCAACTCAAGTACTCAACTGACCCACAACCCGTCACCTTCCTCAACAGACTCGACACTCGATAAAAACAGTGTAGACCCAATACAACCATCGACGACCTCCTCAAGGACTCGAACGAAACGACACAACACCAAACAAGATCACAAAGGATCGCACACCAGCTGCTCAGTAACCAATCTCAATCAGGTCAGGGTTCGACCTATCGCAATTCCTCGACACGAAGTCGGATCAGGCTGTCGACCTTTCAAACTCGCAATTCCTCGACACTAAGTCGGATCAGGCTGTCGACCTTTAAAACTCGCAATTCCTCGACACTAAGTCGGATCAGGCTGTCGACCTTTAAAACTCGCAATTCATCGACACTAAGTCGGATCAGGCTGTCGACCTTTAGAACTCGCAATTCATCGACACTAAGTCGGATCAGGCTGTCGACCTTTAGAACTCGCAATTCATCGACACTAAGTCGGATCAGGCTGTCGACCTTTAGAACTCGCAATTCATCGACACTAAGTCGGATCAGGCTGTCGACCTTTAGAACTCACCACCCCAGGTAACCACAATCACAATCACAGGCAAGTTCAATCACACAGGCACTCAAGGCCACTCAAGACACCTCAACAGTCAAGACTCGGGTTCAACAACCCCACGGGCACTCGCTGCCACTCAAGACACCAAATTAAATACACGGCTCTCATGGCCACCCCGACTCAACAATTAAATACGGGCTCTCAAGGCCACCCAAACTCAACAATTAAATACGGGCTCTCAAGGCCACCCAAACTCAACAATTAAATAAAGCGCACGACAACCTCCGGCATACTCGATGCCTCCAACAGTCCTAAAATCGCTAGTTTCACAAACAACCTCCGGGCATGGTCATATGCCTCCAGTAATTCAATTATCGCTAAGTTCTCTGTTCCTACGACACTACTAAGTGTCACATGCCTTTCTCTTAAACGCTACAATCCCGTATCATGCTTTTCTAATAATTAAATAAATCTACTCAACCCACGACACCCCGGTGTCACATGCAATTCTACCATTAACTTTCCCTAATCAGGGCCGAGATCCGGCTACTTTTCCCTACCTCGTATACAATCCCAAAAGCGCTCCAACAACACCCGAAGCACACTCAGTCACTCGCCGAGCTTCCCCTTGCCTCGGTCCGTAGCACGATCTAAAAGAACACAAATTTAAAGTACTTTTAAACTAGTACGAGTAAACCGAAAATTAATAAACTTAACGCCCAAACGTAACCCCGGCAATGCCGATCACTCCCAAACTTCCCAAATACTCGATATTGCCGATAAAGGACCCGTAAGGGCCAGATTCGCCCGACATGGCGAATCTGCCCGGTTTTGGTTAATTGCCTTCCGGGGCTCCAAAAGTCCCCGTTTTCGTTTCTACGGTCTTAGAATATTTCAAGGAACCCAACGCACTTGACGGAATTGAATTCCGACTTCTGAGTCAATTAATTAACGTTTAAAGTTTCCCAAAACCCGTTAATTACAACTTCTCCAATTTAATTCCAAATTTCGATTCGATTAAGGATAAAGTGGTCCGGGGGACGTTTTAAACCACCCGAACATTAAAACCCGAGCAACCGAGCACGTGGGCCCCACCCAAGAGGCTTGGCCGAGACCCTAGGGTTTGAGGGAGGGGCTCGGCCACCAAGTGGTGGCTGCTGCCACCTCCGGCCAGCCACCACATGGCCGGCCGGCCACCACCCACGGTGGCCGGAGCTCCTCCCGAGCCTCCGGTCACCGGAAAACGTGAAATTTCTCTCCCAAACACCTCTAAAACGTCTCCAACACCTCTCTAATCTCTACACAACCCTAAACCAAATTTTATAACCAAACCCTAGCTCTTGAAAATAATCGAAACGAGAATCGGTTCGGGTATTACCGTAGAGGAGAATGAGGGGAACGAGATTGCTCTTTGCTTTGACTCGATCCAAGGGCTCGATCACCAACCCTAGCCCAACCTTCCTTCTTCTCTCTTCTTCTCCTTCTCCTTCTCCTTCTCTCTCTAAAACCTCTCTTCCTCTTTCTAATTTTTAAAACAAATAACAACTAACTCCAATTCCTTTCCCTTTTACCCTATACTCGGCCAACTCACCACATCCACCCATTTTCCCTCCAAAAATTACACCACCATATACTTGACAAGTGTCAAGGTGGGTCCCATACCTTTTGGAAAATATCTAGTTGATATTTTCCAATCAGATTCGCGAAAAACGGACGTTTCGGGCTCCGAACGGGCACTTTTCCCAAAAATATTTTAAACTGGACGGGCTTCAAGGAAACGGCCCAACTAAGACCGCTACGACGACGGCTAAGCTTTTCGGGTCCAAAACGGTCCTCGAATGGACCAAAACGTCGCTCGGGTGACTTTTCCAGCGAAAAATCAATCTTTCCCAAAATGACCAGGAAGTTGCCCTGAGTCCCCCGTAACTCATTTTAGTCGATAACGGGGTCAACTTAAGTCCGGCATGACCCTCGGGGTCAATTTAAGTTAAGTTAAGTGTCTGTCTTAAAATTTTTAAATTTTCCTGTTTTTCGCAGGTTTGACTGACGTTGACCAGAAGTGGTTATTACAACCGATGACTCCGGGAGTCATTCGGGACGTTTCCGGGGTCCAAAAAGCTTAGCCGTCATCACGGTTAACTTAGTTGAGCCGTTTCCTTTCCGGGGACTTGGTTTGTGAAAAATTCAACACGGGTCAAATGACGCCGATTTAAGGACAAACCGATTAATTTATAAGTGCTGAATTTAATTGGAGTGGAGGTGCTCCCTAGTTGGACACTTGTCCCTAAAAGCTTGGAGGGGTAGTTTGAGAGTCAAAAAGACTCATGTGTCCCTAAGATGAGTGGTCTTAGAGAGATAAGGGTGGAAGGTATTTAGGGAACATCAAAAAGGGGGTTAAAGGCACAAAACCCTAGACAATTTCAGCAGTTGAGTGTTGGTGGCCGAAATTGGTGTAGAGAGAAAGAAGAAAAAGTGTTTTGGAGACTTGAAGGAGAAGAAAGGAGGAAAATTGGAAGCTTGAAGCCCTTTTCTACCCAAAACCACACCAAACCTCTTGTTTCTTCATCTATTCATCACCCTCAAGGTAAATCCATTTCCTATTTTCGTTTTTGACTGATTTGGTTCATGGGTTTTGGATTTTGATGGTTGGATTTTGATTTATGGAGTAAAAAGGAGATTGGAGGTTGGATTTATTATGGTTTGAGGAGTTTTGTTGATGAACCATGTTGGTTGTTGAAGTAGAGACGTTTTAGGACCTGTTTTGGAGCTTGGGGTGGTCTTCAATGGAGGTTTTGGAGGTTAAAATCATGAAAACCGAAACTGGAGGAAGAAGAAGGCGGGCTGTTCCAGACCCGTCACGGATCCGTGACGGGCATCGTGACGGGAGACGTCATGGCTCCGTGAGGCGACCCGTGACGGCGTCAGGCACGGCTCCGTGACGAGAACCGTGACGGTTCGGCCCATGGATCCGTGACCCGAACCGTGACAGACCCATTTTGGGCCCTTTAGCCTGTGTTTGGACCTTGGGCTTATTTTGGTGTTTCCTCGTTAATTCAATTCGAATTTAGTACTGATTCGGGTTTTGTTTGTGTGGCCAAGACTTGAGGCCCGAGATCGACGGAGGAGGAGACCCGAGGGCGCCGTGAAGTGGAGGAGGAAGAAAGCCAGGACGTCAGCAGCTAGGAGACGTAGCTGTTTGGTCTTCTTGAGGTAGGGATCGTAGCGGATACCGGTTCGATTGTGGAAAGTTACTAGTATGCCTATAGGTTGTTTTTACTTAATTTAAATTGTTAGAATTGCATGATTAGGAGGTGAGGAACGAGTGTATTGAGGGATAGCTTACATGCCATGTCGAGCCGTAAGTTTGGGATTGTTATGCTGGTAGAAATGCATGCGGGCCTTGGCAAGCCCTTAGGTTCTGTGTTATTTGAAATGCCTTGTCTTGAGTGAGATGCATGTGTGTAATTTAGGCTTTGGTAGATCGAGAAGCATGTTTTAGTGTTAAGTGTTGTACTGTGTTGTTCTTATTCTTGGGCAAGTGTGCCATGCGTGTTATGACGTGAATCATTGCTTGTGAATTGGTCGGGTGGTTGATAGACCGACGTGAATGGTTGTGGTAAGATTGTTGGGCTTGGTAAGCCGTGTTTGAAATATGGCATTGCGATGCGTGTTATTATCTTGATGTGTGTTCCACGAGGAGTTGTATTCTGGTATGGTACCTACGACCGAGGGGGTACGCCGGTGTAGGGTAGTACCTAGGCCGACGGTGTGGTCCCACGTATGCGCGGTCCCCCGGGTAGTGGTTATGGTACGATACCTACATCGAGGGGGTATTCCGATGTGGGATATCTAGGCCGACGGTTTGTGTTGACACTTGGTGTCGTGTTTTGGCTCTAGGAGTCGTGCCCCGAAGGAGTGACAGGAAGATGTCTAGGCCGATGGAAATTCTGGTATGACGTATTGTGATTGTGCCCCGAGTGTTTTACGGGAAGATATCTAGGCAGATGCTATGTGTTCCGGTGTGATATGATAGAGTCGGGCTGTGGACAGCCGGCAGAGTAGGGGACTGCGGTACGGGACGTGTTTGTGATTCACTGTTTACGCTACTTGATTGATCTGTTAATTGATGTGGTTGCAGTTTGTGCTTGGTCGTTTGAGTATGTTTGTGAGTGTGGTTGGTCTTGAGTTGAGGTTGTGGTTATGAGTTCCGTTGGGAATTAGTTGTGTGTTGTACTAGTTGCCCTAATTGGACGGTTACCCGTGGTAGTGAGCGCTTGCTTATAACCTTAACTACTTTTCCTACTGAGCGAAAGCTCACCCCCTTTCTTGTTGTTTTTCAAGTCCTGAGCGGGATGTGTACTAGTCGGATACTCGAGGCTCGGGAGCTAACGAGGGTCCTAGACTAGCGTTCTAGAGACGTACTGTTTTCTTTTATTAAACCTCTCTACTGTATGTTTTTATCGAGCTGTTGACTAGTGGTTAATTTTCGGAGTTTAAAATTGTTATTTGAGACTATTTCGGCTTTAACTTTGTTCTAAATTATTATTGTTTTAGTTCACGTCTCGAGTCCGGTAAAAACCGAATTTAGGGCGTGACACCGTATGTCCAATGAGGCGGTATTGTCGGTCGACCACCCACTGGACCCCGAATTCCTCATTGGGCGAAGCGAGGGTGCTTGTTGCCCCTCATCGCTGCTCTGATGCTCCATCAGAGTGTGTGAATCCCTCGGATCCGATATTCAAAAGTTCTCCTATCGGGTGATCCCTACCTAGGACGGACCCCATAGCTACACTAGGGATACCCTCTGACCACTCCATTGTACGATGCATAGTCTTCAACCTTCGTCGGTCCAAACAGTTATGTGAGACCCACACAACACCACCATGGGTGTACCATAGAGGAATCTTTCCCACCGACAATGGAGTTTCCATAGCCACGCGACAAACTTGATCCCATCGCCTCTACCTCCGAATACCCATCGCTGACATTCCGGTCCATAGCCTTCCCTCCCCGTGAGAGTGCCACTGAGGGCACAAGCATTAGTATTTTTCGTCTCAGTGAAAACGAGGACCACACCCACGGAAGATGTGTCGATTGGGATCGAGCCCTCGTTGTACAAGCAAACAAGCATCCCTTCGCCCTCTGTTGTTGTCTCCGTGCTCCGTGAGTGCACCAATACAGGACCTATCAACCCTCTCCCTAATCATAGTCGGACGCAAAGAGAGACACCAAATATGACAGCCCTTACACAAAGAACACCACCCGAAAATGCCATTACTGTAAAAGTAGAGAACATGACGGCTAGGTCAGAAAGGAGACACTTTTGATCATATAGGAATTTTATTAGATGAAAACTAAAAGTACAAACGCACCAGAAAGAGGAAGACAGAAGAAGGAGTGAAAACAAAAGTAAACAAATTAAAAGGGTAAGACTTGATTCCTGATTCGTAGGCACCAGACGCTAAGTGTATAACAATAAGTCCTGACTCGTAGGTACGAGACGTTAACCTTTGAACAAAAGTCTCGGCTATTTCAGGAAGGCGGTATACGAGGCGGAGGAGAAGACCAAATTGTTGTCTGCCTAGGTCTCTTGGGACGTATAAACACCGTTGATGGGGTCTGGGGAATAACTTGAGATATGTCCGCCGACGGGATCATTAGATTGGAGAACATGATGTATAGATAATCTGTAAAATCCGTTTGAGTGAGTTGTAACTCCTCTTTTATTTTAAAAGATGTCTAATTTAAATATGTGGTGGAAAGACGATTATTGTTGTTGGTAGCGTAGAATTAAAGAGTTTTGCAAAGGATAATCCATATCAATCTCGTACCAAGGTTAATAGTGAATCCTCATCCTTCTTGCAAAGGATTCAGGGAGACATATGTGGCCCTATTCATCCAACAAGTGGACTGTTCAGTTATTTCATAGTCCTGATAGATGCATCCAGTAGATGGTCTCATGTTTGTTTGTTATCAACGCGAAATGTTGTGTTTGCTAAATTGTTGGCACAAATGATTAAATTAAGGGAACATTTTCCTGATGATCCAATTAAGTCTATTCGTCTTGATAATGCTGGTGAATTCACATCAAAGACGTTTGATGATTATTTCATGTCTTTGGGGATTGATATTGAACATCTCGTTGCACATGTCCATACCCAAAATGGTTTAGCAGAACCTTTTATTAAGCGTATACAGATAATTGCACGAACATTATTATTGCAATCACAATTATCTGTTTCTGCTTGGAGACATACTGTATTACATGTTGCATCTTTGATTTGTTTAAGACCTAGTGCTTATCATCAATATTCTCTTGTACAACTTGCATGTGGTCATCAATCTGATATATCCTATTTGAGAACTTTTGGTTGTGCTTGCAAGTTCCTATTGCACCCCCAGCGCACAAAAATGGAACCCCAACGACGTTTGGGGATTTATGTTGGTTTTGATTCACCATCCATTATCATTTTTCTTGAACCTCAAACGGGTGATATGTATATTGCAAGATTTGCATATTGTCATTTTGATGAGACAACATTTCCACCTTTAGGTGAGAAGAATAAGCCTCCTGAAGTAAGACATGAACTCTCTTGGAGAGTAAATTCTCTATCTAATCTAGACCCGCGTACATCATAATGTGAAACTGAAGTATAAATGATAATCCATTTGCAAAATATTGCAAATCAAATGTCTGATGCATTTACAGATACATCAAAGATAACAAGGTCATATATAGATGCAAACAACGTACCAGGAAAAATTAATGTTAATGGTGATACTGCAAAAGCAGCAGTTGACTCCTTTAGTACATGCCAGAAGCGTGGGAGGCCAGTTGGGGCCAAATCGTTGTTCCTCAAAAACGAAAAAAACTGACGAATAGAGAGTGTGAAAAAATCTCATTATCAGAGTCGGTTCCAGAAGAACCAAACGTTCCGAAAATACCGGAAGGCTCCAATACTCTTAATGAATTACAAGAGAAAAAAATGAGGAGGTTCATATGGACTTTTCACACATAAATGAGACTTGGAATCGAAACTCGATTATTGTTGATGAAGTTTTCGCATTTGCGGTTGCCAATGATATAATAAATGATTTTGATTTTGAGCCACGTAGTATTGACGAATATCGTCAAAGGCATGATTGTCCAAAATGGGAAGAAGAAATTCAGGTAGAATTGGTTTCACTAGCAAAACGTCAAGTATTTGGGCCCATCATCAAAACACATGTTGATGTTCAACCCGTTGGGTATAAATGGGTGTTTGTGAGAAAACGAAATGAGAACAACGAAATCGCATGATATAAGGCGAGACTTGTGGCCCAAGGTTTTTCTCAACGGTCTGGAGTCGGTTTTGACGAAACATATTCACCTGTGATGGATATGATTACTTTAAGATATTTAATCAGTTTAGCAGTCGCTGAGAGACTCGATATGTACATGATGGACGTAGTCACTTCTCAACTTTATGGTACGTTGGATAGCGATATTTATATGGAACTCCCTGAAGGATTGAAATTGCCTGAAGCAATGAAAAATAGTCCAAGAAATCTGTTTTTGATAAAATTACAAAAGTCGTTGTATGGATTAAAGCAATATGGGAGTACCTTACTAAAGAAGGTTATAAGAATAACATCATATGTCCATGTGTATTCATAAAGAAAACAAACTCTAGGTTTGTTATTGTAGCAGTGTACGTCGATGATATAAATCTGATTGAGACTCCAAAAGAAATCCTCAAAACTACAGAATATTTGAAAAAGGAATTTGAAATGAATGATTTGGGGAAAACGAGACATTGTCTCAGCCTGCTGATTGAACATATTTCTGATGGCATTGTGATCCATCAATCTGCATATATTGAGAAATCATTGAAGCGCTTCAACATGGATAGCGCGTATCCACTCAGTACCCCAATGGTCATCCGATCTTTAGATCTGAAGAAAAATCCATTTCGTCCCAAAGAAACAGATGAAAAGATAGTTGGTCCTGAAGTACCATATCTGAATGCAATTGGGGATCTATTATACTTGGCACAATGCACACGACCAGATATATCATTTGCAGTAAATGTGCTTGCAAGGTTCAGTTCATAACCTACTAGACGACATTGGAACGGACTTAAACATATATTTCGTTACTTAAGTGGAACGAAGGACTTGGGTTTATTATACTCAAGGTCCAAAGAGAATGTTGGCCTAGTTGGATATGCAGATGCATGATATCTATTAGATCCCCATAAAGCTCGCTCCCAAACATGATATGTTTTCACATGCGATGAAACAACAATTTCCTAGCGCTCAACAAAGCAGACTTTGGTTGCAACGTCATCCAATCATTCAGAAATTCTAGCATTACATGAAGTCAGTCGAGAGTGTGTGTTCTTGCGATCAATAATTCAACATATACGAAGCACAATTGGCATCCCTCCAGCAAACTCACCTTCCATGATATATGAGGATAATGCAGCTTGTATCGCTCAAATAAGAGGATGCTACATCAAAGGGGATAGAATAAAACATATCTCTACAATTCTTTTATGCTCATGAGCTCCAAAAGAGTAATGAGATAGATGTGAAGCAAGTTCGATCCAGTGAAAATCTTGCTGACTTATTCACCAAAGATTTATCGACATCAACTTTTAGAAGCTAGTATATGGAATTGGCATGCGCCGACTTAACAAGCAACCAAAGTAACCATGTCGGTTTTAGGGGGAGCAACAATTAGGGGGAACGAGAATTGTGTGTTGCACTCTTTTTCCCTCATTCAGGTTTTATCCCACTGGTTTTTTCTGAAAAAGTTTTTAATGAGGCAACTTGAAACACATGCAACATTACTCTATGACTGGTGGTGTCCAAGAGGGAGTGTTGTAAATAAGTGGACACCACCATCATAAATGGTGATGGTCCATGTCATCTCATGAGAAAATTATGCAGCATGTTTTCTGCATAAAGGGGAGCCAATAATGTGCTTCCCTTCCATAAATAGGGACCCATATAAAGAAGAGTAACACAACCAAAAATTTCAAGAAACTACTTGGTGATTTTCTCTCCTCCTACGGCTCATACTCAAAGCCAGCCCTGAGGCCAAGCAGCCCTTGCCATGGCTTGGGGCTCAAGAAAAACAAAAAATATTTGAGGGTATATATGTAATTTTATATAAATAATAAAACATTAATTAATTAGTTTAATTAGTGAGGGATACGAAGCGTTTTTACACACTGAATCAAAAAACCAGACGAGTTCTATTTCCCGTTTAACACATCAACTAAATTCCAGTTTGATTCTTCTGATAACACTGCGGCAGTAAAATTCCAGTTTGATTGTTCAATTATCGTATGTTCTGTGATCTATGATCTATCCAAGTAAGCTTCAAATTTCATATGTTTTGAGTTTGAGCAATTTATTGATTAGTTTCATAGGGTTTGATTGTATATTTGTATTGGCTGTAATTCTATCTCTACTAATACTTTCTGTGGACAATCAAGATGTATATACTTAGCAATTTTCCCAAGCCATCATGTCATTAAATGAATGACTTAGTGTTAAATATTTTTTTAGTTTGCTGAATGTTGAATTGCTGATTAAGCCATTAAGGTTTGTGGTGGTGTTGAGTACTTGGGTTTACTCATTTTAGTTTGCTGATTAATGTGTTACTCTACATTTTTTCATCTATATAAGTATTCTTGATGCTACAAAACTTATATTTTCTTTCTTCTTTGTACACACTATGGTATTTATTTTGTTTGAGCCCTTGACAGATTTGTGATTATACACAAACATTTGATTTACGATGAAAAAACATCGTTCCGAAGCTCAGATAAGAAAAAAATGTCAACAACAAGCTGAGTTTTTGAAGGACTATGCTAAAGGTGGGGAACTTTTAAAGTGGATGAAACCAACAAATATTGTTGGTGGTGAATCCAGTAATGTAGATGTTGATGATGCCGGAGAAAGTGAACATATATGATCATTGTTGATAATAACAACACAATTCTTGGAGATGAAGAGTTATTGCCCAACAACGAAGAAGATTCTGGTAATAATGCAGATGACAATGCTAATGAGAACGAAGCTCGAGAAGATGCAGGTTTAGTGAATGACATTGAAGTCGAAAATGTTACTTCCGAGAATGTTGGTGATCTTGGAGACGGGGATGGTGAACCTATAGATATCTGTGACCTTGGAAATTGGGGTAAAATCGATAATAAATTCAGAGACTTCATGGTTCAGAAAGGCCCAATAAGAGTAGAACTTGACGACTCTCGTTATCCTTCCGATGATACTAGAAGACATTTTTCAAACTCCTATTACTCTCAAAAGCTAATGAATGGGGAGAAAGAAGATAGAAAGTGGCTTCTTTATTCAAAAGTTGCGAAGAAAGTTTTTTGCTTCTGTTGCAAGTTGTTTAGCCACAAAAGTCTTCTAGCTTTCTCGCTTCCACGGTAGATGATAATTGGAGAAACTTTAGAAGGAGTCTTAAAGAGCATGAAGTTGGTAGAGATCACATTAGATGTATGCATTCGTGGAAAGAATTAGAAAGAAGATTTAAGAGTGATGCTACTATTGACAGAGACGTGCAACAAGCCATTAACAAGGAAAGGGAGCATTGGAAGCAAGTTCTGATTAGGATTTTTGCAGTGGTTAAGACTCTTGCTAAAAACAATATGGCTTTCCGTGGAGATAATGAGAAGATTGGCGATGAGAACAATGATAATTTTTTGGGTATAGTTGAGATGCTAGGTGAGTTTGATCCAGTTATGAAGGAGCATATTCGGCGCATTCATGGTAAGTAAATTCATTATCATTATCTTAGTCATAAAATTCAGAACGAATTGATTCGGATGCTAGCTGGAGAGTTGAAATCATTGATAATCAAGAAAATTCAGGATGCGAAGTGTTTTGCAATGATACTTGATTGCACTCCTGACCTAAGTCATGAAGAGCACATGACACTTGTTATTCGATGTGTGAACACATCAACCGATCATGCCAAAGTTGAAGAATATTTCCTCCAATTTATAAAGGTTGATGATACATCCGGAGAAGGGCTTTTTGATTCACTTACAAAGGCATTACATGATCTCAACCTAGATATCGATAATGTGAGGGGGCAAGGGTGTGATAATAGAGCAAATATGAAAGGTAAAAACAAAGGTGTGCAGAAAAGACTACTCGACATAAATTATAGAGCATTTTATACTCCATGCGGATGTCATAGTTTCAATCTCACACTTTGTGACATGGCCAACTCATGTGATTTGGCAATCTCATTCTTTGGAATTGTGCAGCGTGTTTATTGCTTGTTTTCTTCTTCTACAAAGAGATGGAGTGTTTTTACTGAAGCAATTGGAACTAATGGCATCACTGTGAAGCCATTGTCTGAAACTCGTTGGGAAAGTCATCTTGTGTCACGCCCCAATTTCAGTGAACCGAACTCGGGACGCGAACATTTAAAATAATAAACACTTCGAAACCTTTTCCATTAAAATCACTTTAAAATACCAGTTTAGTTCAACAAAATAATAATTACAACTCAAAATAAAACGTCCCACAAGCGGAAAAAATGCGAGGTATCCGTCGCTAGACCAAAAAGTAACTCGGACTCCCGCTTCAAGCTCTTCAAGCTTCGGAAGCTCACCTAGTCCGACCTGCGACAAGTACCTGTAGGAAAAGCAGCTAGGGGTGAGCGTTCGCTCACCACCACGGATAACAGACTGACTATGGCATAATTAGCAGACAAATCCGGTAACACCCCAACCGACCCAAAACCGGGAATACAATCCCCAAACTCAAGTAACTCAACTGACACACCACCCGTTACTTTCCTCAACAGACTCAACACTCGATAACGTACTGTAAACCCGACACAACTATCGACGACCTCCTCCTAGGACACGACAGAACGAATATGTAATGCCAAACAAGATCACAAAGGATCGCACACCAAACAAGATCACAAAGGATCGCATTCCTGTTGCTCGGTAACCTCCCTCACGCCCTTTACCAATCTCAATCAGGTCAGGCGGTCGACCTATCGCAATTCCTCGACACAAAGTCGGATCAGGCTGTTGACCTATCGCAATTCATCGACACCAAGTCGATCAGGCTGTCGACCTATCGCAATTCATCGACACCAAGTCGGATCAGGCTGTCGACCTATCGCAATTCATCGACACCAAGTCGGATCAGGTTGTCGACCTATCACACTCACAACCCCAAACTAGGTAACCACAATCACAAACACAACCAAAGCTCAACAAACAGTAACAATACCTGTCCAACACTCCACGACACTCAAGGCCACCCAAGACGCCTCAACAGTCAAGACTCGGGTTCAACAACCCCACGGGCACTCATGGCCACCCCAAACACCAACGGTAAGACACGGGTTCGACAACCCCCCACGGGCACTCATGGCCACTCAAGACACACTAACGGTCAAGACTCGGGTTCAACAACCCCACGGGCACTCATGGCCACCCAAGACTCCAACGGTAAGAAACGGGTTCAACAACCCCCCCACGGGCACTCATGGCCACTCAAGACACACTAACGGTCAAGACTCGGGTTCAACAACCCCACGGGCACTCATGGCCACCCAAGACTCCAACGGTACAACACGGGCTCTCATGGCCACCCAAGACACTAATAATCAAATACGAGCTCTCATGGCCACCCAAGACACCAACAATCAAATACGGGCTCTCATGGCCACCCAAGACATCGAGAATAAAATACGGGCTCTCATGGCCACCCAAGACATCGATAATAAAATACGGGCTCTCATGGCCACCCAAGACATAATTTAAACAATCAACCTTCGGGCATGGTCATATGCCTCCAGTAATTCTAATATCGCTAAGTTCTCTGCTCCTACGACACTGCTAAGTGTCACATGTCTTTCTCATAAACGCTACGTTCCCGTATCATGCCTTTCTAATATTCGATAAACCTAAATAACCCACGACACCCCGGTGTCACATGCAATTCTACTGTTAACTTTCCCTAGTCAGGGCCGAGATCCGGCTACTTTTCCCTACCTCGAGTAATTCTCCAAAAGTGCTCAACTAAGCCCCGGCGTGATCCCAGTCACTCGCCTAGCTTCCCTTTGCCTCGGTCCGCAACTTGATCTAAAAGGACACAATTTTCAATGCACTTTAAACTCGCAGGAAATAAACTGAAATTTAATGAACTTAACGCCCAAACGTAACCCCAACAATGTCGATCACTCCCAAACTTCCCAATTACTCGACATTGTCGATAAAGGACTCGTAAAGGCCTAATTCGCCCGACATGACGAATCTGCCTGGGTTTTGTAAATGCCCTTCCGGGGCTCCAAAAATTCCCGTTTTCGTTTCTACGGTCTTAGAATAATTCAAGGGTTCCTATGCACTTGACGGAATCGAATTCCGACTTCCGAGTCAATTAATTAACGTTTCAAGTTTCTAAAACCCGTTAATGACAACTTTTCCAATTTAATTCCAAATTTCGATTCGGTTATGGATAAATGGTCCGGGGAACGTTTTAAACCACCCGAACACAAAACCCGAGCACCCGAGCACGTGGGCCCCACCCGGCCAAGCTAGGCCGTGGGTGGCTAGGGTTCCTTGGGGCTCGGCCACCATGGTGGTGGCTGGTCCCAGCTCCTGCCAGCCACCCCATGGCCGGCCGGCCACCACCCACGGTGGCCGGAGCTCCTCCTGAGCTTCCGGTCACCGGAAAACGTCAAAATTTACCTCCAATCACCTCCAAAATGTCTCCAAAACCTCCCCAACCTCAATACAACCCTAAACCATTCATTTTAACAAAACCCTAGCTTTGAAATTTTACAAAACGAGAATCGGTTCGGTATTTACCAAAGAGGAGGATGAGGTGAGCTTGAATCTCTAAATTTTGAGATGATCAAATGGTGGAGATGACGTGAATAGTAGCCCCAAACCCTAGCAACCTCTTTCTCTATTCTTCTCCTTCTCTATCTAAACTCTCTTCTCTTCTTTTTTCTATTTTTTTTTCTCTTTTGTTTAAGTGTTGGCCGAACCCTATAACCCCCATCACCACTCATTTTCCCACCAAAACTAACACCACCACTTGTTGGGCAAGTGGCAGGGTGGGTCCCACACCTTTTGGAAAATATCTATTTTCCAATCAGATTCGCGAAAAATCGGACGTTTCGGGCCCCGAACGGGCACTTTTTCCAAGAAATTACGAAACTTGGCGGGCTACAAGGAAACGGCTCAACTAAGAGCGCTGTGACGACGGATAACCTTTTTGGATCCAAAACGGTCCTCGAATGGACCAAAACGTCGCTCGGTTGACTTTTCCAACGAAAAGTCAACTTTTCCCAAATTGACCAGAAAGTTGCCCTGAGTCCCCTGGAACTCACTTTGGTCGATATCGGGGTCAACTTAAGTCCGGTATGACCCTCGGGGTCAATTTAGGTCAAGTTAAGTGTCTGTCTTAAATTTTTTAAATTTTTCCTGTTTTTCGTAGGTTTGACTGGCGTTGACCGGGAGTGGTTATTACATCTTGAGAGTGTGTCTGCTATTAGATTCCAAATTCTAGAGATAAAAAAAGCACTGCTTAAGTTACCAAAAACAAAAGATGATCCTAAGACACAAAGTGATACCGAGGCATTGCTAGGAAAGAAAGGAATTCCGAGTTTATAATTTGTGTTCGGTACGGTCATTTGGCATGATATTTTGTTCTCTATTAATGTAGTCAGTAAGTTATTGCAGGCAGAAAATATGGACATCGATATTGCGATTGATCAACTGAGAGGGTTGATTTCCTACTTTCAAAATGCTCGGGAGCATGGATTTGAAAAGGCTATGGAAGAAGCAAAGAAGATAGCACGTAAATTAGGTATTGAACCTATACTCAGTGAATCACGTTTCAGAAAAAGAAAAAAAACTGTTTGATGAAAGTGGTGAAGAAGATGTGGTATTGTCAGCTGAATAAGATCTTAGAGTGAACTATTCATTCGTTTACTAGATTATGTCGATTCATCACTTCAGTTCAGATTCGATCAGTTTCAGTTATATGAGAAGACTTTTGGTTTTTTATTCAATGTGAGAAAGTTGCAGTCTGCAAATGATGATACTCTGAAGGCTTCTTGCATCAACCTTGAAAATTTTCTAAATCATGGCGATGCCTCTGATATTGATGGGAGGGATTTGTTTCTTGAGTTAAGAGTCTTGAAAGAATGCTTGCCTCTTGGAACTGAAAAGGCAATTGAGATTATAAATTGTTTGAAGATGATGGAAGGGTGTTATCCTAATGCTACTATTGCTTACAGGCTTCTTTTGCCTATACCAGTTACAATTGCTTCTGCTGAAAGGAGTTTTTCAAAGTTAAAACTGATCAAGTTTTATCTTCATTCTACGATGTCACAAGAGAGGCTGAATGGTTTGTCTATGATCTCAATTGAGAAAAATCTGCTTCTAGATATTGATTATGAAAGATTGATGATTGATTTTGCTAGCAAAACTGCGAGAAAAACAATTTTTCAAAATTGACGAGCATATATGCATTTTAGGTATTTTCAACTTACTTGGTTGTAATTCTTATTTTTGTTTGCATTCGTTCATTATTAACACTGCTTCTTTTTTCTTTTTCTTTTTATGTTTTTGAAGGTTTGGCGTGGAGCCTTCTCTCAAGATTATGAATTCACTTTTGTATTGCATATTTCTTTGTTGGAATGTTGGAGTTCACTGTTGTCTTCTATTTCATGTAAGTACTCTCACTCACTATGTTTACTCAGTTATCTTCTATATGTTGTGTGAAGATGGAAGAGGTTGTTTTGTGACTAGCAACTTCCTTTGGCGCCTTTTATATATGCCTTTTTAGTCTTAACTTTTGTATTATCTGTCATATTTGTGATGTATGCTTTTACTATAAATTGTTCCATGCGGTTGTGGGTTGTGTGTCATTGTGTTCCTATCAAAGGAACAACACGTGTAGCTACTGTGGTTACCATTTCTATGTTGATAGTGGTTAATGGAATAATGAAATTATTGTTCAATTGAGTTCCCCCTTTCTCATCCAAGACTATATTGACCATAAACTTTTGGTACAACTCTTTGTGATATTGATGAATTTGCATATTAAGATGTGATATTGATGAATGTAATATTATACGGTTTCGGTAAAAAAAATCGATTATAAGGGGCTCAAAAAAGTGAGTCGTTTGGGGCTCCAAATTCTCAGGGCCGGCCCTGCTCATACTTCATAAAACCTTGTGTTTGTTTTAATATCACCATTTAGTTTTTTTTTATAAGCAATTTTTTTTATATAAAAACCAAGCCTTAAAAGATAAAGGCAAGGTCAAGGCAAAGCCTCAGGAGAACTTACAAACAAGAACCAAAACATGGTAATGGCTACAGGCCAAACAAACAGGATGGGTCTAACACATCCTATACCCAAATTTCTCGACCATTAAGCAAACTAAATGCTGGATGTGTACAGAATAACTGAAACAAAGGTCTATCAACATGAAGATTAACAATACATAAAACAGAGCACATCCAGCAAGAACAAAACA
Organism: Erodium maritimum; assembly: GCA_963921825.1. Lineage (NCBI taxonomy): Eukaryota > Viridiplantae > Streptophyta > Magnoliopsida > Geraniales > Geraniaceae > Erodium > Erodium maritimum. The sequence continues at coordinate 110,229,418 of OY997588.1, read as the reverse complement.
ACAACTGAGCCAACAAGGGCAACACAACAACTAATGAACAACTGAGATAAAACAAAGCAACTGATCTGACCGTCAAGATAAACCAATGAAGACCAACTAGGGATGCCTCAAAGAAGAAAAAGCCCCTTCTGCGCAGCAACAAATAATCCCACACCAAGAATCACTACCTGCAGAACACTACCTCTAACACCCGCAAGAACAGACACCTCCAAACCCTAAATCCAACCTGACCACCACTTCAAAACAGGGCCCATAGCCGAACACCTCATGTCGGCCAACACCACAATACCATGAGGCCCCAACCACCACTTGTGGTTGAGGAGAGGAAGAGAAGGACAGATCCAGACGGAGGGCGGAGGATACCTGAGAGGAGCAGCCGTACTGAATCAACACGGACCCAGGGTGAGTAGCTGGAACTCCAAAGGCAATCCAGGAGCAAAACAGGGTACACTGGCACTAATCCGCTACAATCCCCACGAAAGACGATGGAGAAAGTCGTCCCACCCGAACACAATACCAAACCCCGAGGGAGAGAAAACGCCGCTACTACACCAAAGGAACAACTTGCCAAGAATCAGGGGGGACAGATCACCCAGTCTTCCGTAATCCGAAGGATAACCCACCTCCCGTCAACACTAAGAGATGTTCCAAAGGAGGAAAACCAGCATCTTTCGATACCGAGTGAAAAATCCCCACAAGGTCCCGTAACCCATAAAATCCCCGGGTTGGACTCTGACGCCGCCGGTCAGCATCGGAAACGGTGAGTCCGACCTCTTTGAAAACCAGAGAGAAGAGATTTTGAAAGGAGAGGGACCAAACCTAATAAATCTCCAAGAAAAAGCGAACCCTCGCAACCGCGCCACCAAATCAAGGCGAAAAAAGCTCGCCACGAAGAGGTCCTCTCCACGACACAAAGAGATCTGAACCCAAGCCAACTTGGCCAACCCCTTCCTGGAGAACAAACTGCTCCAACGAAGCTCGGAACCCCAACGACTGAGAAAAGGGGAGAAAAAGTGGATCTAGGGTTTAGAGACCACCAAGAGGCAAGAAACAATCGGCACGGAGCGGTTCAGAGACGCGATTCCCAGATCTACGACGAATCCCCATTAGTTAATAGTCTCCATTTAACAAACACTTCAAACTATCACTCATATTTTAGATCTCATTTTAATTAATCATATTACAACAGCTGTGGGGGTTGTTGACTACGCACAGCCACAAATAAAAAAAAAGGAGATGAAGCCCTTACGACTTACGACTACAGGCGTAGGTACCGGAAATATATGATATTTTTATGCGTATACGTAGTCATGTATAAAACACGTATAAATTTGTGGGGATTTCGTAATTATCCGTAAGTTAAATTAAATGTCGGTAGTTGCAGGTATCCGGCGGCTAAGCATTCCGTATTAGGCGGACCCTTAACTTCATTTTCTTCTGCTTCTAGGAAGCTACTCTGCTCTCTCCGCTCCACCTTTCTCAGTATTTCATCACCAAGCAATCTTCTTTACCGTCTTACACGATAGTTTGTGGGAGACCAATCTCTGGGTTCATTGTTTTGAGCTTTAATTTCACCATTTCTTGTTCAATTTGATCTTTCATGATAGCATGACTTGGTCTCAGGTTGAAGCAAGTGCTGGTCAACGTTTGTGCTGATTTGTATCACTCCTCCTTCTCTACTTGATATGTTCATTTCCGTGCTCCCATATAAGACTCAGGTTCCTGATTTAACTTGTTGCTCCAAGATCTCAGCTTTTTTACACTTAGTCACGTGTTTAATGACATCCTAATTAACTGTTATTAGGGATTAGCTCTCTGGGTTTTGTTTGATAGAAAGCTTGACGCATTGGGAAAGAGAATAAGTTCTTGGAGTATATTCTTTCCTGGTTTTGGTATTGCTTGTTAGAACAAAGTGAGTTATTTGGGGATAAATTAATGGTCATGGATCAACAATTGGGTGGGTTGAAATTAGATGATGAGATGTTTCCGTTTGTATCTGATGGGGATATGGTAAATGGGTTCGGATTGGGCAACTCATTTGCTCATCAAAACTTCATAGATATTCCTCTGCCGCCTGATCTAGTTCCATCTTCAAGTGTGAACGATTCAAATGAAGATTTTGATTTTAGTGATGTAGTTCTCAGATACATTAGTGATATGCTTATGGAAGAGGACATGGAAGAGAAAACTTGTAGGTTTCACGAATCTTTAGCTCTTCAAGCCGCAGAAAAATCATTTTATGATGTTCTTGGGGAGAAGTATCCTCCTTATGCCGACACAGATATGGGAAATCCGGATGCAATTTCTGCTTTCAACCACACTACTTTTGAGGGCAGTGCTGCAGTTACTACCATTTCTAGTTGCAGCATTGCAGAGGATCCCGGTCCATCTTGTGTTTTAGGTGAGTTTACATCCCAACAAGCTGCTAACAAATCCAATTCCCAGTCTTTATCGAACTTTTCAACTAGCCCTAGTTACATGTTGGAAGGGTTTGTAGATTCTCCTGTGAGTACTCTTAGGCTCCCGGCTATATTTCGTGATAGCGACTATATTCTGCAATTTAATAGAGGTGTCGAGGAAGCTAGTAAGTTCCTACCTAATGGTGGGAGGCTTTTTGCTGATTTGGAGGGTCATGGGTTTTCATTTAAAGACATCAAGGAAGAGGCAAAGAAAGTTGATCTGAAGGTAGAAAAGAAGCCTGGGAGCAAGGCAGGAAGGAAAAAGAATACTCACTGGGAGGATGAGGGTTTGGAGGAGAGTGGTAGGAGTAACAAGCAGTCTGCACTTTATTCTGAATCTATAGTGAGCTCAGATATGTTTGACATGGTGTTGCTGAACTGTGCACAAGATGAAGATGCTCTTCGTGAAGCCTTGCAGAGTGGGACAAACAAGAAAGTGCAGCAGAATGGTCAGCCAAAAGGCTCTAATGGGAAGTCCCGTGGCAAGAAGAAAAAGAAAGGTAAGAGGGATGTGATTGATTTAAGAACTCTCTTGACACTTTGTGCGCAAGCTGTAGCAGTTGACGACAGGAGGAATGCTAATGATTTACTGAAGCAGATCAGACAACATTCTTCTCCTGAAGGGGACGGTATGCAGAGAATGGCCCATTTTTTTGCCAATGGCCTCGAGGCCCGTTTGGCTGGTTATGGAACACAGGTTTACAAGGAGCTTATCAGTAAACCCTCATCTGCTGCTGATGTCTTGAAAGCTTACCACCTGTTTCTTGCTGCCTGTCCTTTCAAAAAGCTCTCAAATTTCTTCTCAAACAGAACCATAATGGAAGTAGCTGAGAATGCAACTAGGATTCACATTATTGATTTTGGAATTCTTTATGGTTTCCAATGGCCTTGCCTCATAGAGCGTCTCTCCACAAGGCAGGGTGGACCACCTAAGATTAAGATCACCGGGGTTGATTTTCCACAGCCAGGTTTCAAGCCTGCAGAAAGGGTTGAGGAGACAGGACACCGCTTAGCAAAATATGCTAAGAAGTTCGGTGTCCCGTTTGAGTTTAATCCAATAGCACAGAAGTGGGATACAATTGAAATGGAGGATTTCAAGATTGACCGTGATGAGCTGCTTGTGGTGAACTGCTTGTATAGATTCCGAAACCTACTTGATGAGACAGTAGTGGTGGAGAGTCCAAGGGATGCTGTTATGAACCTGATCAGGAAGATGAATCCTAATGTTCTCATAGAGGGTATTGTGAACGGGGCATACAGTGCACCATTCTTCATCACACGATTTCGCGAGGCTCTCTTTTTCTTCTCTACTATGTTTGATATGCTTGAGACTAACATACCCCGTGATATCCCGGAGAGGAAGCTGATTGAGACATGGCTTTTTGGGAGGGAGGCAATGAATGTGATTGCATGTGAGGGCTCGGAGAGGATTGAAAGGCCAGAGACATACAAGCAATGGCATGTACGGAATACAAGGGCAGGGTTCACACCACTCCCATTGGATAGGGAAATAGTGGACATGGCAAAAGACAGGGTAAAATCTCTGTACCATAAAGATTTTGTGATTGATGAAGATGGCCAGTGGTTACTGCAGGGATGGAAGGGGCGGATTCTTTATGCGCTCTCAACTTGGATACCTGCTTCTTCTTAAATGTGCATGTGGCATTGCTCATTGAAGGGTTTGAACACAATGTTCTTCTTGAGGTCGACTTGTCCTCATTCAGTATGAGTTTGACAAACTGTGGTAACTGCAGCCTAGGTGGAAATTTATAACGGGTTAGTATTGAAACCCTTGATCTCTTGTGGTTCCACACGTATCTAGCTTCTGATTATTAGCACTGTTCTTTGGTTGGTAGTCAAGGTAGTTCTTGGGCATGGTTTGAAGACCCATCGTTTTGTGTCAAAGGGACTGCATTTTTGCCGAATGTACCTTGTAAAAATGCTGCATATCGTATTAAATCTTTGTTAATACTTGTAAAAATGGTAAAAGCAAGGATGTAGGCTAATTGGTGTATTTTTTTGCCGTAAAAGTTCCTTGTGGCTTCCTTTCTCAAGGTTGTTTATAGTGAGATTTTTTTTATAAGCTCAAAAATTATTATTAAAACCGAATCCAAAAAAAGGATCGGAATATCCCGATTTAAGAGAAATCAGGGTGAGAACCAACGATTACAGAGGGGCTCAACCAAATGGAGCCAAAACGCCAAGCCTTTTCTTAACCAGAATAAACAGGCAACAAAAAACAACCAAAGAAAAGAAAAACCCCGTTAAACACGAGTCGTCGCCTCCTTCCTCTTGGCAGCCAATTCACGAAATGAAGTCCAAGCGTTGGTACCCTGAGCCGAAATTACGACTTGAGATTTTCCTGTTCCCATACGCCCTTGTTCAACCTGATTCCCAATATTGACGGGATGAATGTATCTTTCCCGGTTGCTTCAACTGGACTGGACTGAGCACACTCAGGCCCAAACACTTGAACTGGCCCAATCTCATCCACGCGCCGAGCCTCGTCATCCTCATGAGTTACACCGTCGTGATCTTCTGCAACAGACGCCATCTTCTTCCCAGGTAAATCGCAATCTCCAGAATCGGTGAGAAGATCACGGACAATCCCAACCGTGCCATCCGAAGATATCGAATTTTCTTGATGATCAGGATCAGCACCATGCTCACCCAGTTCCGGGGAGTCTCTGGCGAAGCTTATAGCCGCCCCGCTAGTCCAAGGCACCAACATCCCTCCCAAGGTATCCTCTGACGAATTCAAAACGACCTCATCCACAGTTAACGTCGCCGACAAGTGTTCCTCCAACATGCTCTGTTTCTGTACCTCAGAAACAGAGTCTCTCGTCGAAGGTATCTCCATCCGGCAACGCCATGCCATGGCGACAAATAACAAATATCCATCAATTTTAAACCCATTCAATACCTCGATCGCCTTCGCCGCTGCTCCTTTTGATTCAAATCGAACAAAACCGAAATATCGATTATTTCAACTTGGTTGTTTAGGAACGTTTATAGACACAATCTTACCAGAGAGACTGAACACGTTTCGAGTCCATTCTTCCGACGCTTTGAACGGTAAGTTGTGCACAAAAATCTCATCCTCCTGTTTTATGAACCTCCCGCTTCTCACTGCCTGAGGCCGGCGAATAGCCTGTCTTCGCAACCGTCTTCGACTCTGTACCAACTCGTAGTAATACAGGCTCAGAAATGACCGGAGATTGGGACAACTCCAGACACGCTTTATTCCTTGACTCATAACGCAAAGCATCAGATGCAACAGTCGGTGCTGCAATCGGAGATTGGGAGAACTCCAGACACGGCCTGCCCATCCTGCTAGACGCGGCGGCAAAATTGGCTGGGTTAGCCAAAATCGTAAGAATAGGGTTAGCCGCGCGTGTACAAGCGCGTCTCTCTGAAATTCATGATTACACAATGAATCTTTTTGAAGGTTGTTTACAGTGAGACACAATGAATCTTTTTGAAGGCTGTTTATGGTAGACGGGTTAGTCCATAAACGATAATAAACAGATAAAAACTGAATCCAATATTATTAGTGAATATTCAAATCACATATGAAATAAAATAACAAACAATGTATGTAAAAATATAAAGTCGATACGTAATCGAAACAGTAACCTCAATCGATACTCGAAGAGGGAACTGGTATGTCGAGGCCTGCGAACCAGTTTCCTTAAGACTTTTTATTGCACCGTATGAGCAAGTCTCCCAAGATACAACGACAACATAAACGAACTCGAAACCGTGTATGAGAAGTAGCACCGAGTAGAAAGAAATCAGTTGCTCTGTTCTTGGAGAAGGAGAGAAATTGTGTAGGTAAATTTTGTATCTAATTCGTCTCTACTACGTGTCTAATTTTTTTCCATTACGAATAATGAACTAGAACTGAGCTTATATAGGAAAATGAGAGAGAGTTGGGAGCGAGTTTTTGGAAACAACAACTTTCGGAAATATCAAATTTTGGTAATTAAATATTAATTTCGAAATTAATAAATTCCGGAAACTACAAATATTTTCGGAATTATATTAAGATTCGAAATAATATAAAATCTGGAAATTTCCTTAATTGCATACCAATTTCCAAAACTGAAATAGAGATCAATCTCAGATTTTCTTAATTTGCATATTCTGAAAATTGGAAATTAACTGTTGAGATTTAATACAGGCAGAAGCAAAACGGAGATGGCGCTATGAGCCCAAATCCGCTACAACATTTGCATCCCACACACAACCTTTCATCCAAGCAATTCAAACATGCTAGGAAGGCAACGCTATATAAACTCAATGAAAGTTTGGCTATCTTTCGATGTGGAACAACACAAGAATAATGCACTGTTCATTTGCAGTTTTCTGAACAACTAAGTTCAATGGATGGTCTTTGAGCTTTAATTTCTCGTTCACCTCTTATCCGTTTAGACCTCATAATATCTTGTTGGAGAGGCCTCACTTCCTAAAACACGAAACTAATCTTTCCATGGTTCTAGGGTGAGCCGATCCTATATATAATTGAGCGTCAAGTTGACCATTTCCACTTGTCCAAACTCACTTTTGTCCAACAGTTTATAGTGAGATTAATGTGATCTAAATTAAGCCAGTAAGTCCAATCAGCCATCAGTAGATAAGTGAAATAGAGAGAAACTGATGTATGAAATACTACTTGGATATGGTTCATGTTGCTTCGGGAAACATCTCTACCAAGTCTAGAGTAGCATGTCATGGAAAAAGGCAAATGTGTACAGATGGATGAAGAATAAGAATAACTATTCATAGTGAACTGAAGAAACAAGTGATCATCATATGTTTGTAGAGAATCTGATAACTGTAACATATTATGCGTCCATGCTCTTCAAGTAGCATACATAAAGATAACTGTAAAACATTCTTTGTGTCTGAGATCCATTTGCACCCAGCTGGTCAAAGGCAAAGTCAAGAATCAAGAGTGAAAGGAACGAGTATGAAGTATCTTTCACTGTAAATAAACGTGGTCAAGTATACACAGCCTAACTACAATGTAGACCAAACATTTATTTTAAGGGTAAATAGTTACCTTTTTGTTCGGTCCATATATTTGAGAATGACCAATTTGATACTCTTTTTATTCGGGGCAAGATTTTTTTCGATTTGAGGTTAAAAACTAGCATAATGACGTGAAATAACTGTTTTATCTTTGTCCATTTAAAACTAACATACTTTGACATCTTTAATTCATTTATATTTCAGTTAACTCATAATAATAATAATCATTAATTCGTTAAGAATTCATTAATTTTCACTGAGTCTTATTTCAATTTTTTTTATATAAAATTTAATTCTAATATTATTTAATTCTGTTTTTTGTTTATTACTTTTCTAAAAAATATTAATATTTATTTTCCATTTTTTAAAATAAAACATATATTTTTTGAATTCTTTTTTTTCATAAAATTGTAATTTAATATTTTTTTGAATTTATAATTATTTATTTTCTAAAATAATTAAATTTTTTTTTTTACATATTCTGAAAAATCATTTTATCGATATTTTTGTAATTTCTCCGGAAAGGACCTCATCTTTTCTAACAATGAACTCATCCTTTTTGAATTCGAACATATGTGGAGTAGAGATTGTGGATGTGAGACCTCTTAGTGAAGAAACCTAAAAGAAACGTTCTGTCAGACCTCACCGGACTTAGGTTTCGTTTAGGCGTCCAAAACTCGCTATAGGAGGAGGAGGAGAAGGAGGAGGAGGACCTTATCCAAATTGTTCTTACCCATCATAGAGCCTTACCCAAACTTGCCCATATTATCTCGATCCTTCCTCAAATCCGATTTTGACTGGATGTTGTCGTGGATACCGTGAGTTCGTCGTGGATGTCGTTGGGAGATCTATCTAGATATGTGGGCTTTAAATAAGTCTCCGGATTCACGAAATGAACAGACCTCACCGGGTTCGCTTACCAGGTTGAAGAACCTTAGACCTCAATTGCTATTGGAACTAGGTTCGATGGAGCACGGAGCTCTAGTTCTCATCGTATATCTCGATTTCGTTCTCGTCGTCTGTCGTGGACAACGAATTCGATTTTCTCTACGGACCCTTGAGATGAGGACACGAAGGATTAGAGCACTCGGTCTTTCTCGCCGTTCTTTCTCGTTCTATAGATTTGAGATGACGGAGACACGAGGTCGCTGACTCGTCATAGTTTTTTGTTCTTCAAGGTAAAAATGAATAGAGAAGTCGTGAAAGCAGTCTGAGTCTGAAAAGGATAAAGACTCGAGAATAAGATTATATTGTTTTAGATTATTTGTTGTGTTTCTTTGTTTATTATTTTTACATTGTAAAAAATAATTTTTGTAATAGTTAATTCTTGTATAATTATTTAGTTTTTTTTTTTTATAATATCATTTAGTTTTATTTATCATTAAATAAGGGTATAAAAACAATTTCTCTTACAATATTCATAGGTTCAAATGAGAAAATGCCAAAATTGTCATTTCACATGACATAGAATATTCCGTCATATGTTTTTAGTCCCAAATCGGAAAAGATCCAGGGACCGAACATAAGGACATCAAATGTTATTTACCCATTTATTTTAAGATAACATTATTTTAATGGTAGTCTACCAATTGATACCCAACAATCTATTCTACTGTATTTTGTAGAGTTCTTAAGATTTCACACGACGTTAAATTACGTATTCAAAAATAGTTTGCGATCAACGTGGGCTCAGTTTTTTTAATGAGGCGTTAACAACTCTTTAATGACGATAAATAATGGAAAAAAAATATAGATAAAAAATAATAAATGTCTACTTATAATTAATGGAAAACTGACAAGAACTTTTGATGGGAAGAATGGTTTCTTTCTCAATCGGCCTAGGGCCTCACGTCGATCTCAGTGTTCTCCTTCGTAGGCTTCGTCTCATCCACATACGAACGCTCCGCCACCCCTATCAACACCTCTCCGCTTCCTCGCCTGGAACTACCAGAGCGTTGACGATCCTCGCCATGCCAACATCTGAAAACCCTTTCTCGAAATCCCTTCCATGAGATGCTCTTTTTGTCGAAGACGTTTCAAGTAGATGAAAACACCATTTTGTTCTACCGTATCGGTTTCCACTGGGGTACCAATCGATGGAAACAAAGGGACTCACCCTTTTTTTATGGGAAGTGGATGTAAAGATCAAGGTACTCCGAAGGATGGCTGCTACATGATTGTCTGGACCAAGGCCTCAGGTCGAGAAAGCATTCGCCTCATGGGCGTCTATGGAGAACCGGGGACGATCACGACCTCTCTCTCTCGATTGTGGTGTTGTGTTGTCATGGATAAGCACCAAGAACTTTCGTTGGCCCAAAAAATCAGGCGAGGTCTTCTACGCAATCTCGCCAATTCCAATGAGTACCAGACGAGAGAGCGAGACGTAGTAGATGAGACATATCTCGTCCCACTAGGATCTGGAACAACCCGATCCCAAGTCTCCTCATTTTATTAGGGACCTCCTCGGCTACCTTGCATCAATCTCATCTCCCCCCACCTTCCTCAAGGGTCTCCACCGAGGGTCCGACGTGTTTGCCAGGCAAAGCAGGCCCACCCGGATTGAGCCAAGAAAAGTGGAAGAAGTGATAGATGAACACCTCTATGGGAATATGGATCCACCCCTATGTTGTTACTTGGAATAACGCTAATGCACGTTTGGGTGCACGATTTAGAAATAGTTTTTTTTTTAATTTAAAAATTGTTATGTAACTTAGCTGACCAAATATAATAGTTCTTGGATGATTTAAGCTCATTACTGAAAAATTAGTTTCGTCGGCCATGAATCATAACAATTTCAATACCGGACCATTTATTCGGCCAGTATTGAAATTTTATTACCGACTCTTTTATTCGGTCGATATTGAAATTTTATGACCAAATGAAATTTCAATATCGATCGAACCTTGGAGCCCAAAATTTTATTCGGTAATGAAAAAAAAGAAATTCATCTTTGACGAACCTGGACGTTGGGGAGGTTCATCACCGGTCGAATAGGCCAGTCTATGATGGATGCTTCCAGTGTAGTGAGCGGGGCAGTTTAGTTACAAGATAAGCGTTTCGGGCGAAACTATGCATCTCCCTTCATTTCTGTTTTCCATTATAATCCCAAATACTTTTATCTAATCAAATTCCACATTTAAGCTTAAAAAATTTGCAACATCGAGATTTCATGTTTCGAAAGTGTTTTTAAAAAGTTCGTTGTCCATACGTGAAAAAATACATCTCGAATATACAATCATACTATGATTTTCATCCACTGGTTTGTTATTTGTTTTATCAACCACAAAGGCGGATTTAAAGAAGGTATAGAGTATGTCATGGCATACCCCTGTCCGAAAAAGAAGAACGTAGGAGAAATGTGTTTTGTTTTATCTCCTTTGATGTAGTCTCCTTAGATCTGAGCTATACAAGTTGTATTATCTTCGTATAAGACAGTTGGGCTTCCTTTATTTGTTGAAAGAACACGTGGTTCTCGGATATGATGGATCAAATACCTTATCCATAAACATTCACGACCTGCTTCATAAAGAGCTATCAACTCAAGGTGATTTGAAGAAGTGGTTTTAAGGGTTTGTTTTGTTGAACGCCAAGATATAATGGTGTCACCATATGTAAATACATAATCAGTTTTTTTACTAAATTATTTTTTATTTATTGAAGTGCATCCATGACCTTGTTGTTCCATTTCCTAGGCAAACAATGTTGTTTAATCTTCTATGAGTTCGAACTGATGTTTCCTTCTTCTAACATAAGGGAAAAATCAAAACTTTATCGATAAATTGGACTAAAATTAGAGGAGAAAACACACCCATAAGGAATCAAACAACATAAAAAAAAAACAAAAAACAAAACAAAAATCATTATCTACACCTTCAGAAAATCTAAATCCCTATATGGGTTCTGCGTTTTTCATATATGAAAAACATAGATTCAGTGAGCAATGCAACGAATCAGAAACGAGGAACAAAACCCATATGAGAAACAGATCAGATTCAAAACCTCATTTGAAGAACAACGAGAAGAGGATCCGAAACATACCCATTTCTTCTTTACTGACCTCAATCCTGGTGGCTTCTACGACGAAACCAGTCATCGCCGACAATATTCTAAGGAAATCGACAGTGCCGCAGAGCAATAGGACTTTATTCTCCGGCAGGATGCTTTTCTTCCGGCAGAGGCGATGCTTCTCTAGCGTATGATGAAGTTGTTTGGGACGCGAGGGTTAGATAAGTAGGGTTAAAAAAAATATTTGTTTATTAATTTAATTTGGATATAAAAAATATAAAAAAATTAATAGGATTGAGGGTATTTTTGAAAAAGTGAACAGTAAACTGACGAAAACAACTGACGGAAAGGCTTTTGGGTTACAACTTGTAACTTCAAGGTAGACATCAGTTATTTTTAAATTTTAGGGTAAGAATCGGTTAAACGTGCCAACTTTATGGTAGCCATTTGTATTTTTCCCTATAAATTTAAAGGATATATTCAATTAAGAATAATATATTCAACCTAAAAAAAAATACTCTGCTCTATATCTATCGGCCCTAAGGCTTCCAAAGGCTCTCCGCCGCTAGTCACTAGTGCATCAAAGCACCCTACAACGACCACCGATGTCCAATTATGTCGTCATCTTCATCGAACCTCCCGAGTGATGTCCTATATTACCGCCTAAGAAGATTCATTGTCGCCCATGTACGACGATCTCCAAGACTTCCAAACCAAGAATGATTGTCCACCAATCGAATCCCACCGTCCCTCGCCCCGCTGGACTGAGGTTGGCTGGTGCACCCATCCCAAAACCACCACCATCGAATCGACATCAACCCCGGGGTAACCTCTACCCCTCCTCTAAACTCCACTACAACTGCGACAACTGAGTTGCACATGCTCCATCTACCGTTTAGGGTGGGAGATGTCATCATCGATTCTTATTCTGCGATAAAGGTGTCAAGCTACCCTAGAAGATACCCGAATATTGTACACTCGATCAATATCAACCAAGTATATGCTCGACCAATCGATCCGACCGACATACCAATGAGCACTTCTCACTCAAAAGGGCGACCTGGGACTAACTAGGCCCCCATCTTGTATGGCTCACTGACACCATGCTCCATCTACCGTTTAGGGTGGGAGATGTCATCATCGATTCTTATTCGGCGATAAAGGTGTCAAGCTACCCTAGAAGATACCCGAATATTGTACACTCGATCAATATCAACCAAGTATATGCTCGACCAATCGATCCGACCGACATACCAATGAGCACTTCTCACTCAAAAGGGCGACCTGGGACTAACTAGGCCCCCATCTTGTATGGCTCACTGACACCACCTCCATTTCTAGGTGAACCACATAATGACAGACCCCCCCCCCCCCAACGATTTTGGGACTCCTAGGCCTCTCACTCATCAACTAAAAATGTCGCTCGTGCCTCCTACAAGTCATCTTCCACCTTCAAGTAAACCCTCGGTAAATATCCTTGTCTGGAATTACCAAGGTGTTGCTGCCAATCTACATAGACAACAACTCAAATTGCTCGTTGTCATCCATGATCCAAAAATCCTCTTCTTAGAGGAAACCATCCAGGTGGCCTCGGAGACAGCTATCCGCGGACGCAATCTAGGATTATGTGGTGGATTATGGGTCCTGCCCCTTACGGGACATAAGGGAGGTCTAGCCCTCTTCTAGGGACTAGACATCCAAGTGGATATTCGGGACAAGGATCAATGATACATCGATGAAATGATTACCATCTTGGGACAGGATCCCTTTCGATTTACAAGAATTTATGGAGAGCCTAATAGGAACTGACACCACCAAATATTGACAAAATTGAGGTACCTAGCCTAACTAGATAGACGGCGATGGATCCTCATAGGCAAGTTCAATGTTATCTTGTCCCAAGATGAAACCCGAGGAAAATCCTACTTCCAAGCCCTGATATTGTACTTTCAAGAGGTCCTAGAGGATATCGGAGTAGTCGACATGCCATTGGAGGGGCTCCCATTCACAAGGTTCCAACGTCGAACAACAGGTTGAAAGATTGAAACTAGACTGGACTGAGCCTTGATTATGGGAGACCTAGCCAATGAGAACTTGTCCCCTCGTCTCAACAATACGGGAACGACCACCTCGGATCATTACCCGCTCTTACTCAAGCCGGTGCCACGAATGTGTTCCCCCCGTCTGCCAAAATTCAGATTTGAATCAAATTGGACGAGAGAAGCATAATGTGGTCTCCTTATCCAATGAGCATGAGAAGGACCACTCACGAATCAATTGGTGGAAAAACGGCTCGTATAAGAGAGATCCTCCAGCCTTGAGAGATATGTTTATAGAGATACCCTACAAAAGAATCAAATGGTGTCAACTTCAGATTTCCACACTCAACGATCGTACGAACTGAGAGGGTATGAATCGTCCGGAAACTTTTCAAGTTCAATATGAGACTGCATTGGCCTAAAATGATGCATTCTGGAGACAACGATCCAAACATCATTGACTTATGGAAGGAGACATGAACTCAAAATTCTTTCAGGCAACGACCTCGTTCCGGAGACATATAAATCAACTTTGCTCCCTACAGGATGAACAAGGCAACATTGTCACCTAGGACTCAGGAATGGATGTCCTATTATCTACATACTTTGAAAAGTTGTTTACTACCACGAAGGCATCCCTCCGACACATGGACTCCGCATCCGGTCTAAAATCACAACTGACCAGAACTATATGCTCCTGGCGGTAGTAACCAAGGATGAGGTCAAAGAGGTGGTCTCCCAAATAGGATTTGACAAAACACCAAAATCGGACGGATTAAACCCAAGGTTTTACTAGTACCATTGGCCTATATTGGCGCCAACGATCACAAATTTTATCCAGCAAGTCATAGGTGAAGGGGTCCTCTAGAGAGGTATCAATATTTCTCATTCCAAAGATCCCAAGACCAAAATTGGTTATAGATCTTCGCCCGATAGCACTATGCAACGTCATCTTTAGAATTTTGTCTAAATTCTTGTCCAAACACCCCAAAGGACTGCTCCCAAACTTCATCTTCCGTACTCAAGAGGTGTTCATCCCTGGAAAGTTCATCTAAGAAAATATCTTTGTATTCTTTGAGGTAATTCACTATCTCCGCCATAAAAATAAGGGGTCGTAGGCTATATGGTACTCAAAATGGACATGAATAAAACATACGACAAGGTTGAATGACCATTTATACTAACAATGATGCGGAAATAGGGATACTCACCCAAATGGACAAAACTGATGATGACATGTATAAGCACAATTTACTATCAGATTGCATCTAAGGGTCATGTTATGCCCCCTATCATTTCATCAAGAGGAACCCGATAGGGTGACCATCTGTCCCCATATATATTCCTCTTGTATATGGATGTGTTATATCATCTTATCGAAGAGGCCTAGAGAGGAGGATGGATACATGGATCTAGGTAGCAAGGGGACCCCTCTCATCACCCATATGTTTTTTTTTGTAGATGAATGATATATATTATGCAAAGCAACGGTCGATGAGGCCAGACAAGTCTACAAAATTCATCAATGTTATTCAACACAAATACGGCCTCACACACACGCCAAGCCTACTCCTAGATCCTTAGTATTCTGGAGACAATAGCATCATCTAAATATTTAAGGGTCCTCAATGGTCGTAGTCGGATGCAAAGCCTAGCCTACTTGGGTGAGAATGTCATCAATCGGATTAGATATTGGGAGGGTAAACTTTTATCCCCAGTAGGAAAGAAGGTGATGATACGCTCTGTTCTCACATCCCTTCCCATGTATGTTATGTCCATCTTTGAAGTCCCCTGGTACATAACAGATAAAATCCATATCGTCCTAGCTCGCTTTCGGTGGGGCACACCAACATTCAAGAAACGACCAATCATATGGAAGGATTGGTACAAATTATGCCAACCTAAGGAGGTAGGTGGTATGGGTTTTAAGGATCTCCAAGATGCAAACACAACGCTACTTGGGAAATAGGCTTAGAACCTAATTACTCATCCATAATCGTTGATATCCCGCCTGGTTAAAGCTTTTTATTACTAAGGGTGATTTCCTTCAGCAGAAAAGGGACCCAACCCCACGTACATACGGACAAGCATATATATCACTCAGTAACTTATCAGCTCAGGTATGCGTCGAACAATTGGGAATGGCCAAACCACTCACGAACCTGGAATACCCTGGCCAACGACATTAGACCCTTATATCCATACAACCTCCCTGACCCTCGCAGGAGTTATGGTTAGCTCCTTCATGCTCACTAATCCGAAGCGTTGGAATACCCTTTACATAAGCACTTTGTTCTCCCTCAGGGACCATGAGGCTATCATGGCCACCCCATTATCAGCTACAAGAGCCACCTATAGGAGGTATTGGGCGGCTAACCCTAGAGTGCACTACACCATAAAGGCAAGATATCGAGCCATACGCCTAAGACTGATCACTCCCCAAGCATACCCCCTTCTTATGGCCTACTCTGTGGACGCTCAAGGTCCATCCATGAATTCAAATCTTTCTATGATATGTCCTCATATGTACCATTCAAGTGGAAACCAACCTATGTCGACGTTCGGTTCCCATGTCACCTTTTTGTCCCATTTGTTGTCAACAATAGGAGAGAACATAACATCTCTTTATACACTACAAGTTCGTTATGGAAAGGTGGACCAAAATGGGACGAGTTTCCCCGCCATCCCATACAACATCAATGGCCACCTGGTTGACACAATGGGTCAAAACACAAACCTTGGACAGAATCTTGAAGATCTCCATTGGAATCTTAGAAATTTGGAAGGCTAGGAATAATTAGGTCTGGAATACATTTCAACCCTCCCCCCTAACGATATTTATTCAAGCACAAGGACACATTCGCATCTAGAGGGAAGCCGTCCTCCAACCAGCAATGACAAGAAGAATAGTTCCCACTAAAGCAAACACTATTTGGCGGCCCCCGCCGCAAGGATTCAGGGTCATTAACGTGGATGGGGAAATCTTCCAAGACCTTCGTAAATCCGGATGGGGCATCATCTACCAATCTGACATGGGGAGGTTATTGAAATAGGTAATGTTATAGTAAATGGGGGAGGGACCCGGTTCTAATTGAAGCATTCACAATTGCAATGGATGTAGGTCTACCCCAGGTTTGCAACTGGTCACAGGTTATCATCCGCACATACGCACTCAATGTAGTAACCTTCAGCAAACTGGCTATTGTCCCCTTCTCCTCGGTGGGTAGTGTCATACAGGAAATTTAGCTAATGCTATCTCAAATCGAGGATTCAAAACTCATGTTTGTGAAAAGATCAGCGGATAAAGTCACTCGTTGGTAAACCAAGTCTGCTTCTTCTACACATGTTCTTATGGGGCCGAGAGACCAACTCCTAATCGCCTTGAATTGTATTGTTTTGAACAATTAATACGAAATTCTTTTAATGATAATATATATATAAATTTAAGGCTACAACCCGCAAATTTAATTATAAAAGTATCGACCTACAAAATATCGATAATACAAAGTATTGTTTTTATCACCATCCCTTATTTAATTCGTATATAGTAATAGATCCATATAGAAAAATCCAATTTCATTCCATTAACAGATATCTCACATCCTTTTTTTTTAAGTCTTTTAATTATTCATTTATATTCCTAATATTTATCCCTCTTGGATACGGTAGTTTACATCTCTATTTTGCATGATATAAGCTGCCCATATATATTTGGAGAGGTAAAATCGGCTACAAACCACTCTTAACCTAAACACTAGAGAATCAATCCTAGCCACACACACATAAGATCCAACATTCACCATGATGCTACATCATCACCTCAATTTCACCCAAACTCACGCCACTTTCATCCTTTCTCACACAAGCAAGGGCATAATTGTAAAAGCATGGTGCCATGTGGACAAGTGTCCATTTTTTTCTTCATCAATTCACTAATTTAATATTTCCCGATTCGTTTGAACTCCGATTAGCTTCAAACTTGCGCCAATATTTTTATTATTTCAAGGGTTTTAAATCAAGATCAATCATGAATATATTTTGATGCACGAAAATAAAAAGGTATATCGTGGTGATAAAAATAATGTTGAGTGTTGATAAATCTTCACTAATAAATGTTTTATATCGGAGGTATCAAACTAGTGCTAAATGTTGATAAAAACATGTATTGAGGTGATAAAAACCATGTTCAATTTTGATAATAAGTGTGATAAACTAGAGTTTAGCGTTGATAAAAAAAATGCGATGGGGTGATAAAAACATATGTAATTTAATAGTAAACATAGTGTTTAGTGTTGATAAAACTAGTGTTCATAAAAACAAGTGATGAGGTGATAAAAATCATGTTCGGTTTTGGAAAATGAGGTGATAAAACTAGTGTCTAGTGTTGATAAAACCAGTGTAACGTGTTGATAAAACCAATGTAAAATGTTGATAAAAATTACCCAGATATAATTTTTTTTAAATCATCCCCGAAATAATTCTTTTTTTCGTGCTTCAGAAAAAACATGTGATGGGGGTGATAAAACACGCGTAATTTAATGATAAAACCTAGTGTTTGGTGTTGATAAAACTAGTGTTCATAAACAACACGTGATGATGTGATAAAATCATGATCAATTTTGGAAATGAGGTGATAAACCCAGTGCAAAGTGTTGATAAAACCAGTGTAACAGTGTTGATAAAACCAGAGCAAAGTGTTGATAAAAATTACCCATGTACAATTTTTTTTAAAAAAATCACCCCCGAAATAAAAAAAAAATCGTGCTTCAAAATATATTCATGAGTGATCTTGATAGAAAGTCGTTGAAAAAACAAAACTACTGGCGAGAGTTTGAAGCCAATCAGAGTTCAAACGAAGTGAGAAAAATTAAATTAGTGAATTGATAAAAAAAAAAGTAATATGATAGTTTTACTAAAAAGCTCTTCCCACTTACTAAAAAGTGCTGTTTTTTTTTTGCAGTCAATAGTCAACCACTCAATTGCATCTCATCCCTTCATTCTTAAAATAAATGACTTAGATTGACCACTTACTAAAAAGTGCTGTTTTTTTTTTTGCAGTCAATAGTCAACCACTCAATTGCATCTCATCCCTTCATTCTTAAAATAAATGACTTAGATTGATTCTCTAGTTTTTAGGTTAAGACATGGTTTGTATTTGATTTCTCCTCTATATTTGGAACCATTAAAAACTTAAATCCCACATGAGATTTTTTTAAGCAAATTAGATTTTATTAATTTTTAAAATTTAAGATGCATACAATAGTATCTGGAGGCGATGCTCTGGACTCTACTAGAACAGACATAGAACGAGTTTAACTAACTAACCAATACGAAGCTTTGTTGGTTGATCTCTTTACAAACACAAGTTTGACCTCCTCGATAAGAAAAAGCAGGACTTGGGCGTCATGTGTAATAGCCCCAATCGGTGAAATGGGCGACGTGGAAGAAGTAAGTAGGCCAAGAACACCCTGAGCATCACTATGGAGAACGATCTTCCTCCACTTCCAGTCTCGAGCTATAGCTAAAGCCGCAACAATTGCATAAGTATATATCAAGATATGGCCCCAAACCCCTTTTACTGTCCCATTTCGGGCCTCAAGGACAACTCCCAACTTTGAGCGACAAACAATCCCCCACTTTGGTTGTCCTTCCTCCTGAAAGACCTCCTAATTAACATTAATCACCATCTATATTGACGGGGAAAATTTCCAAACGTTGTCATCGAGGTCCTAGCATAGACCAAAGAACGGGGGTGGCCGAACTAGAGCCTCCTTCCATGCTGTGAGCTGGATGCCCACCGTGATATACAAACTAAAAGGTGAAGGGGTAGTTGTTAGTCTTAGTGCCCGTAGTTCAATCCTAAATGTCCAAATGTATATATCATCGTTAGCAATAAAATTAAAGCGGCTTTATATTACTTATGTGTTGGAGTAATATATCGATGTGTGCTCTGATCTATGCCCACCATGCGAATAGAACCATAGATCGAGATAGATCACACTCGATGGGTCCCTAGTCAACAAAGCTTCACTAGAAGCGACTAGTATGAAAGATGGCTCTTTATGGCTTACGTTCTGTTAGTCATTGGAATGGGATTCCGGAGTCTGATCATAGATATCATGTGGGACATGATATTGGACGACCCGCCCTGGATATGTGCCATAGATTAAGTCATGAACATATTCAGTGTTGTAGCTTGTCATGTATCCTTAGACCAAAGAGTCTTTGTGATCGCTATGTAGTCAACAACCTAGTTTGACCTGAGCCTAACGTTGTCCGTAACAGGGCTTCCATAACAGCCAAGATTGGCTTGGGGACGGGCTACATGAGTGACACGAAAGACGGCTAAGGGATTTATCCCTCATACTAAGGTATGAGAAAGATATCGGTTCTCGGCCGCTTGATCGAGAGTGACTGGAAGAATAGCATGGCCATGCACATGATACTGGGTATCATATCTTCAGTCATCTCACATATCAAGGAACGGTGATTGAGAATAATAAGGATGACGGCTCTATGCCTTATCTCAATCAGGATATCGGAGATAAAAGGATAATGACAGGGACGACGGAAAGGTTAGAATCGACAGGGTCGATTCGTTATGTAGTGTCAGGCAATACTAAAGTCTCGTTAGTTGCCACTTAAATAGGATCAAGTAAAATGGGATTTTACGTTGATCTATTGACATGCATAAACCTAAGGGTCACACCGGAGGATGAAACTCATTGACACATTTATGGAGAATGGCCAAAAGGGAGTTGTCTCGGGACATGACCAAAACTGGGTTTTGGGTCATGTGCCCGTAAGTGAATAGGACTTCACAGATCGAGACAAGGCTTGGAGTCTTGGGATTGATCGCGTCGGATAATGTTGGACATTTCCGGTATGGAAGGCATGGAGGCGATGAGCGAATCACGGGACCTCGTTGGAAATGGCCACGGGCCATGTTCCAAGAGGCCCATGAAAGGCCCATGCAACCAAGGCCCATGGAACTAATTAATCAAGTCTTGATTAATTAGTACTAAGTAAGCAAGACAAGGATTAAGGTGTTGGTGATTCACCACCTAACCCAATCTTGTCTTGCCATACTTTGTCCTATTTACACCTTACTTGACACCATACTTGTCCCATGCCTTTAGTTGGACAAGTATGGGTTTTGTTATGTTTAAGTCATCTTTTTTCAACATAATAAACACAAGACAAGAATAGGAAACACATTTTCTCTCCCTCTTCCATGGCCATTTCGGGTTTGGCTAGTTTCCACCTCCATGTTTGTGTTCTTGAGTCCTCAAAGAGAAGAACTACGTGGCTTTGATTCCCATGTGGATACGTAGGCGTCTTGGAGACTCAAGCCAATCATTCGTTAACTGGTGTTCTTGTTTTGGTAAGAACTAGTGCTGAATTTTTCTCTTGTGAATCCATTCTTTGTTAGTTGTTTCATGGTTTTAATCGTCTCTTGGTTTTCATTGATTTTCCGCTGCGAGTTGGTTCATCTCCAACCCTACCTCGAGACCCAACAGTGGTATCAGAGCCGTGCTACCTTCGGGATTCACAAGACGGTGTTCAAAGTTTCGGTTTTGCTTGAAAGTTTCGTTTTTGGCATGTTATTTTGCTAAATTGTTTGATAACATGTTTTAAATTATTGTTTATGGATTTAATGCATGTAAAATGAATTTTTGAAAATTATTTCAAATCTGGAAATTTTGAAAAAAATTTGATTTTTCGGGTCTCGGGAGCGGGACTCTCGGGGAGCCGAAACCGGGACCGAACGGGGCTCTGTTGGACGGAGCTAGGCCAAGCATGACCATTGGATGGTTGATATGCCAAGGCTAAACCGTTTTGTTAGTTATGACGAGTTTGGAACCGTCATGATGAACTCGAAGATCAAATGTTCAAAAGTTTCATTTTTGAACGGTTTCGATAAACCGAGCATCAAAAAATTTCGAAACTTGGCTATTAATTAAAACCGGAAAATCACATGATGTTTGATAACATGCTTGTTTGATAACACGATGTGTGATGTGATGTTGGCATGGTGTACATAATAGCCCCGAGCTCGATTTAATTATTTATCGCTTTTCACGGCCTGCGAGCCGTTAAAGTTAGCGTGTAATTATTCTTTCAAGGTGTGGTCGTCGAACCACTTGTTTGTAATATTTATTTATTCCCGACCTGCGAGTCGTGTATTAAATTGTAATATATTACTCAAGACGAAGAAAGGGCGAAAAGGTCATTTGGTGGCTTTTCGGGTGTTGGCATCGGCTTGGAGTCGGTGGAGCTCAAGAAGCTAGTGGGAGTTAGTTTAGGGGGCTATTATGTGCACATTTATCGCTTTATGCTTGGTTTAGTTTATGCATGATTAATTCTATGTGTTTTAGAATTGCATGCTTAACTTTATTTACCGAGCATATCACCTCACATGCAAAGATAAAATTGGAATTTTAATCCTTGTGTGTGAACCCTTAGAACCGTCATTGCATTGGATGTAGTTGACGGGTTCAAAGGAAGAATTACATTGGATGTAATTTGAGGCATCATTGCATTTGGAATGTAGTTGATGTGCTCATCGCATCTAGGATGTGCCAAAGTTTTGAACACAACTGGACAAGTAAAAGCGGGTCATGTCCGATACCTCCCAATCATCAACACCTTACTACCTCCCCGTCCTATGGTTGTCGTGCGCATTAGCGGAGCATCCATGGGGAAGCGGGGTAGTAGGTTTGGACGACATATGTGGGTGTCGTGCGCATTAGCGGAGCACCTACATAGTGACGAGCCATAGTTGAAAATTGGTGGACCCGACTACGATTCTCGGCCTGAGGTTGAGCTAGGGTAACAGATAGGGTAAGCCGTGTACATAAGTACATACCCTAGCCAAGAGTCACATTGGATGTGATTGGATGAAGTCCTACCTACATAGCTCGATTAAGTGGTGAGCATTAGTTCAGCTTAATCGAGTGAATTAAGGATCTTGGTTTCAGATTCTAAAGGTTTAGAATTGATTGTTGGTGTTTAAGCTTGATCTTCATAAAATTTATTCAGTTTACTGATTGAATTTTATCTGTTGTAGATCAAATGGCAAATTCAGCGAACATTAATAGTTTGTCATTAAAAACCATTCTTGACAGGGTCAAGCTAAATGGGACAAACTATTTGGACTGATACAGAATTTTGAGGATAGTCCTCAAGTCTGAACGCAAAGAATATGTCATTGACAAGGCTGTCTCTAAGACCATATCAGAGTTACATGAAGTGTCATCAACTGCTGAGAAGAATATCTCAGGGATCTGGGATCCAAGGATATTCTGATGGTCAACAAGGAAATTGGAAGTGGCAAGGGCTGGGCCCATGCGCACTTGGCAGGAAAGATGAGACACCTGAGAATGTCTGCTTCTACTGCCAACAGCCTGGTCATTGGAACCGGGATTACAGGAAGTTCACGGCTGATCTGAAGAAGGGCAGTGGGACTGCGCCTTCATCAAATAGCCTGGATGATCTGAAGAAGGGCAGTAGGACTGCGCCTTCATCAGGAAACCTGGATGATCTAAGGAAGGGCGGTGGGACCGTGCCTTCATTCGGTATTAACTCTATAGAGCTACATCTCTCTACTTCCAAAGATTCATGGGTATTAGATACCATGACTGAATCTCACACATGCACTAATATATGGTGGCTGAAAGTAGGAGAGATTTGGAAAGCACGAAATGGACCTCAGAGTTGTGGCAACTGCTGTAGGATCCATGAGTCTTGCTTTGCCAAGAGGCCTTGTCTTAGTATTGTATAATGTATATTGCATACCTACTTTTAGTAGGAATATTATATCTGTATCCGTGTTTGACAAGGAAGGATATAATGTTAATATTGGAAATGGAGTTTTCAATGTTCTATGCAATGATATGTTTTATACCAGTACTGACATGGTTGGAGGATTGTACATATTAGATATGGGTAACAATGCCTCAAGTTCTATATATTCCGTTAATACCAAGAGGTCTAAATCCAACGATTTAAACCTAACTCTGTTATGATACTGTCATTTGGGTCGCATAAACAAGAAGCGCCTATCAGCACTTCAGAAGTGCGGGCTTTCAGGTTTAATTCGAATTCCATTCGATCGATAGGTGCAAGGTTTGTTTGATGGGAAAAATGACTAAAGTGCCCTTTATCGATCGCGATGAAAGGGCGGGTGAATTATTGGGGTTGATACACTCGAATGTGTGTAGACCAATAAGTTCACTTGCCAGGAGGGGTTTTAGCTACTTTATCACATTTACTGATGATTACAGTAAATATGGTTATGTCTATTCGGTGAGACATAAGTCTGAAGCTTTTGATAAATTCAAAGAGTTTAAGACTATAGTAGAAAACCAGCTCGACAAAGGTATTAAGGCACTTCGATTGGATCGAGGTGGAAAATACTTGACCACAGAGTTATTAGATCATCTAAAAGAGAATGAGATCCTTTTGGAATGGACTCCTCCTAGGTCACTGTAGTTGAAAGGTGTAGCCAAACGGACAAATCGGACATTGTTAGACAATGGTCTGTTCCATGATTAGTTGGACTGATCTCCCAATCTCTTTTAGGGGTTTTGCTCTAGAGACGACCGCATTCATAGTGAATCGGGCTTCGACGAATGGTGTGGAAGGGACACCATTTTAAAAATGGTACGGGATGATGCCCGCTTTGTCCTTCCTAGAGATTTGTGGTTGCGAGGCTTATGTGAAACATTTGGTTTCGACTAAGCTCGAACCAAGATCTGAGATATGCACCTTCGTGTGGTATCCCAAAGCAACAAGGGGATACTATTTCTAAAATCCCAGTGAGAACATGGTGTTCGTCGCTTGGGGTGGGGTCTTTATGGAAAAGAAGTTTTGTTTCCAAAGACGTCATTGGGAGGACTGTGCATCTCGAAGAAATTCAGGATGGTACAGATCTGTCTAAACCAATTGACAACCCAGTAGAAAGGAGCCAGAGATTGTCGTAGAGTGAGAACCAATTCCTGTTACAATTCCGGAAGGTCCAAGGCAATTTGAAAGGGTCAATCTTCAACCTCCAAGATATGGTATCCGGAGGTGACAATGAAGTCATGGTGGATCACGATGATCCAGCCACCTTTCAAGAAGTCGTGGATGGGCCCGACTCCGAGTTATGGTTGGGAGCCATGAGGGAGGAAATGCAATCCATGTCGGACAACCGAGTCTGGGAACCGGTTGATCCCATCAATGGTGTGAGGACCATAGGATGCAAATGGATCTTCAAGGTGAAGATGGACATGGACGGCAACCCTCTGACCTACAAAGCTCAACTGGTGGCGAAAGGTTATAGGCAGATCCAATGGATTGACTATGAGGAAACCTTCTCCTTAGTGGCTATGGTCAAAATCGATCCAAATTCTTCTTGACATAACTGCGTATCATAATTACGAGATATGGCAAGTGGATGTCAAAACCGCTTTCCTAAATGGAAATTTGACTGAGTACGTTTGTATGTCTCGGCCCAAAGGTTTTGACGATCCGAAGAATAAAGGAAAGATTTATAAGTTGTTGAAATCCATTTATGGATTGAAACGAACTTCTCGGAGTTGGATCCTTCGTTTTGATGAAGCTGTAATTGGATTTGGCTTAATCAAGAACGAGGTTGAATCTTGCGTTTATAAGAAGGCTAGTGGGAGCAAGATTACCTTTCTGGTTCTCATTGAAAACGACATCCCAACCTTGCACGAGACTAATGCTTGGTTGAGAAAGTGTTTTTCAATAAATGACTTAGGCGATGCTTCTTATATCTTAGGGATTAAGATATGTAGAGATCGCACCAAGAGGGTCTTGGATTTAAGTCAGGGAACCTATGTGAACAAGGCATTGAGTAGGTTCTTAATGCTCGATTCAAAGAAAGGACTCTTACCCACTAGTCATGACATTCATCTCAGCAAGACTCAGTGTCCTAAGACACCTGATGAGCTGAAAAGGATGATGAGAATCCTATGCGCTTGGGGGCAGGATCGATCATATATGCCATGACATGTATGAGACCAGACGTCTCGTAAGCCTTATGTTGTACCAGTAGACATCATTCTAACCCGGGGG
The DNA here is from genome assembly GCA_963921825.1 of Erodium maritimum. Taxonomy (NCBI): domain Eukaryota; kingdom Viridiplantae; phylum Streptophyta; class Magnoliopsida; order Geraniales; family Geraniaceae; genus Erodium; species Erodium maritimum. The sequence continues at coordinate 110,203,797 of OY997588.1, read as the reverse complement.
AAAGATGATGCTGAACTAGTCGTCGAAGGATGAGTAGACGCTAGTTTTCCAAGACAAATCCAAATGACTTTAGAAGTCAATCAGGATATGTGTTTACGCTGAATGGCAGAGCTTTAGCTGGGAAAGCGTAAAGCAAGATACCATTACCGAATCTACGACAGAGGCCAAGTACATGGATGCTGCAGAGGCAGCTAAGGAGGCTATGTGGATTTGGAAATTCATGGCAGGGCTGGGTGTAATTAAAAACCCATCCAGTCCGGTGAATCCATTTTGTGACAACACAAGGGCCATTGCGCAAGCTAAAAGCCTAGATCGCATAACAAATCCAAACATGTACTGCGGCGTATCCACCTCATCAGATAAATACTGAACTGAGGTGAAGTGAAGATAACCGATATTGCAACAGATGATAACATAGCCAACCCTTTGACTAAGGTAGTGTCACTGCCTGAACATGTTAGACATGTAAAGTCGATGGGGACATATTGGAGTTTAGATTGGAACTAGGGCAAGTGGGAGATTGTTAGTCTTAGTGCCCGTAGTTAAATCCTAAATGTCCAAATGTATATATCATCGTTAGCAATAAAATTAAAGCGGCTTTATATTACTTATGTGTTGGAGTAATATATCGATGTGTGCTCTGATCTATGCCCACCATGCGAATAGAACCATAGATCGAGATAGATCACACTCGATGGGTCCCTAGTCAACAAAGCTTCACTAGAAACGACTAGTATGAAAGATGGCTCTTTATGGCTTACGTTCTGTTAGTCATTGGAATGGGATTCCGGAGTCTGATCATAGATATCATGTGGGACATGATATTGGACGACCCGCCCTGGATATGTGCCATAGATTAAGTCATGAACATATTCAGTGTTGTAGCTTGTCATGTATCCTTAGACCAAGGAGTCTTTGTGATCGCTATGTAGTCAACAACCTAGTTTGACCTGAGCCTAACGTTGTCCGTAACAGGGCTTCCATAACGGCCAGGATTGGCTTGGGGACGGGCTACATGAGTGACACGAAAGACGGCTAAGGGATTTATCCCTCATACTAAGGTATGGGAAAGATATCGGTTCTCGGCCGCTTGATCGAGAGTGACTGGAAGAATAGCATGGCCATGCACATGATACTGGGTATCATATCTTCAGTCATCTCACATATCAAGGAACGGTGATTGAGAATAATAAGGATGACGGCTCTATGCCTTATCTCAATCAGGATATCGGAGATAAAAGGATAATGACAGGGACGACGGAAAGGTTAGAATCGACAGGGTCGATTCGTTATGTAGTGTCAGGCAATACTAAAGTCTCGTTAGTTGCCACTTAAATAGGATCAAGTAAAATGGGATTTTACGTTGATCTATTGACATGCATAAACCTAAGGGTCACACCGGAGGATGAAACTCATTGACACATTTATGGAGAATGGCCAAAAGGGAGTTGTCTCGGGACATGACCAAAACTGGGTTTTGGGTCATGTGCCCGTAAGTGAATAGGACTTCACAGATCGAGACAAGGCTTGGAGTCTTGGGATTGATCGCGTCGGATAATGTTGGACATTTCCGGTATGGAAGGCATGGAGGCGATGAGCGAATCACGGGACCTCGTTGGAAATGGCCACGGGCCATGTTCCAAGAGGCCCATGAAAGGCCCATGCAACCAAGGCCCATGGAACTAATTAATCAAGTCTTGATTAATTAGTACTAAGTAAGCAAGACAAGGATTAAGGTGTTGGTGATTCACCACCTAACCCAATCTTGTCTTGCCATACTTTGTCCTATTTACACCTTACTTGACACCATACTTGTCCCATGCCTTTAGTTGGACAAGTATGGGTTTTGTTATGTTTAAGTCATCTTTTTTCAACATAACAAACACAAGACAAGAATAGGAAACACATTTTCTCTCCCTCTTCCATGGCCATTTCGGGTTTGGCTAGTTTCCACCTCCATGTTTGTGTTCTTGAGTCCTCAAAGAGAAGAACTACGTGGCTTTGATTCCCATGTGGATACGTAGGCGTCTTGGAGACTCAAGCCAATCATTCGTTAACCGGTGTTCTTGTTTTGGTAAGAACTAGTGCTGAATTTTTCTCTTGTGAATCCATTCTTTGTTAGTTGTTTCATGGTTTTAATCGTCTCTTGGTTTTCATTGATTTTCCGCTGCGAGTTGGTTCATCTCCAACCCTACCTCGAGACCCAACAGTAGTGTTCTTCTAGACCCATGCATTACAGGCCTTCTAGATCTCCCATAACCATTAATATTCTCAGCCATCTTGGGGAAGGGGGGGGGGGGGGGGGGGGGGGCGATTTCCCCTCAACAAATTGACTCCCCCAGCCTAGAAAGGAAGGGATGGGTCGTGGTCTCGGGCTTAGAAGAGTAGAGAGGGTATGCCGAGGACATCTTGACAAATATTTTGCACATATTGGCCGCAACCTACAAGTTATCAGTATATAGATGTCAAAGGAAGGTATGTATCCAAGGTTGAACATGTATCTGCCAGACCATGTTCCAAGCAAGGAGGGTATCAGGAAAGGGTAGCCCCTAAGGGAAGAGGGTTCCGTAGCCAACCTTGGCAGAGTATCTACCCTACGGATCATGGGCCCAATACCAAAAGTCCTTCTCCTAAACATTAGGAGAGGAATAGCCAAGATAGCCTCATGGTCCCTTAGATTAAGAACGTTTTAGATGAGAGAGCGTCTTATTGCCTAGACCCCAAAATCATAATGCTGGCCATTATGTCCCATTTTAGTTACATGGATGGGGTATGACTATAAATTTCTTCCGTTTGTAACCAAAGTGCTCCCATGATAAGGGTATTCTTCCCATCCCAAGACCCCGGCGAAGGCCCAGGGTAATGAACGATTGAGTGGTCTGAATAATGGTCCAAAGGTAATTGGGATTATTGCCACCTCCCACTATTTGAAAGTCCCCCCGAGGATAGTAGCGGTCTTTGTCAAGTCAAGCCACCAGATACCCCAGGTTGGTGATTAAGTTCCACATTTGTTTCCTTCTCTTGGAAAGCCATACATCCCATTGACTTGGGCCTACAGAGTTGGGAATCTTTGGCTGAGGAACCCCACCAATATATGGCCAGTGCCAGATTTATCGTATGAGTGATCGATCAAAGGACCCTAAAAATAGAAATAACATAAGTACCAAATGGATCATCATTTCTCGGGCAATAAGGGATAATAGCTTCTTGTTCCATGATTGGATCTGTTGTAGGACCTTGTCACCTAGGTAGGCCAAGCTCCGACTACGGTTGTAATGACCACTCCCGGTCAACGCCAGTCAAACCTGCGAAAAACAGGAAAATTTAAATTTTTTAAGACAGACACTTAATTGAACCTAGAATTGACCCCGAGGGTCATACCGGACTTAAGTTGAGCCCGATATCGACCAAAGTGAGTTCCGGGGGACTCAGGGCAACTTTCTGAGCAGTTTGGGAAATGTTGACTTTTCGTAGGAAAAGTCAACCAAGCGACGTTTTGGTCCATTCGAGGACCGTCTTGGATCCAAAAAGCTTAGCCGTCATCGCAGCGGTCTTAGTTCATCCGTTTCCTTGTAGCCCACCAAGTTTCGTAATTTCTTGGAAAAAGTGCCCGTTCGGGGCCCGAAACGTCCGAATTTCGCGAATCTGATTGGAAAATATCTAGCAGATACTTTCCCAAAGAGATGTGGGACCCACCTTCCCACTTGTCAAACAAGTGGTGGTGTTAGGTTTTGGGGGGGAAATAAGAAGAGAGATAAGGGGGGGTTCGGCCAAGGTTAAATCAAAAGGGGGAAAAATTAGAAAAAGAAGAGAGAAGTTTAGAGAGAGAAGGAGAAGGAGAAGAAGAGAGCTAGGGATTTGGAGGGGTACTATTCACGACCTCAACCATTGGATCGTCTCAACGTTCTAAGAATCGAACTCACCTCGTCTTCCTCTACGGTAATCACCAAACCGATCTTCGTTTTGTCAAGTTCTAAAATTAGGTTTTGGTTTAAAACTATTAGTTTAGGGTTGTATTGAGGTTGGGGGATTGTTGGAGACGTTTGGAGACGTTTTGAGGTGAAGGGGGACGTTTTCCGGTGACCGGGAGCTCGGGGGGAGCTCCGGCCACCATAGGGGGGTGGCTGGCCGGAGCTAGGGCCGGCCACCTGTTGGGTCTCGAGGTAAGGTTGGAGATGAACCAACTCGCAGCGGAAAATCAATGAAAACCAAGAGACAATTAGAACCATGAAACAACTAACAAAGAATGGATTAACAAGAGAAAAATTCAGCACTAGTTCTTACCAAAACAAGAACACCGGTTAACGAATGATTGGCTTGAGTCTCCAAGACGCCTACGTATCCACATGGGAATCAAAGCCACGTAGTTCTTCTCTTTGAGGACTCAAGAACACAAAAATGGAGGAGGAAACTAGCCAAACCCGAAATGGCCATGGAAGAGGGAGAGAAAATGTGTTTCCTATTCTTGTCTTGTCTTTGTTATGTTGAAAAAAGATGACTTAAACATAACAAAACCCATACTTGTCCAACTAAAGGCATGGGACAAGTATGGTGTCAAGTAAGGTGTAAATAGGACAAAGTATGGCAAGACAAGATTGTGTTAGGTGGTGAATCACCAACACCTTAATCCTTGTCTTGCTTACTTAGTACTAATTAATCAAGACTTGATTAATTAGTTCCATGGGCCTTGGTTGCATGGGCCTTTCATGGGCCTCTTGGAACATGGCCCGTGACCATTTCCAACGAGGTCCCGTGATTCGCTCATCGCCTCCATGCCTTCCATACCGGAAATGTCCAACATTATCCGACGCGATCAATCCCAAGACTCCAAGCCTTATCTCGATCCGTAAAGTCCTATTCACTTACGGGCACATGACCCAAAACCCAGTTTTGGTCATGTCCCGAGACAACTCCCTTTTGGCCATTCTCCATAAATGTGTCAATGAGTTTCATCCTCCGGTGTGACCCTTAGGTTTATGCATGTCAATAGATCAACGTAAAATCCCATTTTACTTGATCCTATTTAAGTGGCAACTAACGAGACTTTAGTATTGCCTGACACTACATAACGAATCGACCCTGTCGATTCTAACCTTTCCGTCGTCCCTGTCATTATCCTTTTATCTCCGATATCCTGATTGAGATAAGGCATAGAGCCGTCATCCTTATTATTCTCAATCACCGTTCCTTGATATGTGAGATGACTGAAGATATGATACCCAGTATCATGTGCATGGCCATGCTATTCTTCCAGTCACTCTCGATCAAGCGGCCGAGAACCGATATCTTTCCCATACCTTAGTATGAGGGATAAATCCCTTAGCCGTCTTTCGTGTCACTCATGTAGCCCGTCCCCAAGCCAATCCTGGCCGTTATGGAAGCCCTGTTACGGACAACGTTAGGCTCAGGTCAAACTAGGTTGTTGACTACATAGCGATCACAAAGACTCCTTGGTCTAAGGATACATGACAAGCTACAACACTGAATATGTTCATGACTTAATCTATGGCACATATTCAGGGCGGGTCGTCCAATATCATGTCCCACATGATATCTATGATCAGACTCCGGAATCTCATTCCAATGACTAACAGAACGTAAGCCATAAAGAGCCATCTTTCATACTAGTCGCTTCTAGTGAAGCTTTGTTGACTAGGGACCCATCGAGTGTGATCTATCTCGATCTATGGTTCTATTCGCATGGTGGGCATAGATCAGAGCACACATCGATATATTACTCCAACACATAAGTATTATAAAGCCGCTTTAATTTTATTGCTAACGATGATATATACATTTGGACATTTAGGATTGAACTACGGGCACTAAGACTAACAATCTCCCACTTGCCCTAGTTCCAATCTAAACTCCTATATGTCCCCATCGACTTTACATGTCTAACATGTTCAGGCAGTGACACTGCCTTAGTCAACGAGTTGGCTATGTTATCATCTGTTGCAATATCGGTTATCTTCACTTCACCTCAGTTCAGTATTTATCTGATGAGGTGGATACGCCGCAGTACATGTTTGGATTTGTTATGCGATCTAGGCTTTTAGCTTGCGCAATGGCCCTTGTGTTGTCGCAAAATGGATTCACCGGACTGGATGGGTTTTTAATTACACCCAGCCCTGCCATGAATTTCCAAATCCACATAGCCTCCTTAGCTGCCTCTGCAGCATCCATGTACTTGGCCTCTGTCGTAGATTCGGCAATGGTATCTTGCTTTACGCTTTCCCAGCTAAAGCTCTGCCATTCAGCGTAAACACATATCCTGATTGACTTCTAAAGTCATCTGGATTTGTCTTGGAAAACTAGCGTCTACTCATCCTTCGACGACTAGTTCAGCATCATCTTTCCCCCGGGTTAGAATGATGTCTACTGGTACAACATAAGGCTTACGAGACGTCTGGTCTCATACATGTCATGGCATATATGATCGATCCTGCCCCAAGGCGCATAGGATTCTCATCATCCTTTTCAGCTCATCAGGTGTCTTAGGACACTGAGTCTTGCTGAGATGAATGCCATGACTAGTGGGTAAGAGTCCTTTCTTTGAATCGAGCATTAAGAACCTACTCAATGCCTTGTTCACATAGGTTCCCTGACTTAAATCCAAGACCCTCTTGGTGCGATCTCTACATATCTTAATCCTTAAGATATGAGAAGCATCGCCTAAGTCCTTTATTGAAGAACACTTCCTCAACCAAGCTTTAGTCTCGTGCAAGGTTGGGATGTCGTTTTCAATGAGAACCAGAAAGGTAATATTGCTCCCACTAGCCTTCTTATAAACGCAAGATTCATCCTCGTTCTTGATTAAGCCAAATCCAATTACAGCTTCATCAAAACGAAGGATCCAATTCCGAGAAGTTCGTTTCAATCCATAAATGGATTTCAACAACTTATAAATCTTTCCTTTATTCTTCGGATCGTCAAAACCTTTGGGCCGAGACATACAAACGTACTCAGTCAAATTTCCATTTAGGAAAGCGGTTTTGACATCCACTTGCCATATCTCGTAATTATGATACGCAGTTATGTCAAGAAGAATTTGGATCGATTTTGACCATAGCCACTAAGGAGAAGGTTTCCTCATAGTCAATCCATTGGATCTGCCTATAACCTTTCGCCACCAGTTGAGCTTTGTAGGTCAGAGGGTTGCCGTCCATGTCAAACTTCACCTTGAAGATCCATTTGCATCCTATGGTCCTCACACCATTGATGGGATCAACCGGTTCCCAGACTCGGTTGTCCGACATGGATTGCATTTCCTCCCTCATGGCTCCCAGCCATAACTCGGAGTTGGGCCCATCCACGACTTCCTGAAAGGTGGCTGGATCATCGTGATCCACCATGACTTCATTGTCACCTCCGGATACCATATCTTGGAGGTGGAAGATTGATCCTTTCAAATCGCCTTGGACCTTCCGGAATTGTAACAGGAATTGGTTCTTACTCTACGACAATCTCTGGCTCCTTTCTACTGGGTTGCCAATTGGTTTAGACCGATCTGTACCATCCTGAATTTCTTCGAGATGCACAGTCCTCCCAATGACGTCTTTGGAAACAAAACTTCTTTTCCATAAAGACCCCACCCCAAGCGACGAACACCATGTTCTCACTGGGATTGTAGAAATAGTATCCCCTTGTTGCTTTGGGATACCACACGAAGGTGCATATCTCAGATCTTGGTTCGAGCTTAGTCGAAACCAAATGTTTCACATAAGCCTCGCAACCACAAATCTTTAGGAAGGACAAAGCGGGCATCATCCCGTACCATTTTTAAAATGGTGTCCCTTCCACACCATTCGTCGAAGCCCGATTCACTATGAATGCGGTCGTCTCTAGAGCAAAACCCCTAAAAGAGATTGGGAGATCAGTCCAACTAATCATGGAACAGACCATTGTCTAACAATGTCCGATTTCTCCGTTTGGCTACACCTTTCAACTACAGTGACCTAGGAGGAGTCCATTTCAAAAGGATCCCATTCTCTTTTAGATGATCTAATAACTCTGTGGTCAAGTATTTTCCACCTCGATCCAATCGAAGTGCCTTAATACCTTTGTCGAGCTGGTTTTCTACTATAGTCTTAAACTCTTTGAATTTATCAAAAGCTTCAGACTTATGTCTCACCGAATAGACATAACCATATTTACTGTAATCATCAGTAAATGTGATAAAGTAGCTAAAACCCCTCCTGGCAAGTGAACTTATTGGTCTACACACATTCGAGTGTATCAGCCCCAATAATTCACCCGCCCTTTCATCGCGATCGATAAAGGGCACTTTAGTCATTTTGCCCATCAAACAAACCTTGCACCTATCGATCGAATGGAATTCGAATGAACCTGAAAGCCCGCACTTCTGAAGTGCTGATAGGCGCTTCTTGTTTATGCGACCCAAATGACAGTACCATAACAGAGTTAGGTTTAAATCGTTGGATTTAGACCTCTTGGTATTAACGGAATATATAGAACTTGAGGCATTGTTACCCATATCTAATATGTACAATCCTCCAACCATGTCAGTACTGGTATAAAACATATCATTGCATAGAACATTGAAAACTCCATTTCCAATATTAACATTATATCCTTCCTTGTCAAACACGGATACAGATATAATATTCCTACTAAGAGTAGGTATGCAATATACATTATACAATACTAAGACAAGGCCTCTTGGCAAAGCAAGACTCATGGATCCTACAGCAGTTGCCACAACTCTGAGGTCCATTTCGTGCTTTCCAAATCTCTCCTACTTTCAGCCACCATATATTAGTGCATGTGTGAGATTCAGTCATGGTATCTAATACCCATGAATCTTTGGAAGTAGAGAGATGTAGCTCTATAGAGTTAATACCGAATGAAGGCACGGTCCCACCGCCCTTCCTTAGATCATCCAGGTTTCCTGATGAAGGCGCAGTCCTACTGCCCTTCTTCAGATCATCCAGGCTATTTGATGAAGGCGCAGTCCCACTGCCGTTCTTCAGATCAGCCGTGAACTTCCTGTAATCCCGGTTCCAATGACCAGGCTGTTGGCAGTAGAAGTAGACATTCTCAGGTGTCTCATCTTTCCTGCCAAGTGCGCATGGGCCCAGCCCTTGCCACTTCCAATTCCCTTGTTGACCATCAGAATATCCTTGGATCCCAGATCCCTGAGATATTCTTCTCAGCAGCTGATGACACTTCATGTAACTCTGATATGGTCTTAGAGACAGCCTTGTCAAGGACATATTCTTTGCGTTCAGACTTGAGGACTATCCTCAAAAATTCTGTACCAGTCCAAATAGTTTGTCCCATTTAGCTTGACCCTGTCAAGAATGGTTTTTAATGACAAACTATTAATGTTCGCTGAATTTTCCATTTGATCTACAACAGATAAAATTCAATCAGTAAACTGAATAAATTTTATGAAGATCAAGCTTAAACACCAACAATCAATTCTAAACCTTTAGAATCTGAAACCAAGATCCTTGATTCACTCGATTAAGCTGAACTAATGCTCACCACTTAATCGAGCTATGTAGGTGGGAATCCATCCAATCACATCCAATGTGACTCCTGGCTAGGGTATGTACTTATGTACACGACTTACCCTATCTGTTACCCTAGCTCAACCTCAGGCTAAGAATCGTAGTCGGGTCCACCAATTTTCAACTATGGCTCGTCACTATGTAGGTGCTCCGCTAATGCGCACGACACCCACATATGTCGTCCAAACCTACTACCCCGCTTTCCCATGGATGCTCCGCTAATGCGCACGACACCCATAGGACGGGGAGGTAGTAAGGTGTTGATGATTGGGAGGTATCGGACATGACCCGCTTTTACTTGTCCAGTTGTGTTCAAAACTTTGGCACATCCTAGATGCGATGAGCACATCAACTACATTCCAAATGCAATGATGCCTCAAATTACATCCAATGTAATTCTTCCTTTGAACCCGTCAACTACATCCAATGCAATGACGGTTCTAAGGGTTCACACACAAGGATTAAAATTCCAATTTTATCTTTGCATGTGAGGTGATATGCTCGGTAAATAAAGTTAGGCATGCAATTCTAAAGCACATAGAATTAATCATGCATAAACTAAACCAAGCATAAAGCGATAAATGTGCACATAATAGCCCCCTAAACTAACTCCCACTAGCTTCTTGAGCTCCACCGACTCCAAGCCGATGCCAACACCCGAAAAGCCACCAAATGACCTTTTCGCCCTTTCTTCATCTTGAGTAAAATATTAAAATTTAATACACGACTCGCAGGTCGGGAATAAATAAATATTACAAACAAGTGGTTCGACGACCACACCTTGAAAGAATAATTACACGTTACCTCTAACGGCTCGCAGGCCGTGAAAAGCGATAAATAATTAAATTGAGCTCGGGGCTATTATGTGCACCATGCCAACATCACATCACACATCGTGTTATCAAACAAGAATGTTATCAAACATCGTGTGATTTTCCGGTTTTAATTAATAGCCAAGTTTCGAAAATTTTTGATGCTCGGTTTATCGAAACCGTTCAAAATGAAACTTTTGAACATTTGATCTTCGAGTTCGTCATGACGGTTCCAAACTCGTCATAACTAACAAAACGGTTTAGCCTTGACATATCAACCATCCATGGTCATGCTTGGCCTAGCTCCGTCCAACGGAGCCCCGTTCGGTCCCGGTTTCGGCTCCCCGAGAGTCCCGCTCCCGAGACCCGAAAAATCAAATTTTTTCAAAATTTCCAGATTTGAAATAATTTTCAAAAATTCATTTTACATGCATTAAATCCATAAACAATAATTTAAAACATGTTATCAAACAATTTAGCAAAACAACATGCCAAAAACGAAACTTTCAAGCAAAACCGAAACTTTGAACACCGTCTTGTGAATCCCGAAGGTAGCACGGCTCTGATACCACTGTTGGGTCTCGAGGTAAGGTTGGAGATGAACCAACTCGCAGCGGAAAATCAATGAAAACCAAGAGACAATTAGAACCATGAAACAACTAACAAAGAATGGATTAACAAGAGAAAAATTCAGCACTAGTTCTTACCAAAACAAGAACACCGGTTAACGAATGATTGGCTTGAGTCTCCAAGACGCCTACGTATCCACATGGGAATCAAAGCCACGTAGTTCTTCTCTTTGAGGACTCAAGAACACAAAAATGGAGGAGGAAACTAGCCAAACCCGAAATGGCCATGGAAGAGGGAGAGAAAATGTGTTTCCTATTCTTGTCTTGTCTTTGTTATGTTGAAAAAAGATGACTTAAACATAACAAAACCCATACTTGTCCAACTAAAGGCATGGGACAAGTATGGTGTCAAGTAAGGTGTAAATAGGACAAAGTATGGCAAGACAAGATTGTGTTAGGTGGTGAATCACCAACACCTTAATCCTTGTCTTGCTTACTTAGTACTAATTAATCAAGACTTGATTAATTAGTTCCATGGGCCTTGGTTGCATGGGCCTTTCATGGGCCTCTTGGAACATGGCCCGTGACCATTTCCAACGAGGTCCCGTGATTCGCTCATCGCCTCCATGCCTTCCATACCGGAAATGTCCAACATTATCCGACGCGATCAATCCCAAGACTCCAAGCCTTATCTCGATCCGTAAAGTCCTATTCACTTACGGGCACATGACCCAAAACCCAGTTTTGGTCATGTCCCGAGACAACTCCCTTTTGGCCATTCTCCATAAATGTGTCAATGAGTTTCATCCTCCGGTGTGACCCTTAGGTTTATGCATGTCAATAGATCAACGTAAAATCCCATTTTACTTGATCCTATTTAAGTGGCAACTAACGAGACTTTAGTATTGCCTGACACTACATAACGAATCGACCCTGTCGATTCTAACCTTTCCGTCGTCCCTGTCATTATCCTTTTATCTCCGATATCCTGATTGAGATAAGGCATAGAGCCGTCATCCTTATTATTCTCAATCACCGTTCCTTGATATGTGAGATGACTGAAGATATGATACCCAGTATCATGTGCATGGCCATGCTATTCTTCCAGTCACTCTCGATCAAGCGGCCGAGAACCGATATCTTTCCCATACCTTAGTATGAGGGATAAATCCCTTAGCCGTCTTTCGTGTCACTCATGTAGCCCGTCCCCAAGCCAATCCTGGCCGTTATGGAAGCCCTGTTACGGACAACGTTAGGCTCAGGTCAAACTAGGTTGTTGACTACATAGCGATCACAAAGACTCCTTGGTCTAAGGATACATGACAAGCTACAACACTGAATATGTTCATGACTTAATCTATGGCACATATTCAGGGCGGGTCGTCCAATATCATGTCCCACATGATATCTATGATCAGACTCCGGAATCTCATTCCAATGACTAACAGAACGTAAGCCATAAAGAGCCATCTTTCATACTAGTCGCTTCTAGTGAAGCTTTGTTGACTAGGGACCCATCGAGTGTGATCTATCTCGATCTATGGTTCTATTCGCATGGTGGGCATAGATCAGAGCACACATCGATATATTACTCCAACACATAAGTAATATAAAGCCGCTTTAATTTTATTGCTAACGATGATATATACATTTGGACATTTAGGATTGAACTACGGGCACTAAGACTAACACCACCACCATGGTGGGCCGGGCCCACTTGAACCCTAGCCACCCACGGCGAAGTTGGGCCGGGTGGGGCCCACGTGCTCGGGTGCTCGGGTTTTATGTTCGGGTGGTTTAGAACGTTCCCCGGGTCTTTAATCCACAACCGGATCGAAATTTGGAATTAAATTGTGAAAGTTGAATTTGACGGGTTTAGAAACTTTAAAAGTTAATTAAATGACTTGGAAGTCGGAATTCGATTATGTCGAGTGCCTAGCCTTGAATTATTCTAAGACCGTGGAAACGAAAACGAGAATTTTCGGAGCCCCGGAAGGGCGTTTCCAAAACCCGGGCAGATTCGCCATGTCGGGCGAATCGGGCTTTTCCGAGTCCATTATCGAAAATGTTGAGTAATTGGGAAGTTTGGGAGTGATCGACATTGTTGGGGTTACATTTGGGCGTCAAGTTTATTGAATTTCAGTTTATTCCTGCGAAAAAGTGCCTTAAAATTGTGTTCTTTTAAATCGTGCTGCGGAACGAGGGAAAGGAAAGCTAGGCGAGTGACCGAGATCACGTCGGAGCTTGTTGGTTAGCTTTTGGAGAACATATACGAGGTAGGGAAAAGTAGCCGGATCTCGGTCCTGACTAGGGAAAGTTAACAGTAGAATTGCATGTGATACCGGGGTGTCGTGGGTTAAGTAGGTTTATCGAATATTAGAAAGGCATGATACGGGAACGTAGCGAACCTTAGAAATGCATGTGACACTTAGTAGTATCGTAGGAGCAGAGAACTTAGCGATATTAGAATTACTGGAGGCATATGACCATGCCCGGAGGTTGATTGTTTAAGTTACGTCTTGGGTGACCATGAGAGCCCGTATTACTGTTGTGTCTTGGGTGGCCATGAGAGCCCGTACTTTACTGTTGTGTCTTGGGTGGCTATGAGAGCCCGTACTTTACTGTTGTGTCTTGGGTGGCCATGAGAGCCCGTGGTTTACTGTTGGAGTCTTGGGTGGCCATGAGTGCCCGTGGGGTTGTTGAGCCCGTGAGTTACTGTTGGTGTGTCTTGGGTAGCCATGAGTGCCCGTGGGGTTGTTGAACCCATGTTTCACCGTTGGTGTCTTGGGTGGCCATGAGTGCCTGTTGAGTGTTGAACCGGTCTTGTTGCTGTTTGTTGAACCTTGCTTGTGATTGTGATTGTGTTTGCCCGAGGTTAGTAACCCAACTTTGTGTCGGGAAGTTGCGTGGAGGTTGGCTGGCTTACCTGACAGGGATCGGTAAAGTCGAGCATTTCTTTGGCTAACCTGACCTGACAGGGATCGGTAGGTTGAGCATTCTTAGGCGATGAAAGGGCAGCTCCCCTTCCGACTAGCTATCGGAGAAGTAGCTCGGTATATCGCCAATAGGTCGATCGCCTGGAGCCTGACTGGGATCGGTAAAGTGCGTGGGGCAGGCTCGAGCCCAGCCGGTTAGCAACCGACACTGAGCAGCTGACTGGAGTGGGATCCTTTATGATCTTGTTTGGGGTGCGATCCTTTGTGATCTTGGGTGTTGCGTGGTTGTCTCTTGTGTCGGGTCTACATTACGAGTCCGAGTGTTGAGTCTGTTGAGGAAAGTAGCGGATTGTGTGTCAGTTGCGTTACTTGTGTTTGGGAATTGTATTCCCGGTGTTGGGTTTGGTTTTGGTGTTACCGGCATTGTCTGCTAATTATGCCGTAGTCAGTCTGTTATCTTGGTGGTGAGCGAACGCTCACCCCTAACTGCTTTTCCTACAGGTACTGATCACAGGACGGACTAGGTGAGCTCTCGAAGCTTGAGGAGCTAGGAGCGGAGTTCGGGTTTTATTTTGAGTCTAGTGACGTACACCGTGTACCTTGTCCATTTGTTGGGACGTTTTTGAGATGTAAATATTATTTTGGTTAACTAATTGGTAATTTCAAAGTGTTTATTCAAAACAGGTTTCAAGTGTTTTATTGTTTTAAATGTTCGCGTCCCGAGTTCGGTTTACTGAAATTGGGGCGTGACAACGGTTCTGACCCATCATATTCGGAATGCATAGGTACATGAAAGCTTCGGAGATCTCTAGAATATTGAGGAGATGACAAGACTTTTGACAGGTTGCCACCCCCGTGTTGGAGTTGAAGAAGATCGAAAACTTTTGAGTGTTGATCGCCTAGCCCAACAACATACCGAAGAGGCTAATGATATCACAGACCTAAAAAACCTCAACCGGGGTAACTCGATAGAAAATGTAGTAATCATTGGCAAAAATAAATTATGTGTAATAACTGGTGCTCTAGTATCCACTTAGCACCCATGCATGCAAACCTTTCATTTGGCCCCCTCAATGAGTTCGAACTGTCCCTACATTCAAAAAATAACATGTGTGGTGCTAGAGGATCTCCCTGACGAATTCCCCGAGTGGGTCGAATAGAATCAGCATCCCATCCTCCGGAGCTGACATGATAAGACATTGATCCCATACATACAAATATAAGAGTCATCCAAGCCTTAGAAAAACGATAATGTTACATCATAGAAAAAATAAATGGTCATTCCACCAGGCCTTATGCCTTGTTCATATCTAATTTCAGAGCCATGAACCCCTACTGCCTCTCGATTTTCCAATGGAGGTAGTGGC
This sequence comes from Erodium maritimum, assembly GCA_963921825.1. Lineage (NCBI taxonomy): Eukaryota > Viridiplantae > Streptophyta > Magnoliopsida > Geraniales > Geraniaceae > Erodium > Erodium maritimum. The sequence continues at coordinate 110,188,577 of OY997588.1, read as the reverse complement.
TAACCTCGAATGAGATAAATTTTTCTCCTTAATGGATCTCCCGAGTACAAAAGCCTTATGGGTGGGGGAAATGATTTGTAAGACCCGCCCCCGGTCGATCCCGGTAAAACCGGTGAATCCTAGCTAAGTTTGACTTTCGACCGGAAAAGTCAACCGATGACTCGGAAAGTCAATCGGGACCTTTCCGGGCCCCAAAAAGCTTAGCCATTAGCACGGTTAGCTTAGTTGGGTCGTTTCCTTCAGTTTGACTGTAATATTGTTAAAGTCAACTGTCGGTCAAACTCGGGCTTAATATCGGTTATTTATCGATAAATCTTGGAAAGCTGGAAAATTATTAAATAGGAGTGACCTCACATGACACTTGTCATGCTTGGCTTGGAGGATGAGATTTGGGGCTCCAAATGACCCTCATACCCTCCTAAGTTACCTTTAAAGGGATAAGACCTTAAGGGCTTTTGAGTAAATTGACATTTTAGGTCATTTAAAGGAAAGAGAGCAACAATTCAACTCATTTGTTGTTGTTTATGCTGAAAATCACAAGGGAGAGAGAAAGAGGAGCTCACTTTCTTGAGGAAGAAGATAGAGAAGAAAGCTTGGATTTTGAAGCTTGTTCTTGGTCCTTTTGCCTTCATTTTCACTCCATCTCAACTATCTAGAGGTAAGGATGCTATCAACTCTCCATTTCTTCCACTTCCAATCTATGGGTTTTGTGGGTTTTGGCTTAAAAGTTGAAGAACTTGCTCTTTGATGGATTGTTTGGAGAAGAAGTAGTGAAGTAGGTTGTTGGATTGAGTTTTGGTTGAAGTTTGGTGAACCCATTGAGAGTGTAGTTGCTGGGTATCTTTGGTGAATTATTTTGGAGCTAGGAGAGTTTAGAAATGGAGTTTGTGTTGGGATTTTCGTGAAATTCGAGTTGGGGAAGAAAGGGGAAGGAGCTGGTCAGGTCTGATACGGAATCTGACCCGGACCGGGCCAGGTACCGGCCCGGCACCCGGCACGGAACGGGCCTGGTACCGGCATGGCACCCGGCACGGAACGGGCGGGAGTCCGGCACGGGACCTGATACGGTCCGTGTCGCTCACCGGGCCGGTCTGTGTCGTGTTCCGTTCTGGATTCCGGGCCGGCCTGTGACAGGGTCCGTTTGGCATTCCGGATCAGATCCCCAGAGCCCAAAACCCTTCCTTTTAGCTCAATTTGATTCCCACTTTTCCTTTTCAAACCTTGATCCATTTCTGAACATTGTGGTGTGTTTTGAGGAGAAGAACACTTGGTTGAGGAATCTAATTTGTGTTCTTTTGGTGGTTCAAAACCTTGGAACCAAGCTAGGAAAGGAGGAAGAACGTGGACACGAGTTAGAGGAGCTTTTATCACGCCGGGACCCGAGTGAAGAACGGAGAGGTGACCACCGAGCTGTCATCAGAGTGTTGAGAGGAAGACCTCGAGGTAGGGAAAGCCTTAACCTTTCGTTTATGATGCTTAGTATGCATGCTAGGTTAATAAAATTGGAAGAGGTCCTAGAAATGCCTATAGGATGCGAATAACTAGCATAATCGTCTTTCAATTACTAATAACCGGAAGTGTCTAGTGGTGACCGATTAGGATGCCATTCACTAGTATAATTCGCTTTCAATACTTGGGAATTGATTGTCTGGTAGAGGAGCCTTGGCAAAGCCCTCGGATTAGTTGATTGTTAAGATCACATGCTTGGTTGTTGGTTGCTTAGTGGATAGGCTAAAGAGTCTAACGAAACTAGTGGAATTGCATGTTTGAATGATCGTTTGAAGGCTGTTATGATTGGTTGATTAAACTCGTACTTGATCATTAATTGTATTTGAATGATGACTTGATTGGCTTAAATGGTTGCTTGGAGCATCGAGTATGACTGGTTGTACCGAGCGGTGCAATCAGATGATCGATGCCCCGGTGTTTCGAAACTGGTAAGTGAACGGTAAGTTGGGATTGTGTGATTGGTGTGATATGATCTAGTGATTCGTGTGCTGTGTGCCATGGTGAATCGGTGATGTGTGAGCTATGTGTGTTAGTGGATTGGTGGTGATTGGATTGGATTGCGTCGTGTTTCGGTTGAGTGCGTCACCAAGTTGTTATCTGATTATGGTTGAGACGGTATGGTACCTACACCGTTGAGGAGTTCGGTGTAGGGTAAGATAATGATGATTGTTGATACGGTTTGGTACCTACACCGTTGAGGAGTCCGGTGTAGGATGATATAATGGTTATTTAGTGAATTGCCCAAGTGTATGCTTCCTATGGGAGTAATACCTTGGTTCCCGAGGACATAAAATCCTTTGGAGACGTTTCTGAGAATCCCGATGATAAGCTCCCCGAAGGGTTGTTTCCGGTCGCCTCAATGTTATGCGTCTCCTCTGGATTTGAGGGAAAATCCGAAAGGACACATAAGATGTGGATCGGAGGGTGGTGACTCTATGTGCCACGGCATTGATTGGTTTATCTATTGCTTGTGATTGTTAAGAGCTTTATGTTAACTTTACTGTTGAGTTTATTGACTTTAAGGTCCACTTTGCTATGCGTTTTCCCTACTGAGCGTGAGCTCACCCCTATGAATTTACCGTTGTGTTTACAGGCTTGATTGAGGAGTAGAAGCTCGGGAGCTTCTCGGTGTGGGTGCGTGATAGAGACTTCGTACTTTTTACTTGTAATGTGTTGAACCAAAACTTGTGGCGACTTATTATTACACCCCTTGAGGGTTATTGTGTTTTGAACTTAGTTTTGCGGATTTGTTTTCATTATTGGAGATTTTCAGGAAGTAAATGTTGATTTATTATTTTATTGCCTTCTATTACTCGTCATGCCTCGGGTCCGGGCGATAACCGGATTCGGGGCGTGACATGATTGAAGGTAAAAGCACCTACAATCAATTGGCCAGGAGTTTGGACAAGATCCGGAATATGACGTTACACAGGGTTATGAGACAGAGATCAGTAACCAACTTTTAGTCGACCTTCTTGGGGATGAGAACTAGAGTGGTATTCGTTATTCCCTGCTCCAAGGGATCTCCCACCATAATTTTTTGAATAAAAAGTGTCAATGTCGGTGCAAAGGTGGACCGACAATGCTGATAGAATTTCGAGTTGAACCTGTCCTGACCCGGCGATTTATCAAAGCAAATCTGAAATATGTCCTGGGTGACTTCTTCCTCGTTGATCAGTGTCGTAAGTCCTATATTTCTGGAACTGTGTAATGGATGACGGGAAGCCTAAGCCTATACCCTATAGATTAGGATGTGAAGTGGTAAAAAACTGTAGAAAATACTAGAGTAAAAGGTCATCCACCCCCATATCCCAAGTCACCATATTCTCTTGGTCATCATGTACCAAGTAAACCTGATTAATTCTGCGACAGAGGAGGCAGCTGCGTGGAGGTATTTAGTATTCCGTTCGCCCTTTTTGAGCTCGTGGTGTTTTCCCATCTACCTCCAAAATGACTCATTTCTCGCTAAGGCCACTTCATATTGGGTTTGAATGGACTACCTAAGGTTTATCCTTGGTCTGTCCATGCAACCATTCAACAAATAAATATGTCTCTAACAACATTTAATGTAGTTTAGGGTGGCCATGTATACATCTCATCCCCACACCTCCAGGACATCCCCAATCTAGGCAGTGTGTTTCCCATACTCTCCAGGTTATCCTCATTCCTTATCTCCTACATAATACGACCACATTCGGGTTCTTGGGTCTAGACTAATTCAAACTGAAACTTTTTCACCCCCACAACCTTCCGACCAGGAGAAAGAACAAAGAATATCGGGTAGTAGTAAGACGCAATAGTCCCCATATTATTCAATGTGATAGAGGACAACTCCCATATGAGCTCATCCTAGACTAGAACTCGGTCCAAACGGGATTCCACTCGATGACCATAGGACCAACCCCGAAACCAGATAAACAGATGGCCCTAAGAGGGACGTCGACAACCCTGGTATCCTCTAATACATAATAAAAAGTATAAATTAAGGATAAAAGGGCATGGATTAACTCTCATGGTCTCAGATTGAGCCAAGATTTCGTTGAAGTCTCTGATCAGAATCCACCCTCGTCGATTCCTTTGTTTAAGCCGAAGGAGAAAAGACCACGGCCGGTGTCGATTTTCGCTCCCCTGTTCTCCGTAAACGCCCATGATTCGAATATGATCCCACTTTGGAGTTGTGAGCCCAAAATCAATATGCACTACTACCGGATCTTACTTGGGCAACGAATTAAATGGATCCGTTGCTCAAGTTTTTCCACTTAACTTACGGATGCGGCATATGTGGCTCAAGTACTGATTCTTATGCCATAGATGCAGTATACGTTGGTCAAGTGGCCACTTTACCCATGTATAGAGGATCTGTGGCTAAAGTGATGGTACTTTATGCACGAATACGATATCCGTGGGTAAAGTGTTCACTTGACCAACGGATGAGGCATCCGTAGTTCAAGTTTTTACATATGTGGCTAAAGTAATGATACTTTATCCACGGATTTGACATACGTGGCTAAAGTAATACCTGTCCAACGGATGTTATATATATGTCGGTCAAGTGAGACAGTTTAGTAAACTTTCTCGACACATTTCGACTAATCCCGTTACCAAGTATATATAGACAAGCGTAAACCTGTTTCGATTATTCCCATCAACATATGTACACAAACGATAAAACTTTATGAATTAGTTAATATATAAGTTTCGAATACTATTTTTTGTACACAATGATTCAAATGATAGTCTAACATAACACACAAAAAGAGTATAATAGAATTAAGCAGCACATAGGCTTGTAATAATACGCTCTTCCATTGATTTGCCTTCTTCCATCCTTGCAACATAATGTTTAAACCACCAAGACTCCTATACAGGGTAAGGACCATCTGGAACAAGGTGTAACCACGCAGGTCTCTCCCTACCCAAGGGTATACCATCAAAGTTTGGAGGACGGTCAGTACCTTTATCACGTATCAGGCACTCGATATAGTCCCACCGTTGTTTGGCGTCTTCGAGCAGGTGTAAAACCAAGGCAATGGATCGTAACCTTAGCCTATGTGAAAATGTTGGTCAACGGATCACATCCGTGGCCCAGGTGTAAAACCAAGGCAACATATCCCATCTGTGGCCGAGGTGTAAAACCAAGGCAACATATCCAATACATGGCCTAGGTGGAAATGTTGGCTAACAGATCACATACATGGCCTAGGTGTAAAACCAAGACAATGGATCACATACGCGGCTTATGTGCAAATGTTGGGAAACGGATCAAATACGTGGCATAGGTGTAAATGTTGGCCAACGTATCCAATCCATGGTCCGGGTGTAAAAGTACGCCAACGAATTGAATCTGTGGCCCACATTTTCATTTGTCTGACGGATACATATATCTTTTGGCCAAGAACTTGGGCCAGGACACTTGACTGACAGATCTTGGCCGACAAATACATATGTTGGCCAAGAACTTGGCCAACGGATAGATAATCTTAAGCAACAGATACAATCCGTTGGCCAAGATTGATGCAGCAATAGTGATGGATCGTATCCTTTGAGAACACCTCAACCTCGACGTATGGTCCCTAGAAAAGGGCGACCCCCTATGTGTCCCTCCATTGTTATCCAAGTGCGACCACGAAACCCAAAATCTCAACGGAAATAGATGCAGTGAATGATGATGGAGAAGGATTTTCTAATGTTGGGTGTGGCAAGGAGCTCCAATACCTTAACAATTCCACGCTAGGTTAGAGAGAGGTTATTAGTGGTGGTGGGGCGGCTGGATACGGACGGAACAATGTTCGGGAAAAAAGACGCCCATAACAATGTGAAGCCCCAAAGGTAGTGAAAAAGAGAAGCCATCACATGAGACTTTTAAAGTCTTTAGTTTCTTTTTTATGAATTTTAGTTTAGATGGATAGTTTGTTTTTTTTTTTTTATGAATTTTAGTTTAGATGGATAGTATATTACATTGAAGAAAATTGAGAACTCTAGACAAGGGGGTGGCTCCCCTTTTGGTACTCAGTATTATACCAGAATCGGGCTGCTAGCTTTGGAGGGTATATGTCTTGCCCTAGTGCCCTTGACGGGGATAGAATAAAGTTCCATAGCCCTTAGTGGGGTTGTTACATTTGGTTTCTGGTTGGTCCACACCACACGTGAATATGTCTACGTTTTCAAGTCAATATGAACATCAAGATACTGTCAAACGAGAACCCAAATTTCATATTTATGTAGGAGATGCTGTTCATGTTCTAACCATTTTTGTGTGTGAATGTATTTATATATCTTTTATATGCTCAAGCTTTGACTGAGTTAATTTAATTTTGCCTGTTTCAAAATTTCCGTGAGCTTTATATATGATTCTCTTGGGTACATATCGCCGCTAGTTTAAACATACGTTCACATGGAAGCATGTGACAGTGTCATACAAGTTCTGTTCACTACATACAGTTCTAATTCATTAACGACTGTCTAGGGATTAGTCTACGTGTACGTGCTAGCAAAGTATATATAAATCAATAGATGGTTCAAGTTGATGCATATATGATTTTGTCCACTAAGGATCGTGCATGTGAAATAAATTTGATATAACTACTTGCAGAACCGATAGATATAAGTAGACAAGATAAGCATAAGTAATGATTATGAGAATTCTTCTCTGACTTGAAAAGCGCGCCCCTCTCTTGCTCAGCTTCACGCCGCCCCTGTTTCCTCGCCGGTGACGGCCACTGCTGTTGCCGGCGAGGGTCATTACCTCCATTTCCTCCCTCCCTCCCTCCCTGCTGCTCCTTCTTCTCCCTTCCCTTGTACCCCCTCCCTGTTCCCTGCTTCCGAAGACGGGCTTCTTCTCCGGCGGCTTAGCCCCGACGCTGAGCTCTTCTTCGACGTCTTCTTCCCGCCCTAGTCTCGGCTCCTGTCAGCAGATCTGAGGGGCTCTCAGCCAGATCTGTTCCGTTCCGAGCTACCCGGAGTGCTCTGGCCGGGCTCTTCACGTCGCCGGTGGCTTCTGCATGAGCGAACCAGGTTCGTTTGCTGCGCTAGTGAAAGTGCCGCCGGATTTGCATCTTCTCCGGGCAGTTTTCCTCGGTTGCAACTGGTCTCCGTTGACGGCTCGGTGCTCGGCGGTTCAGTGACGGTCGGGATCTCGCCGGTGCTGCAGTATCGCGCCGGTGTTGCTGGACCCGTCCTCCTTCGGTTTTACGGCGGCAACCCTGGTCAGGGTGCGAGTAGGTTTTGTTCAGTTTGGGCTCAGGCTTGATTCTTGGTCTGGGCCTTGTTCAGGTCTGGGCCTGGTTCAGGTCTGGGCCTGGATCAGGTCTGGTCAGGTCTGGGCCTGGTCTGGGTCTGATCTGGGCCTGGCAGCTTCTGGTTGTTACTCTGGGTTTCCCGTCCCCGCTGTTTTCCGTAAGGCGGTTTGGTTTGGCTGGAACGCTTCCTTGGAGATGTCTTTTTCAGAGTTGATCGTGGCTGTGGATCGTTGTGACTCTGGAACTGGTGCTTTCGCTGGTTCGTTTCTCTGGCTCAGTGTCTCTTCTCAGGTCTGGTCGTGGGACGCGTTTCTTCCTCCTCACAGAGGTTGATCGTCGTGGACCTGGTGTTTCACTGAGGCTTCTGGTCTGGGATAGGCCTGGTCCGGGTGCGTTGCTTGGCTGTTTTCTGAGTCAGATCGTGGTGACTTTCGGGTACTTCGTCCAGTATCATCGTGGGAGGCGTTTCCGAGCTCGGATTCGTCGTGCTTCTGGCCTCATCACTCATCGTCGCACATGGTATGATCCTTGTCTCTCCTTTGGCCCTATCTGTAGCTGGTGGGATTTCTGCTCACCCTTAGTTTTAGGCTCTGTCGATTTCCTTTGTACCCCTCTCTTGCTTGAGGGGCCCGTTTTCCTTTATGTGTTGGCCTATGATGGGTTGTACTGGGTCTTTAGACCTTGGAAATCGAGTTGTCCTTATTTCTTTGGGTTTTGAGTTTCAGTGTTAGCACTGTTATTTCTCTGCCGTTTCACGATGTTGGTCGGCGGCGTGTTGGTTTCCTTTCACTCTTTCAGGTGGGAAGCCGATGAGATTCAGTATCTCCACTAGTTCAGGTTAGGTCTTTGGTGTTTACTTTTAGAAGACAGCTAGCATATCGAGCTTTATGGTTTATATCTGGGTATTAGACCTTTTATATGTTGGGTCTCGAGGTAGGGTTGGAGATGAACCAACTCGCAGCGGAAAATCAATGAAAACCAAGAGACGATTAAAACCATGAAACAACTAACAAAGAATGGATTCACATGAGAAAAATTCAGCACTAGTTCTTACCAAAACAAGAACACCGGGTAACGAATGATTGGCTTGAGTCTCCAAGACGCCTACGTATCCACATGGGAATCAAAGCCACGTAGTTCTTCTCTTTGAGGACTCAAGAACACAAAAATGGAGGTGGGAACTTGCGAAACCCGAAATTGCCATGGAAGGGGGGGAGAAGTTGTGTTTCCTATTCTTGTCTTGTGTTTGTTATGTTGAAAAAAGATGACTTAAACATAACAAAACTCATACTTGTCCAACTAAAGGCATGGGACAAGTATGGTGTCAAGTAAGGTGTAAATAGGACAAAGTATGGCAAGACAAGATTGGGTTAGGTGGTGAATCACCAACACCTTAATCCTTGTCTTGCTTACTTAGTACTAATTAATCAAGACTTGATTAATTAGTTCCATGGGCCTTGGTTGCATGGGCCTTTCATGGGCCTCTTGGAACATGGCCCGTGGCCATTTCTAACGAGGTCCCGTGATTCGCTCATCGCCTCCAAGCCTTCCATACCGGAAATGTCCAACATTATCCGACGCGATCAATCCCAAGACTCCAAGTCTTGTCTCGATCCGTAAAGTCCTATTCACGTACGGGCACATGACCCAAAACCCAGTTTTGGTCATGTCCCGAGACAACTCCCTTTTGGCCATTCTCCATAAATGTGTCAATGAGTTTCATCCTCCGGTGTGACCCTTAGGTTTATGCATGTCAATAGATCAACGTAAAATCCCATTTTACTTGATCCTATTTAAGTGGCAACTAACGAGACATTAGTATTGCCTTACACTGCATAACGAATCGACCCTGTCGATTCTAACCTTTCCGTCATCCCTGTCATTATCCTTTTATCTCCGATATCCTGATTGAGATAAGGCATAGAGTCGTCATCCTTATTATTCTCAATCACCGTTCCTTGATATGTGAGATGACCGAAGATATGATACCCAGTATCATGTGCATGGCCATGCTATTCTTTCAGTCACTCTCAATCAAGCGGCCGAGAACCGATATCTTTCCCATACCTCAGTATGAGGGATAAATCTCTTAGCCGCCTTTCGTGTCACTCATGTAGCCCGTTCCCAAGCCAATCCTGGCCGTTATGGAAGCCCTGTTACGGACAACGTTAGGCTCAGGTCAAACTCAGTTGTTGACTACATAGCGATCACAAAGACTGCTTGGTCTAAGGATACATGACAAGCTACGACACTGAATATGTTCATGACTTAATCTATGGCACATATTCAGGGCGGGTCGTCCAATATCATGTCCCACATGATATTTATGATCAGACTCCGGAATCCCATTCCAATGACTAACAGAACGTAAGCCATAAAGAGCCATCTTTCATACTAGTCGCTTCTAGTGAAGCTTTGTTGACTAGGGACCCATCGAGTGTGATCTATCTCGATCTATGGTTCTATTCGCATGGTGGGCATATATCAGAGCACACATCGATATATTACTCCAACACATAAGTAATATAAAGCCGCTTTAATTTTATTGCTAACGATGATATATACATTTGGACATTTAGGATTGAACTATGGGCACTAAGTCTAACATTATAGTGCTTCATGGTGGCTATATTCGGGTGTGAGTCTCCTTTTTTAGTCATCCTTTTTATTGTGTTCTTTTCATCTTGGGTCTGCGTACCCCCTCACTTTCGGGTCTGCGTACCCGTGCATTTCAGGGTCTGCGTACCCAATCACTTCAGGGTTGATGTACCCTTTCACTTCCGGGTCTGCGTACCCGTGCACTTCAGGGTCTGCGTACCCATTCATTTCAGGGTCTGCGTACCCATTCAATTTAGGGTCGGTGTGCCCTTTCCCTTCCGGGTCTGCGTACCCGTGCACTTCAGGGTCTACGTACCCATTCATTTCAGGGTCTGCGTACCCATTATCTTCAGGGTCAGAGTACCCTTTCATCTTATGGGTCTGCGTACCCTTTCATCTTCTCCCAGGGTATGCGTTCTCATTCATGGCTACCTGGGTGGAAGCGGTTGTTGTTGCCTTTTTTGTTGGTGAGTCTGTAGCTAGACTCCCTTACTTATATATACAAAAAAAAATTGCTGATAAAAAAAAAAAGATGTCGATTTGATATATGGCCAATGATTGATGTAGCTTCGGTAATTACCTTGAAGAAACAATGTTGTTGAGGCTCACAAATACAATCGAGATCTTGACCTGTCGTGAGTAGTGAAGATCATTACTAGAGAAGACAGTGATTGTTACATGACTTGGCGAGAGAAGAACACTAGATACGAGACGAGAAATTAAAATCAACGACTCCCCATTTTTCTCTCTAGAACTACAGTAACTACACTGTAGCGTCTCCTTCTCTTTCTCTGTTTACTTCATCCCTGTTCTTGAAGTTCATCAATCATGGTTTCTGGTTTTGTTTGATCTCCTTAGCGGTGTAGTGTTCAGGGTGATCCTTTTCTTTGGATCACCGAGCCACCGTTGTTACTGGTGTTTTCACATTTGGTTGGATGGCTTCGTCTTCAGCAACAGGTCCTCCACCTGGTTTTGAGACTGCGAATTTGACTGATAATGTTCGAGGACTGGGAGCGGATCGTCTGCGTTCTGTGATTGTCAGTCCACTGGATAGTCAAGGTTTGGGTAACACGTCAAAGACAATACCGGTGGTTAATGCTTTTGGTGGAGATCACCTGCGAATCTTTGTTCATAATCTACCACCAAAAACGTCTCAGGTCTGGCTCAGAAATCTCTTCCTAGAGTGTGGAGAGATCGTGAAATCAGAGACTCCTTCAAAACCCAATGCAAAGGGCCATTGGTTCTGATTTATAACCTTTGCTACCTCTCAAGGCTTCCTGAATAGACTGGGTACGTTTAATAGTTATGTGCTTAAAGGTTACAAGTTGTTTGTGACCAAAGCCTTGAGAAGAACTAGGTTCCACTTTATCCAATCATCAAGGGAAGCTTGGAAAAAAACTTCTCAGGATAATGATGTGCAAGGCCCTATCATTGAAAACCTGGTTGAAGGAGAGATTTTGGAAGACAATAGGAAGTGGATTCAGAGAGGTCATTTGGCTTTGCTACACAAGAATGTATCCCTAGAAGGAATTATGGAAGATTTTCAACGGGAGAGGGAGGCTGAGGTATTAATCAGAGCCTTGGGAAACCGAGTTGTACTTGTCTTTTTTCCTAATGTTGAGATAGAGAGACAGGTGATGGAAACTGACTTTTCTTGGCTAAGCTTCTGGATGAGGAGGATCAATGACAAAGATCATCTTTGCAGGGAGGGGGGGAAAGTTTACTTGGGTGGCTTTGGTTGGAATACCAATTTTAGCTTGGTGCACATGAACTTTTCAGGCAGTCACAACTGATCTAGGGACCTTTGTTTGTGCTCATCCCTCTTCAATCTCTGGTACCTCGTTTGAAACAGCATACATACTTCTTCATTCACAGGAATATTTAAAAGTCAATAAAGACTCTGTCTTGAGGGTTGAGGGAGTTAATTACAAAATCCGCATTCACTCGGTGGATGGCTCAATTATACCATTAAGTACTCCTCCTCCTCTTTGTTTTGTGACTTCTTCCTCGGAGTCTGAGGAAGCTGGGAACTCTCTATCTTCAGAATTTAATGTCACTCTTACTGAACAAGAAGTACTTCAGGAGCAGGACTTGTTGGCTAATGATAAAACTGCTGATTTGGAGATTTTGGGGGATTTGGAGGAAGAAGTGGGTGAAGCTGGTGAGGTTGGTGATGTTGGGGATAAAAATTTATTACTGGTAGTTATACCAGACTCTCTTGAAGGGGAGACAGTACTGTTAGACCATCAAGATCAACAGGTGATGGATAGCTCAAAAACTTTGGATTTGCAGCAAGAACATCAGTTGGAGGAACCCTCTACTTCTCCTAATTTGAATTTTAAGCAAGCTTTAGTGTCTACTTTTTCTCTAGAAGCTGTTCATTCAGGCGCCGAATTTACTGTTCAAGCATCTGCACTTGCTCAAACTCAACAGCATGGACTTGATGGGATTGTTGGCTGCAAACAAGTACCAAAGGCACCTTTGGAAGTTTCTCACATTAATGTGGAAGGGACAATTATACCTTCTATATCAGAGTTGGGTCCCATGGGGCAGGTTTCTGGTCCTAAAAGCCCATTTTTAGAGGGAGGAAACATTTCAAATTTCAGACAATTATCTTCTGATAGACTTGACTCTGGTTCACCACAAAACCGACCACTTGTGACTAAAAAAAGGAATGATACAGTGGTGGCCTATAACACAAGGTCAAGGTCAAAGTTCTCAAACCAAAGATACAAAAAAAATTCTCACATTAGTGGAGAGACTCAATCTACACAAGTGTTCAATAGTGGAGGGGCTGGAGCTTGGGATTTCTGTAAAGCACTAGGGTTAAAATCCTATATTGATGATGATCTGGTGGTGGAGCAATTTGATAACTTGGAAAATGATGTAAATCAAACAGTGGAATGGGAAGCTAACTCTGATGATGACTATTGTGATTTAGAAGAACTGGATGAGGGTTTGGCAGAGGATCATTCCTGCCCCTCTTTACCTACTCATAGATTGTCCTCTCCATGAGAATAATCTCATGGAATATGAGGGGTGCATCCTCTAGACAGAAGAGGAGGGCACTCAAGAGTTTATGTTCAAAGCATCAGGTAGATATGGTTTTAATCCAGGAATCAAAATTGGTGAAAATTTCTTATTTCTTTCTTAGCAGCTGTGGTTTAAATCAGACTTGGGAATTGATCTTCCTGCCTTCCAATGGACTATCTGGGGGAATAATTACACTTCAGAACAAAGATAAGTGTCAAATGTTGTCTCATACCATTGTTGATAATGTCATCTATTGGTCTGGGTTATTTGTGGCAGAAGGCACTGAATTTTCAGTCATTAATGTGTATGCACCTTGCTTTGTATCTGATAGAGCTGCTCATTGGGATTCCATCATTATTAAGGCTCCCTCCCTGTCTGGCATTTTGTTAGCAGCAGGGGATTTTAATGCCATTCTTGATCCTTCTGAAAAAACTGGATCCTTTTCCTCAACAACCAGCATTCATGACTTCCAAAATTTGCTGAACAATTTGGGTCTTGTGGATCTACAGCTATGTGGTGGGAAGTACACATGGTTTGGTCACAGCTCAAGAGCCTCTAGATTGGACATGTTTATTGTCTCCCCTTAGTTAATTACTATTTGCAATAACATCTCCCAAGAGTGCCTCCCCAGGACCATCTCTGATCATAAACCCATCCTCCTAAGCAATGCTTGTTTGGATTGGGGTCCCAGGCCATTTAAGTTCATAAATGCCTGGACCTCTCATCCTCAATTTCTTGTTCAGTCTAAACTTTGCTGGGAATCAATCCAAGCTTCTGGTTCCCCCTCTTATATATTATGGAACAAACTAAAAAAGATGAAGGCTTTCTATAGAATTTGGAATTTGGAGGTGTTTGGTAAAATTGACAAAGCCATTGAAGACCTCACACTGGAGATCAAGGCCTTAGATACCTTGGTTGAATCAAGATGTTTATCCCCTCTGGAATTATCTCAGGGCTTTACTACAGGCCAGGTTAATTCAGAAACTAAAGATTCAAGCTAAAATGTGGTGTCAAAAGGCTAGACACAAATGGTCTAGAGAGGGTGACAGGTGCTCAAAATACTTCCATCTTGTAGCCGATTTTAATGGGGTTAAGAAAAGAATATCTCAAATACTGGTAGAGGGAGTCACTTACACTGAACCAGTACAGATAAAAAGCCTGGCCAATATTCATTTTGAAGACAGATTTATGGATAATTCAGTGGTTTGCATAGATCTATCTTCTCTCCCTTTTAATACACTATCTCAACCTCTGGCACAAGACTTGGAATTACCTTTCTCTGAGCTGGAAATTCATAATGCCATCAAAGCCTGTAATGGTGATAAGGCTCCAGGCCCTGATGGTTTCACCATGAAATTCCACCAAACTTGTTGGGATTTTATTAAACCAGACATCTTGGCTTGCCTGCAACATTTCTTCCAATGTGGGAATTTGGGCAAAGGAATTAACTCATCTTTTATTACCCTCATCCCCAAAAATAATTCTCCAGTCACTTTTGAGGAATATAGACCTATCAGTCTAATTGGGAGCATTTACAAAATTATTTCAAAGGTCCTGGCATTAAGGCTCAAGAAGGTTATGAATTTATTGGTGCATGATGTTCAGTCTGGTTTCATCTCTGGTAGACAGATACTTGATGGCATTTTGATTGCCTCTGAATTAATTCACTCTATTAAGAGATCAAGGCAAGAAGTTATGATCTTTAAAGTGGACTTTGAAAAAGCATATGACCACATTAATTGGGGAGCTCTTCTCAACATTCTTAGCTTTATGGGTTTTGGTCAGACTTGGATATCTTGGATGAAATTGTGTATGCAGGCTTGGTCCTCAGTTTTGGTTAATGGGGCTCCCTCTGAAGACTTCCCCCTACAAAGAGGTCTTAGGCAGGGATGCTCTTTATCACCTTTATTATTTGCATTACTTGCAGAAAGCCTTCACCAACTCATGATCAAAGGGAGGCATTCCAATATGTTCTCTGGTATCAAATGCAACAACCAAGGCCCTGAGATATCTCATTTGCAATTTGCAGATGACACTCTAATTTTTCTAGAGGCTGGGCTACAACAAGCAACAAACCTCAAACATGTTTTAAACTGCCTTCAGAAAGCAACAGGGTTAAAGATCGATTTTCAAAAATCCAAGGTGATGATTCTTAATGCTTCAACTGTTTCACTTCAGGAGATTACTCTCATTCTTGGATGTGCTACAATGGACCTTCCCTTTGAATATCTTGGATTCCAGCTGGGTGCCAATCCTAGGAGAAAGAAGACTTGGGATCCAATTATCAGCAAATTCAAAACCAAATTAAATCTCTGTAAAGCAAAATCTAGATCCTTTGGGGGGAGGATCACTTTGATCAAATCATCTTTTAGCTCTCTTCCCTTGTACTACATGTCTCTATTTAAAGCTCCAAAGTCAGTTATACTGGAAATGGAAAAATGGAAAAGGAGGTTTCTTTGGAATGGCTCAATAACTAAAAAAGTTCTCCACAAGATCAGATGGAATCTTATCTGTAGACCTAAGGCAGAGGGGGGTTTGGGAATAAAGAATTTGCATATAATGAATAGAGCTCTCCTGGCAAAGTGGTGGTGGTGGAGATTTGCTCTAGAAATTGACTCTCTTTGGAAGCAACTTTTATGTGCTTAGTTTGGTTGGGATAGCTCAGCTTGGAATTTATCAAATTGTTTGGTACAAAGTGGAAAAATCTTCTTGAACCATGTGGAAAGCCTTATCCACTGTCCAAAATTTGTTGCTGCCATAAGAGCTGTTGGAATTCAGTGGAAGGTGAATTCAGGGAATAGAGTGGTTTTTTGGGAAGACAAGTGGGCATTACAATCCCCTCCGAAATATAATTTTGTCAGACTTTATCATCTTAGCATCCAAAAAACTGATTTGGTATCTTCTTTCTGGTTTGATGGTGATTGGATTTTGTTGTTTAGAAGAAATATTAGGGGTTGGGAAATAGATCAGTTCCATCTGTTGTGTGATCTTATTAATGTTTTTCAGCTGACTCCTGGGGAAGATGTTCCATCCTGGATCATTGATCACAGGTTTTTCTGTCAGAAAAATGAATGAAGCTCTGGATGAAGCCCCTGGATCTTCTCTTGATTGGCCTGCATTATTATGAGCTCCAACTCTTCCCCCAAAAATGGCTGCATTTGCCTGGCTTGTCTGTATGAATGGGATCCCCACAAAATGTTTCTTACTGGCAAGGGGTTTATATAGTGGTAATATCTGGTGTCCTCTTTGTGGTGAAGAACCAGAAGAGCTAGATCATCTACTTCTTGACTGTGAAAAATCATCACAAGTGTGGAATCTTTGTTTGGACTGGTAGAACATAAAATCTGCCATGCCAGAATCAATTTTGGTCTGGTTCTTCGGGTTGGAAATTTCTTGGTCCAAAAAAATCTGGAAATCATTGGTCAATGTTATCCTCTATAATCATCTGGAGAATCTGGTTAAGTAGGAACAACTTGGTCTTCAACAACTGCTACCAATCTGCAGAAGAGATTTTTTTTACAAATACATAATGAATCCTACCAATTGCTTTGGGCTAATTTCAAAGTGGGTTCTTCTTTCTCCTTTCTATCTTGGATCAATGATCCTCAACTTTGTATCAGATTGAAGTGTTGATGGTTGGTCTGTCCTAAATCATTGATCACTGCACTGGTTTGGGGTTTGGGGCTCTAGGAAGGATTGGTGGGTGGTTTGGGGGAGTGTGGTGAGTTTTTTTGGTAAGGTAGGATAGTGACTATATGTTTGGATGGACTTTCTTTTGGAGTGTGGGTTATTTTCTCTGTCCTTTTCTCTTTTTGATCTATTTGTTGTGTGAGGGTAGATAATCTCTAAGACTAAGTGAAACCTTCTGAGGGACTTGTTGGGCACTGAAGTGTTCAGGATCTTTTTTGTTTCTTTTTGCAGCTAATTCTCTGCCTACTGAGGTGTTGTAGAAGACTTAGGGTGATAGTTTCCAAGGTGTATAACATTGCTTGGTTTCTTTTGGTTTTAAAAGGTTTCAAGGGTTTGATATCCACAAAAGTTTTGTTACAGTATATTGTTGATGGTTGGCTGGTCTGGTGTTGAAGACTTTGCTGGGTTTTGATGCTGAAGGCTTAATACTTTAGACAAGTACTGGTTTTTTGGTTTTTGCTTGACTGGTTTTGCAGCTCTTGGGAAGGGTTAATGTCTGTTATTTACATTGAATTTTGGGTTTACTTGACCTCCAAGTCACTGGTTGAACGCTAGGCTTTTTGGAAGGGTTGCTTGCGTAGCAAGCTTTGTTTGTATTGTGGGTTTTAATGCACATTGAGGGTATGTCCCTTGGCCGGTTTCTTCCCCTTTGAAGATCCGGTTAATAAAAACAAAAAGTTGCTGATCAAAAAAAGAGATACGAGACGAGAGTGGTGGTTGCATGACTTGGTGAGGGTAAGAAAGCTATTGTACAGTGTATATTGGCTCTAAAACCTTTCAGGTTTTAAGGTTGATGTGTACACTTCATTGTCGTTTGATGCTCTTTCAGAAAAAAGCGCATGTCTTTAGTAAATGACCGTATTAATAACACGTAGTTTTCTTATGACATGCACATGTCGCCGAAAGTGGAAGAGAGCACAAAGCGTGAGAACTAGCGGTCGCGGTGACAAGTCTACCTCTTTGTCGACATGCATGTTTACTTCCATATATACCATCAAGGACGAAGTCATGTTTGCTATTGAAAATTAGGATGGTTTTGAGATAGCCTTTACGGTCGTCCACCGACCCATAATCACTCGAATTCGAATCCTAAGCTTACGTAAACCTGTAAGATGAATACGAAAACCTTTACGGTTTATTATGATGAGATAACAAAAATATTACAATTATTTAGGGCATCGTCAAGGAATAATACCTTATCCCGTTGTCGGCCCCCACCTTTGTCTCCGTTGATGACTGCTAAGGCTCGGTCCTTTGTGGTTGCCGGCGGAAGTCCCTTTTCCTTTTTCTCTTTCTCCTGTTTCTCTTGCCTCCTTCTCCTTCTTCTTTCTCTTGCAAGTTTTCCGGCCTTTCTGATCTCCCGTTGTATTGTGATTCCATCCTTGGTCCCTAGAAGTTGGTGGTGTCGTTCCATTGCTACTCATCAACGGTTACATGCGAGCTACTCCAAATTGGACATTTTGTGGTCGGAATTTTGTCGGTCCTGTTTCTCTAGATCTGACCGTGTTGAGGCTCAGGTGGAGTGGTCGGCTTGCCTCTGCTCCGATCTTGTTCGTCTTTCCCCCACCCCCCTCCTCGGTCCGTGTTCAGATTTGGACTCGGAAGTGTTTTTGGATGTTCGTCGAATTAGCTCGTCATTTGTCATAGTTCGGACGTGCTTCGTGTCTGGCTGTGGTTCCTGGTCTTCCTCTGCTGGTTTGAATAGATATGAGGCTGAGTTCTTTTTTCACTTTGGTCGGCGACATGGTTCTGGTAGGTGTTTGCCAAAGTCTGTGTCGCCGGACTTATTAGTCTTCGGTTCTGCTCATAGCCGGTGCTCAACTACTAGTACAAGTAGTATGAGTTCTTTGATCCTACAAAGTGGAATACTCAGGAGGTGGAGTTCGTAGTTGGGGTGTGGGGTGGTCGGTCGGAGCGCGCGTGTCGGCTCTTCAATCGCTGAAGTTTTGTTTGTCTCATTTATTTGCCCCTGTTTCGGTTTCCAACCGTGTCATCGCATGTTCCAGTCTTTGTCACTGGAGTTCTGGTCATCACTACTTACTCGTGAAGCGTGGTTTTTGTGGTGGCGAAATATCAAGGAGGTCGGTTTGGTTTTTGATGTTGACCTCCGAAGTATCCGAATCTATTGTAGAACTACAGTCATCAGTGGAGTTAGTGGAGTCTCTCTCGAGTCTTCGGTCGTGTCCAGTTTCAGTTCTGGTTGTGGGACACATTTCTTCACCCTCTTGGGAGTTGATCATTGTGGAGTTGGTCTAACCGCGTCTGGTGGTTTGTTTGGTTGCTTGACGTTTCGTTCAAAACTGGTCGTGGGACACGTTTCTTCCCCCACCCGGGTGTTGATTATTGTGGTTCTAGCGGTTCGCCATGGTGTTGGTACTGATACTCCAATCATTCGGCTTTTGATTTATGTCCCCACATTTTCCCTTATTCGTATTTTCTTCGGTATTTAGCTGCTTTGTACCACTTTAGTGGTTGTGGCTCTCTAGTTCCAGGTGTTGGCCGCCGGAGAGTGCTTTGGCCTTTGTGCCTTTTAGCTGTTTACCTTCAAATTAGGTTATTGGGTAAAGTGTGTCAGATGGGTTTTGCCCTCCGTTGAGTCTCGGTCATTTGCGATGTTGGTCGTCGACTTGTCAGTAATCGTCTTTCAAATTGTGTGTGAGGTTGATCGTCAGGATGAGACTGGGTATTCTACTTTCTTTGGCAGTAGGTTGGTTTTGTTGGTATCTTTTGAGCTTAATGGTTGAAAAATCCTGGTTTTGACCTTGTTTCCTCGTGGGTGCTTCATGGTAGGAAAATCAGGGTTATAGACCTAGTTCACTGCTCTGATCTTTATGGTATAAAAATTTGGGTTATTAGACATTTTTCATTGTATTCTCCCCTCGTTGGGATTGTCATGAAGCTGGGTTATCATGCTAGCGCTCGAGTCTGTTCTTGGTTGTTGGTTTTATCTTCAAGTTTGTAGGTAGACCTTCATTTGGTACTCCATTTCTCTCCTTGAAGAGGTTTAATTTCAATTTGCATTCGCTGATCAAAATAATAATATGGAGTCAGTCTGTTAATTAGAGTTTAAAATTTGTTAAGATATGTTAAATTATCCTATTGATGTGATGTGCTCATGCGGTGGGAAAACATTAATTAGCGTCTCATTTAGCTGTCAGATTCTGTTATTCGTCTAGATTATGTTTTTTATCTGATTCTACACGATATGTATCATAAATCGAATATGCATCCGTTTTTTTAATTCAACAGTACAAATGTAATTGGCATAAACATATAACATAATTATGTTAAAAAATGATTACAATAAAACGTAAATAAACATAAATTAAAAACCAGCAGCTACTTGTCATCACCAATGTACCGACGTCATTTTGATGCATGTCGAAGGACGTTCCACCAGTAGCTTTTGGTGAACTTCTCACCTAGGAAGATTTATTGTCATCCTGGGCAACAGAGATGAGACGTTCCTCTAGATACTCCAACTGATTAATGGTTAAGTGCTTTCGATAATACATGTCAAATTGGTGCGCTTCTTACTACTCTTCCTAAAATCATCCTTAATTTGCATTGGTGTTCTTCGATGGGCATTTTGTTGGGTCTCGAGGTAGGGTTGGAGATGAACCAACTCGCAGCGGAAAATCAATGAAAACCAAGAGACGATTAAAACCATGAAACAACTAACAAAGAATGGATTCACAAGAGAAAAATTCAGCACTAGTTCTTACCAAAACAAGAACACCGGTTAACGAATGATTGGCTTGAGTCTCCAAGACGCCTACGTATCCACATGGGAATCAAAGCCACGTAGTTCTTCTCTTTGAGGACTCAAGAACACAAACATGGAGGTGGAAACTAGCCAAACCCGAAATGGCCATGGAAGAGGGAGAGAAAATGTGTTTCCTATTCTTGTCTTGTGTTTATTATGTTGAAAAAAGATGACTTAAACATAACAAAACCCATACTTGTCCAACTAAAGGCATGGGACAAGTATGGTGTCAAGTAAGGTGTAAATAGGACAAAGTATGGCAAGACAAGATTGGGTTAGGTGGTGAATCACCAACACCTTAATCCTTGTCTTGCTTACTTAGTACTAATTAATCAAGACTTGATTAATTAGTTCCATGGGCCTTGGTTGCATGGGCCTTTCATGGGCCTCTTGGAACATGGCCCGTGGCCATTTCCAACGAGGTCCCGTGATTCGCTCATCGCCTCCATGCCTTCCATACCGGAAATGTCCAACATTATCCGACGCGATCAATCCCAAGACTCCAAGCCTTGTCTCGATCTGTGAAGTCCTATTCACTTACGGGCACATGACCCAAAACCCAGTTTTGGTCATGTCCCGAGACAACTCCCTTTTGGCCATTCTCCATAAATGTGTCAATGAGTTTCATCCTCCGGTGTGACCCTTAGGTTTATGCATGTCAATAGATCAACGTAAAATCCCATTTTACTTGATCCTATTTAAGTGGCAACTAACGAGACTTTAGTATTGCCTGACACTACATAACGAATCGACCCTGTCGATTCTAACCTTTCCGTCGTCCCTGTCATTATCCTTTTATCTCCGATATCCTGATTGAGATAAGGCATAGAGCCGTCATCCTTATTATTCTCAATCACCGTTCCTTGATATGTGAGATGACTGAAGATATGATACCCAGTATCATGTGCATGGCCATGCTATTCTTCCAGTCACTCTCGATCAAGCGGCCGAGAACCGATATCTTTCCCATACCTTAGTATGAGGGATAAATCCCTTAGCCGTCTTTCGTGTCACTCATGTAGCCCGTCCCCAAGCCAATCCTGGCCATTATGGAAGCCCTGTTACGGACAACGTTAGGCTCAGGTCAAACTAGGTTGTTGACTACATAGCGATCACAAAGACTCCTTGGTCTAAGGATACATGACAAGCTACAACACTGAATATGTTCATGACTTAATCTATGGCACATATCCAGGGCGGGTCGTCCAATATCATGTCCCACATGATATCTATGATCAGACTCCGGAATCCCATTCCAATGACTAACAGAACGTAAGCCATAAAGAGCCATCTTTCATACTAGTCGCTTCTAGTGAAGCTTTGTTGACTAGGGACTCATCGAGTGTGATCTATCTCGATCTATGGTTCTATTCGCATGGTGGGCATAGATCAGAGCACACATCGATATATTACTCCAACACATAAGTAATATAAAGCCGCTTTAATTTTATTGCTAACGATGATATATACATTTGGACATTTAGGATTGAACTACGGGCACTAAGACTAACACATTTGGCGGCGCGACAAAAAAAAATAGAGGTAAACATCGGCCCAATAGTCGGTTTTGAGTTTCGCATGCTCGATCCATGTGTACATCAATCAATACTTTTCATCGGCGTTTTATCCAATTCTTGGAGAAGTCATGGTTGACATTGGTGTTGCGGTGCCAAAACGAAGAAGCTTGAGAGCAAGAAGGACTCGACGTCTTTCCTTTTCTCTTCTCAGTGTGTGGGTAGACTTCTCCCTTTTAGGTCTGAGTGTTTTCTCTGGCTTGGTTTGTTGCTTTTGTCTCCTTCTCTTTTGCAGTTTTTCACAATTGCTTACACTGCAAGCAACCTCTGCTCTCAAGCCTGATTCACAAGCAAATCTCTTTCACTAAATTGCTCAATTGATCCGGCTCTGCACATTTGTCCCTGCCTCTCTCCTTTTGCTATCTGCAATTTTTTGAAGCTTTATC
The DNA here is from genome assembly GCA_963921825.1 of Erodium maritimum. Taxonomy (NCBI): domain Eukaryota; kingdom Viridiplantae; phylum Streptophyta; class Magnoliopsida; order Geraniales; family Geraniaceae; genus Erodium; species Erodium maritimum. The sequence goes on along the minus strand of OY997588.1, from coordinate 110,166,283 downwards.
ATCACAAGCAGCTACTCTGCCCTCAAGCTTTCTGATCTATCATGCCCTTTGAAGCTACTCACTCTTAGCCTTGTTACATTGCTCCTACAACTTATTACCTGATGCTACTTTTCATGGTTTACTTCATTAGTGTTTTGGCTCTTCATTGCATCACTTGTTAAACCCCTTGATTGGTGGTTTTTGCTCTACACTTTGATAGTTCTTGCCCTAGTTAAAGGGTTCTTCTCCTTACTTTTGTTTGCATACAACCTTTAGCTTGGTTGTATTTTTTGTAAGTGTTACCTTTTCTACCTCAGAAGAGGTGTTTAATATACCAGTAATCCTTTGCCGATCAAAAAAAACTAGGGTTTGAATATAAAAAGTAAGGATCCAAAGTGTTAAGCATAATTAATTAATAATAATTGCGGTGCTTCGGTTACCACGCGACGACGACCGGTAAAAAAGCTGATCACGCACCGCCACGAGATGAGCCACTTTGACCCGTCGTGATACTCGACGCCATGGTTTTAGCGTTTTGTAGAGTCTTTGAGGTCTATGACTCACTTCAATGCTGAAACGCTAAACGAGTCGATGAACTCGACGTTTGTTTGTGCAACAACAACGCTGATTAGCGTTGACGTCAGAGTCGTCGAGTTTTGGGTTGAACGTAGATTGGTGTTGTCGCGCTACACATGTTGTCAGATTCTATTAATTCTACTATTTTTTATGAATTTTGTTTATTTCATCTTATTTTATACCGATTTACCCATATTTTTCCATTTTTTTTAATATAATACTAACATATGATCGTAACTATAAAAGCCAAGATATATATGTCCAAAAAGAGGTGAAATCGGCTACAAACCACTCTTAACCTAAAAACTAGAGAACCAATCCTAGCCACACACACCTAACATCCAACATTCCACATGATGCCACATCATCACCTTAATTCCACCAAATCTCACGCCACTTTCATCCTTTCTCACACAAGCAAGGGCATAAAAACTAGTGTTCATAAAAAGCACGGGATGAGGTGATAAAAACATGATCAGTTTTGGAAAATGAGGCGATAAAACCAGTGTAAAGTGCTGATAAAACCAGTGTAAAGTGTTGATAAACCTAGAGCAAAGTGTTGATAAAAATTACTCAGATATAATTTCTTTAAAAACCAGCCCCAAAATAAAAAAAAATCCGTGCTTCAAAAAAAACATGTGATAGGGGTGATAAAACACACGGAAATTGAATGATAAACCTAGTGTTTAGTGTTGATAAAACTAGTGTTCATAAAAAGCACGCGATGAGGTGATAAAATCATGATCCGTTTTGGGAAATGAGGTGATAAAACCAGTGTAAAGTGTTGATAAAACCAGTGTAAAAGTGTTGATAAATACAGAGCAAAGTGTTGATAAAAATTACCCAGATTTAAATATAAAAAAATCAACACCGAAATAATTTTTTTCCGTGCTTCAAAATATATTCATGACCGATCTTGATTTAAAGCCCTTAAAAAAACAAAACTAATGGCGCAAGTTTGAAGCCAATCGGAGTTCAAACGAAGCGGGAAAAATTAAATTAGTGAATTGATTAAAAAAAATAACATGATAGTTTTACTAAAAAGCCCTTACCACTTATTAAAAAGTGCGGTTTTTTTTGCAGTCAACTACTCAATTGCATCTCATCCATCCATTCTTAAAATGGATGGCTTAGATTGGTTATCTAGTTTTTAGGTTAAGACATGGTTTGTATTTGATTTCTCCTCTGTCCAAAAATATTAGAAAAAAGTTGGTCGTATCCATCCAACGTCCGTTTGTGTAACAACTATGCTGATTATCGTTGATGGCGGAGTCGCCGAGTTCTAGGTTGAACGAAGATCGGTGTCGTCGCGCTACACATGTCTTCAGATTATATTAATTCCACTATTTTTTTTCTGTATTTTTTTATTTCATCTTATTTTATACCGATTTACCCATATTTTTTCATTTTATTAATATAATACTAACGTATGAACATAATTATAAAATATAATATTAATCAGCTGAAAACCTAAAACCAAGGTAGATATGTCCAAAAATATTAGAAAAATATTGGTCATATCCACTCTATCAATATTGGCATAAATAAAAAAGAAGCAAAAACAAGAACCATCACCAATGATCACGGAAACAACATACACATTGCATGATGTGGTTTGTCCAACATAGATAAACTATAGACCAAATAATGTTCATATATGAAAATATGTTTGTACTCTAATTAATTAGACTATGGGACTAAGTATAAGGACATATGTGGATTTACTATTAAGTCTTACATGATTATTATTTATCAAGAGTATGACATTTTAGCACAGGAGCTTGTGAGTCTGTTCTATTTCATTTTTGGATCATTCTGAAATAGTTAATAACTGCTATAATGTGAAGAGACATGATTTTCATGAAATACCATGAATTATATCTATATATTACATGCATGTTGTTCCGAATAAATTCACTCATCTTTGTAATTCCATATCAGAATACTTTAGTAGTATTCTATCCCGAAGGATATGCCCAATATAATGGGGGCATAAAATCCTTACAGAAAGTATACTCCAATGCCTTATTATAGCCTTCATTGTATTCTTCTTTATCTAACAATCGTAAGGGTTTTATTCTACTATGAAAACGAAGTTCTCTGCTACTATCAAGGCACAAATTCAAAGCAGCCAAATGCATGCAAATTCGTAGTTGGCTCGTTTTGATGGAATTAACTATACTCGCTAGAAGGATCACATGATGTTCTTGCTCATTGCTCTGAACATATTCTATGTTCTTGAGGTCGACCTTACCATCATTCCTGATCCTAAGCCGGATGATACTGATGATTAAAAGAAGGAGCGTAATAAGCGTAATGATGATGAACTGGTGTGTCGTGGATATACTCTGAACTGGCTGACCAACCGTCCCTATGATCTATATCGCAACCTAATTTCTCCAAAAGAAATATGAACTTCATTAGAGGCAAAATGCAAGAACAAGAAATGGGGTACCGGTAAATTTATCGTTATGGAGTATTTCAAAATTTTCATGTCTGATGGTAAAAATACTAGCATGGATCAAGTTCATGAGCTTCAAACTCTAGTTTCTCGTTCTTTATTCACTTGAAATTGTAGAAATATTGTTAAAGGTCCTAGAATGAATACAGAAAGAAGTTCTTGTACTCATCGGAAAATACAACCATACAATTTTTTCAAACTCATTTGTAAATGGAGGCAGAGAATCGTGTTAGAGATTTGATATACTTAAGCTCGAGGGTCAATTATGTGGCTGAGAACCACAAAACCGGAGTGAACCACTTGAAAATGAAAATAAAGAAGAACACGTTCAAAAGGAAGACACATCAAAAAGAAAGGGTTCCAAGTGATAAGGAATGTTTTCATTGTGGAAAAACGAACCGTTAATGAGCTAATTGCAAGTTCAGTAAACTTCGCTCAAAGAAACCTTATGGCTTTGGCACAAATAATAGTGCAAATATGGTCGAATCTAAAACACATGAGTTGGTTGCAATGGTCTCTGAAATGCAAATTGGTATTGTCACGCCCCAATTTCAGCGAACCGAACTCGGGACGCGAACTTTTAAAAACATGAACACTTGAAACCTGTTTTCAATAAAAGCTTTGACATTTCCATTTACTTCTCAAAATAATAGTATTTACAATACAAAAATGTCCCAACAAGTGGACAAGGTACAACATCCGTCACTAGACTCAACAAAAGTAAAGACCAGACTCCGCTCCAAGCTCCATGAACTTCAAGAGCTAACCTAGTCCGTCCGGTGATCAGTACCTGTAGGAAAAGCAGCTAGGGGTGAGCGTTCGCTCACCTCCACGGATAACAGACTGACTATGTCATAATTAGCAGAAAAAGCCAGTAACACTAAAACCAAACCCAACGCCGGGACTACAGTCCCCAACTCAAGTACTCAACAGACCCACAACCCGTCACCTTCCTCAACAGACTCGACACTCGATAAAAACAGTGTAGACCCGACACAACTATCCACGACCTCCTCAAGGACTCGAACGAAACGACACAACACCAAACAAGATCACAAAGGATCGCACACCAGCTGCTCAGTAACCAATCTCAATCAGGTCAGGGTTCGACCTATCGCAATTCCTCGACACGAAGTCGGATCAGGCTGTCGACCTTTCAAACTCGCAATTCCTCGACACTAAGTCGGATCAGGCTGTCGACCTTTAAAACTCGCAATTCATCGACACTAAGTCGGATCAGGCTGTCGACCTTTAGAACTCGCAATTCATCGACACTAAGTCGGATCAGGCTGTCGACCTTTAAAACTCGCAATTCATCGACACTAAGTCAGATCAGGCTGTCGACCTTTAGAACTCGCAATTCATCGACACTAAGTCGGATCAGGCTGTCGACCTTTAGAACTCGCAATTCATCGACACTAAGTCGGATCAGGCTGTCAACCTTTAAAACTCGCAATTCATCGACACTAAGTCGGATCAGGCTGTCGACCTTTAGAACTCGCAATTCATCGACACTAAGTCGGATCAGGCTGTCGACCTTTAAAACTCGCAATTCATCGACACTAAGTCGGATCAGGCTGTCGACCTTTAGAACTCGCAATTCATCGACACTAAGTCGGATCAGGCTGTCGACCTTTAGAACTCGCAATTCATCGACACTAAGTCGGATCAGGCTGTCGACCTTTAGAACTCGCAATTCATCGACACTAAGTCGGATCAGGCTGTCGACCTTTAGAACTCACCACCCCAGGTAACCACAATCACAATCACAGGCAAGTTCAATCACACAGGCACTCAAGGCCACTCAAGACACCTCAACAGTCAAGACTCGGGTTCAACAACCCCACGGGCACTCGCTGCCACTCAAGACACCAAATTAAATACACGGCTCTCATGGCCACCCCGACTCAACAATTAAATACGGGCTCTCAAGGCCACCCAAACTCAACAATTAAATACGGGCTCTCAAGGCCACCCAAACTCAACAATTAAATAAAACGCACGACAACCTCCGGCATACTCGATGCCTCCAACGGTCCTAAAATCGCTAGTTTCACAAACAACCTCCGGGCATGGTCATATGCCTCCAGTAATTCAATTATCGCTAAGTTCTCTGTTCCTACGACACTACTAAGTGTCACATGCCTTTCTCTTAAACGCTACAATCTCGTATCATGCTTTTCTAATAATTAAATAAATCTACTCAACCCACGACACCCCGGTGTCACATGCAATTCTACTATTAACTTTCCCTAATCAGGGCCGAGATCCGGCTACTTTTCCCTACCTCGTATACAATCCCAAAAGCGCTCCAACAACACCCGAAGCACACTCAGTCACTCGTCGAGCTTTCCCTTGCCTCGGTCCGTAGCACGATCTAAAAGAACACAAATTTAAAGTACTTTTAAACTAGTACGAGTAAACCGAAAATTAATAAACTTAACGCCCAAACGTAACCCCGACAATGCCGATCACTCCCAAACTTCCCAAATACTCGATATTGCCGATAAAGGACCCGTAAGGGCCAGATTCGCCCGACATGGCGAATCTGCCCGGTTTTGGTTAATTGCCTTCCGGGGCTCCAAAAGTCCCCGTTTTCGTTTCTACGGTCTTAGAATATTTCAAGGAACCCAACGCACTTGACGGAATTGAATTCCGACTTCTAAGTCAATTAATTAACGTTTAAAGTTTTCCGAAACCCGTTAATTACAACTTCTCCAAATTAATTCCAAATTTCGATTCGATTAGGAAAAAGTGGTCCGGGGGACGTTTTAAACCACCCGAACATTAAAACCCGAGCAACCGAGCACGTGGGCCCCACCCAAGAGGCTTGGCCGAGACCCTAGGGTTTGAGGGAGGGGCTCGGCCACCAAGTGGTGGCTGCTGCCACCTCCGGCCAGCCACCACATGGCCGGCCGGCCACCACCCACGGTGGCCGGAGCTCCTCCCGAGCCTCCGGTCATCGGAAAACGTGCCCTTACACCCCCAAACACCTCTAAAACGTCTCCAACACCTCCCAAACTCTACACAACCCTAAGTATTAGTTTAAAACTTAAACCCTAGCTTTCAAGAAAATAAACGAAACGAGAATCGGGTTAGTGCTTACTCGAGAGGAAGACGAGGGGAAGAGATTTGCTCCTTGCTTCGAATCGATCCAAGGGTTGAAAATCAAACCCTAACTCCACTTCCTTTCTTCTCTCTTCTTCTCCTTCTTCTTCTCTCTCTAAAACCTCTCTTCTTCTTTCTAATTTAATTAAACTAACAACAAAACTAACTTTTTTCCCTTTTAAAACCCCATACTCGGCCAACCCTCTCCAACCACACCTTTTCCCTCCAAAAATACACCACCATATACTTGACAAGTGTCAAGGTGGGTCCCATACCTTTTGGAAAATATCTAGTTGATATTTTCCAATCAGATTCGCGAAAAACGGACGTTTCGGGCCCCGAACGGGCACTTTTCCCAAAAATATTTTAAACTGGACGGGCTTCAAGGAAACGGCCCAACTAAGACCGCTACGACGATGGCTAAGCTTTTCGGGTCCAACACGGTCCTCGAATGGACCAAAACGTCGCTCGGGTGACTTTTCCAGCGAAAAATCAATCTTTCCCAAAATGACCAGAAAGTTGCCCTGAGTCCCCCGTAACTCATTTTAGTCGATAACGGGGTCAACTTAAGTCCGGCATGACCCTCAGGGTCAATTTAAGTTAAGTTAAGTGTCTGTCTTAAAAATTTTAAATTTTCCTGTTTTTCGCAGGTTTGACTGACGTTGACCAGAAGTGGTTATTACAGTCTACCCCCTTAAAGGAATTTCGTCCGCGAAATTTAAAACAGACGTACCTCGGGAGTCGAATAGGTCGGGATACTTCGCGCGAACCTCGTCCTCGCGTTCCCACGTCGACTCAGCTCCGTGATGTTTCCACTGCACTCGGACCAAGTGGATAATCTTGCCTCCCCGCAGAATCTGCTGCCGTGTTTCCATGATCCGAACCGGCTGCTCCTCATAGGAGACATCATCAGCCACCTCGATATCAGTCCACTCGATGACGTGGGAGGGGTCTGCGTTGTACTGCCGCAACTGGGATACGTGGAAGACGTTATGTACTCTCCCAAGCTGCGGTGGCAACGCCAGACGATAAGCCACGACTCCCACTCTGTCTAAGATCTGGAACGGGCCTATGTACCTCGGAGCCAACTTTCCCCCGCTGCGCCTGAACCGCACCAGCCCCTTCCTCGGGCTCACCTTCAGGAACACGTGATCCCCGACTGCAAACTCAAGAGGTCGACGTCGCCTGTCTGCATAACTCTTCTGCCGGCTCTGCGCGGTCCCCAACCGATCGCGGATCAATGTGACCTTCTCCGTCGTCTCTCTGACAAGATCTGGCCCCAACAGACTCTTGTCCCCCACCTCTGCCCAGCATACTGGTGACCGACACGGCCTACCATACAACGCTTCGAACGGTGCCATCCCGATACTGGCCTGGAAGCTGTTGTTGTAGGCGAACTCGGCCAATGGCAGGTGGGTCTCCCAAGATCCCCTGAAATCCAGCACACATGCTCGCAGCATGTCCTCCAAGATCTGAATGGTACGCTCAGACTGACCGTCTGTCTGAGGATGATGTGCTGTGCTGAGTAGGATCTCTGTCCCCAGTGCCTTCTGCAGACTCGGCCAGAACCTGGACGTGAAGCGGGGATCCCTGTCAGACACTATCGACACCGGGACCCCGTGGAGGCGCACTATCTCCTGGATATACAGACTGCTCAACTTGTCGACCGGGTCTGTCATCCTCATAGCCAGAAAGTGGGCCGACTTGGTCAACCGGTCGACTACCACCCACACGGCGTCGTTTCCCTTGGGCGATCTCGGTAGTCCACACACGAAATCCATCGTAATGTGCTCCCACTTCCACTGAGCAATCGGTAGTGGCTGTAACAATCCCGCGGGACGCTGATGCTCTGCTTTCACCTGCTGACAGACAAGGCATCTCGACACAAACTCTGCGACTGCTCTCCTCATGTCGCGCCACCAGTAGTGCCTCCTGAGGTCACGGTACATCTTGGTGCCCCCCGGATGCACTGCGAGACGCGAATGGTGTGCCTCTCGTAACACGGCATCTCTACAGTTAACTGGTACGAACAGCCCCCCGCGGTACCGTAGTCCCCAATCAGTACTGTCCTGCCAGCCCACCACCTCGTCACCCCTGACGACTCTCTCGCGGATCTCTGATGCTTCGACGTCCTCCCTCTGCGCCTCCAACACTTGGGCAAGCAGTGAGGGCTGAGCCACTAGGGAGCACATGGCAACACCGCCAGTAACCTCCTCTAGCTCAAGCCCGAATGTGCTCAGCTCCCCCATCATGTCCCACTCTCGGACAGATATGCTGGCGAGGCTCGGAGCCGACTTCCTACTCAAGGCGTCGGCGACAACGTTCGCCTTGCCTGGGTGGTAGTGTAGCTCGAAGTCGTACTCCTCGAGTAGTTCCATCCACCGTCGCTGACGCATGTTCAGGTCTCGCTGGGAAAATATGTACTTGAGGCTCTTGTGATCCGAGAACACCTGAAACCCCTCGCCGTACAGATAATATCGCCAGCTCTTTAGCGCAAACACGACTGCTGCTAGCTCCAAGTCGTGGGTAGGATAGTTGCGCTCGTGTATCTTCAACTGCCTGGAGCCATAAGCCACAACTCTGCCCGACTGCATCAGCACGCAACCCAGTCCCTCTCCGGATGCATCGCAGTAAACATCATAGCCAAACCCTCGTTCGGGCACCACTAACACTGGAGCTGTAGTCAGTCGAGTCTTCAACTCCGCGAACGCATGCTCACAGTCATCTGTCCACACGAACCCAACACCCTTGCGCGTTAACAGAGTCATCGGTGCGGCTAGTCGTGCAAAATCCTGGACAAATCGCCTATAGTAGCCTGCCAATCCCAGAAAGCTGCGGATCTCGAAAACACTCGTGGGCCGTGCCCACTTCGAGACCGCGTCGATCTTCGACGGATCGACCAGGATACCGTCACGGGATACGATGTGGCCGAGGAATCTCACCTCAGAGAGCCAGAACTCGCACTTCTCCCGGTTGGCATATAGCTGGTGCTCGCGCAGTAGGGTCAGAACAACCCTCAGATGTGCCTCATGCGCCGCCTCGTTCTGCGAATATATTAGGATATCGTCCACGAACACCACCACAAACTGATCCAGGTACGGCCGGAAGATGCTGTTCATCAGGTCCATGAACGCTGCTGGCGCGTTCGTCAGTCCGAATGGCATCACCAGGAACTCGTAATGCCCATAGCGTGTCCGGAATGCAGTCTTTGCGACGTCCCCCTCACGGACTCGCAACTGATAATAACCGGATCGCAGATCGATCTTCGAGAAGTGAGTCGCCCCTCTCAACTGGTCAAACAAGTCATCGATCCTCGGCATCGGGTACCGGTTCTTCACCGTAACCCGGTTCAGCTTCCGGTAATCTATACACATCCGTAGCTCTCCACTCTTCTTCTTCACGAAGAGTGCTGGTGCTCCCCACGGCGATGCACTCGGACGGATAAACCCCTTCTGCTGAAGCTCCTCCAGTTGACGCTTCAGCTCAGTCAACTCTGCCGGCGCAAACCTGTAAGGCGCCATCGATATCGCCGCCGTTCCCGGCACTAGGTCAATCCCGAACTCCACCTCACGAATCGGTGGCAGCCCGCTCAACTCCTCAGGAAAGACCTCGGGGAACTCGCATACCACTCTCGGTAACTCTCGGCTCTGCACAGCCGGTACTTCCTCCTCTGCGGACAACGCCGACAGGAGGACCCCATTCTTACTCCCCAGCACGCACGTCACCTTTGTACCGCCCACTGTCACTGTCACTCGTCGTCTGTAGCAATCGATGTTGGCTCGGTACCTCGACAACCAATCCATACCCAAAATCACATCAAAGGTAGTCATCCCCAACACGAGAAGGTCACCAGGGCAAGGACAGTCTGCGACTCTAATCTCGCAGGCACGACATACTCTAGTCAACGATACACCACCCCCAACTGGGGTGTCCAAGCATAGGGGTGGACTCAACGGCTCTAAGCTCAACCCCAACCTCTCAGCACAACCCGACGAAATAAAAGAGTGCGATGCCCCGGTATCAAACAAGAACAAAGCCCATAAATGATACAACAAACACGTACCCTGGATGGTCTCACGGTACGTGCTAGGTCCTGGGGCTCTGGAGTCGGTGACTGCATATACTCTCCCCTGCGAGGCCTGCTGCCTCTGACCCTGCGCACTGGCTGCTGGATACACGCGACTCTGCTGCTGTCTCGGAATTGGTGCGCTCGTAGACGGCCGTGATGATCTCGGCTGTTGACCCTGTCGAGGGCGACCTCTGGGCGACTGTACTGTCCGCGACTGCTGCGGTCGCCGCACTGATGTCTCCCCCAACTGCTCTCGGCACCATGCCATAGTGTGACCGGCCCGGCCGCATCGGTAACAGCTGATCTCGTCAGCCCTCGACCCCGAGCCCTGGCCTGTCCGGCTAGTAGCTGGTACTGCCGCGGTTCCTCCCCTCGTCGAACAGTCTCGCTGTAAGTGGTCTGGCTGCCCGCAGTGATAGCATGACGGCCTCCTCTCTGAGGCGACTGGCCCCACTGATGCCACTGACCCCTGCTGTCTCGATCCACTCTGATGAGGCGGTGGTCGGAAGGATCCCGCGGTCCTCTGCCTCCGCGAGTCTCGTGAGTCTGACGGCCCTGCCCAACTGATCGGCCGAGGTCGGACCTCACGGCTCCTGACTGCATCCCTGGCGCCCTGCTCTACTGTAGCTACGGTGTCCACGAGGTCGGTATACTTCCGTATCCTCAAGGCGAGAACCTGGTTCCGGATGCCCAGCCTCAGTCCGTCCTGGAACCGCAGGCAACGGTTCGCCTCGCTCGTCACCATCTCAGGCGCGAATCTGGCCAAGGCTGTGAACCTGGCTTCGTACTCTCCTACCGTCATCCCCCTTGCTCCAGGTCTAAGAACTGCCGATGTCGCTCCAGCCGAGCCGACTCGGGGAAGTACTGTGCCATGAATACCTCCTGGAATACGTTGTAGTCGTATCCGACCGTGTCCTTCACCCGCCCCCACCAGTGGTAGGCGCTGTCTCTCAGCTGATGGGCCGCGAAGGACACTCTCCGACGGCCATCCTCGACACCCGATGTGTCCAAGTCTTGTGTGACCTGCTCTATCCATCGCTCAGCCAGGTCGGGATTCGGCTCCCCGACAAAAACAGGTATCCCGAGCTTCAGGAAATCTAGTAGCGCTCGGGAGGTAAGATCCTCTGTCTGAGCGGCCCTCACCGGGACTGCGGCTGCCTCTGGTGCTGGCGAAGCCGACTCTCGGCTGGCGATGATCGCCACCAAACTCTGAACGGTCCTAGTAAGCTCATCCAGGGCAGTCATCACTGGAGGGTCCGCGACTGGCGGAACACTGGGGGTGCCTGCAGACGGCCCCGCATCACTCCTCCTGTCTTCTCCGACAGGAGTACCCTGTGCCTCCGCATAGTCGGCGGGCTCGACGGTCGGCACCCTCCCTGGTGCCCCTGCTGACCGTCCCCGCCGGCCTCGCGTGGGTGCCTGGCCCCGCGTTCCTGATGGTCGTCCCCGCTTACCGCGAGCCATAAACAGTATCCTCTGCACGGATACACGCAAACGTTCAGTTTGCGAACTTAAATAAAAACGACAGTACAAACGCACTAACGTCCACCCGCTTAAGCTTACACTAACGTGCTTATCACTAAAGCGCTCAACGAGCATTAGTAAACGAGACCTCAACGAGACCGCACCGACGTGCACCAAACAAGCGACGGCAAACCAACCCACACAACACGACGACCCCCGTTCACCGGGCCAATCAAAAATCAAACATATTCCCATAGGGCCAATCAAGTTCAAGACATGCCAACAGGGCCAATAATTTTAAAACCTTCACCCTTTCATTTTAAAACTTCGTTCCTTGACATCACGTAGTTACAACCCGGTTCAGGCGTCCCCGAACCACGTTGTACCGACTTGACATCAACACCGTCTCGTTCGACTACAGGAGCGCTCCTGAGTCGACCCGCGACAGTTAAAAACAGTTCACGCAATCACACACAATCAGTATGCCAGCAACAAAATACTGTAACATACGCACAAACACAAACAAGACTCAAGACGTGACGGGTCTACACCAACTCGACTCTCCCCCCCTAAGTGACGGACAGTCCGAGGTTTGAAACCTCGAGCTCTGATACCAAGCTGTCACGCCCCAATTTCAGCGAACCGAACTCGGGACGCGAACTTTTAAAAACATGAACACTTGAAACCTGTTTTCAATAAAAGCTTTGACATTTCCATTTACTTCTCAAAATAATAGTATTTACAATACAAAAATGTCCCAACAAGTGGACAAGGTACAACATCCGTCACTAGACTCAACAAAAGTAAAGACCAGACTCCGCTCCAAGCTCCATGAACTTCAAGAGCTAACCTAGTCCGTCCGGTGATCAGTACCTGTAGGAAAAGCAGCTAGGGGTGAGCGTTCGCTCACCTCCACGGATAACAGACTGACTATGGCATAATTAGCAGAAAAAGCCAGTAACACTAAAACCAAACCCAACGCCGGGACTACAGTCCCCAACTCAAGTACTCAACAGACCCACAACCCGTCACCTTCCTCAACAGACTCGACACTCGATAAAAACAGTGTAGACCCGACACAACTATCGACGACCTCCTCAAGGACTCGAACGAAACGACACAACACCAAACAAGATCACAAAGGATCGCACACCAGCTGCTCAGTAACCAATCTCAATCAGGTCAGGGTTCGACCTATCGCAATTCCTCGACACGAAGTCAGATCAGGCTGTCGACCTTTCAAACTCGCAATTCCTCGACACTAAGTCGGATCAGGCTGTCGACCTTTAAAACTCGCAATTCATCGACACTAAGTCGGATCAGGCTGTCGACCTTTAGAACTCGCAATTCATCGACACTAAGTCGGATCAGGCTGTCGACCTTTAAAACTCGCAATTCATCGACACTAAGTCGGATCAGGCTGTCGACCTTTAGAACTCGCAATTCATCGACACTAAGTCGGATCAGGCTGTCGACCTTTAGAACTCGCAATTCATCGACACTAAGTCGGATCAGGCTGTCGACCTTTAAAACTCGCAATTCATCGACACTAAGTCGGATCAGGCTGTCGACCTTTAGAACTCGCAATTCATCGACACTAAGTCGGATCAGGCTGTCGACCTTTAGAACTCGCAATTCATCGACACTAAGTCGGATCAGGCTGTCGACCTTTAGAACTCGCAATTCATCGACACTAAGTCGGATCAGGCTGTCGACCTTTAGAACTCGCAATTCATCGACACTAAGTCGGATCAGGCTGTCGACCTTTAGAACTCACCACCCCAGGTAACCACAATCACAATCACAGGCAAGTTCAATCACACAGGCACTCAAGGCCACTCAAGACACCTCAACAGTCAAGACTCGGGTTCAACAACCCCACGGGCACTCGCTGCCACTCAAGACACCAAATTAAATACACGGCTCTCATGGCCACCCCGACTCAACAATTAAATACGGGCTCTCAAGGCCACCCAAACTCAACAATTAAATACGGGCTCTCAAGGCCACCCAAACTCAACAATTAAATAAAACGCACGACAACCTCCGGCATACTCGATGCCTCCAACGGTCCTAAAATCGCTAGTTTCACAAACAACCTCCGGGCATGGTCATATGCCTCCAGTAATTCAATTATCGCTAAGTTCTCTGTTCCTACGACACTACTAAGTGTCACATGCCTTTCTCTTAAACGCTACAATCTCGTATCATGCTTTTCTAATAATTAAATAAATCTACTCAACCCACGACACCCCGGTGTCACATGCAATTCTACTATTAACTTTCCCTAATCAGGGCCGAGATCCGGCTACTTTTCCCTACCTCGTATACAATCCCAAAAGCGCTCCAACAACACCCGAAGCACACTCAGTCACTCGTCGAGCTTTCCCTTGCCTCGGTCCGTAGCACGATCTAAAAGAACACAAATTTAAAGTACTTTTAAACTAGTACGAGTAAACCGAAAATTAATAAACTTAACGCCCAAACGTAACCCCGACAATGCCGATCACTCCCAAACTTCCCAAATACTCGATATTGCCGATAAAGGACCCGTAAGGGCCAGATTCGCCCGACATGGCGAATCTGCCCGGTTTTGGTTAATTGCCTTCCGGGGCTCCAAAAGTCCCCGTTTTCGTTTCTACGGTCTTAGAATATTTCAAGGAACCCAACGCACTTGACGGAATTGAATTCCGACTTCTAAGTCAATTAATTAACGTTTAAAGTTTTCCGAAACCCGTTAATTACAACTTCTCCAAATTAATTCCAAATTTCGATTCGATTAGGAAAAAGTGGTCCGGGGGACGTTTTAAACCACCCGAACATTAAAACCCGAGCAACCGAGCACGTGGGCCCCACCCAAGAGGCTTGGCCGAGACCCTAGGGTTTGAGGGAGGGGCTCGGCCACCAAGTGGTGGCTGCTGCCACCTCCGGCCAGCCACCACATGGCCGGCCGGCCACCACCCACGGTGGCCGGAGCTCCTCCCGAGCCTCCGGTCATCGGAAAACGTGCCCTTACACCCCCAAACACCTCTAAAACGTCTCCAACACCTCCCAAACTCTACACAACCCTAAGTATTAGTTTAAAACTTAAACCCTAGCTTTCAAGAAAATAAACGAAACGAGAATCGGGTTAGTGCTTACTCGAGAGGAAGACGAGGGGAAGAGATTTGCTCCTTGCTTCGAATCGATCCAAGGGTTGAAAATCAAACCCTAACTCCACTTCCTTTCTTCTCTCTTCTTCTCCTTCTTCTTCTCTCTCTAAAACCTCTCTTCTTCTTTCTAATTTAATTAAACTAACAACAAAACTAACTTTTTTCCCTTTTAAAACCCCATACTCGGCCAACCCTCTCCAACCACACCTTTTCCCTCCAAAAATACACCACCATATACTTGACAAGTGTCAAGGTGGGTCCCATACCTTTTGGAAAATATCTAGTTGATATTTTCCAATCAGATTCGCGAAAAACGGACGTTTCGGGCCCCGAACGGGCACTTTTCCCAAAAATATTTTAAACTGGACGGGCTTCAAGGAAACGGCCCAACTAAGACCGCTACGACGATGGCTAAGCTTTTCGGGTCCAACACGGTCCTCGAATGGACCAAAACGTCGCTCGGGTGACTTTTCCAGCGAAAAATCAATCTTTCCCAAAATGACCAGAAAGTTGCCCTGAGTCCCCCGTAACTCATTTTAGTCGATAACGGGGTCAACTTAAGTCCGGCATGACCCTCGGGGTCAATTTAAGTTAAGTTAAGTGTCTGTCTTAAAAATTTTAAATTTTCCTGTTTTTCGCAGGTTTGACTGACGTTGACCAGAAGTGGTTATTACAGGTATGATCATTGAACTTCATATTACAGTTGTATCGCTTCTATAGATTGGTGGCTCGATTCAGGTGCCACAATTCATGTTTGTAACAATGAAGTCATGTTCAAAACATATGTACTAGTGACGGAACTAGAAGAATTTTGGATGATAAATCGTATGATAGAAAGGGTGCGACCTTCCTTTGAGATTTGGTCGAGAAGTGTTTGAGTCTCGCATATCTCACATGATTTGTCTCCTTGCTCCCGTGAGATCGACCTTAACCACTAGTTCGTGAGCAACTATGGTGGTAATATCAACTAGGTGGTGGGTATGAAGAAGAATTAAGATATGATAAGACTCGGATGACTGTACTCCATCTCAGATCTATGAGTTGATAAACACTCTCGTCCTCTTCTTCTTCGCATTGACACAGCGTCCAACGAGACCACCCCCGGGAGCTTCTTCTTCACTGGGCCACGACCATTTCTAGACGCCACCAGATCAAAACTCTTGTCGCAGATGAAGATGAAGACCTGGACATTTTTTTTGTTTTTAACTATTTTTATTACAAAATAAATGAAACAGCTATGAAGGAAAATAAAAAAAATTAAATATTTTTTTAAAACAATTATTACAATGTTCTAGAAAATAAATAAACCAAAATTTGCTCATTATATTTTATTTTTATTATATATTACTTGTTTTGATTTAATTAAGGAATTAAAAATATTAATAAAAATTAAATTTTTAATGAAAAAAATAGAAAAATAATGAATATTGAAGTTTTAAAAAAAAACTGTTTGGAAATTAAGACAAAATAATTAAAATTATAAATTATATTCCAATGTCAGCCTTGGGCCTTTCTTCTCTGGTACTCAACTCCAATCACCTCTTTCTCCTCCACCTCTCATCCTCTACCATTTTCTCTTGTTACCACCACGCTCACTCTCATTGTCTTCACCGCTTCGTCATTTGGATCCACTGTCCCGATCCATGTCGTCCTCTACTCAAGTGAAGGGCTGAAATGATGGGATTTGGACAGATATGAAATTACCTAGGGAACCTCTAGTCGTCGCTTGTGCACTAATGTCGCATATGCCTCCTGCGCCGCCTCTATCGTCATCTCCTACACCGGTGTCCCCTATGTCGTCGTCCCAACTTTGCTCCCTCGCCCCCAACACCATCACCACCTTCATCCGTCTCCATCTCCTCTCGCGCCCCGGCTCTGGAGTCTCTCTCGAAAGGGCCGGGGGAAAATACCACAGGCAGTCTACTTCCCCACCACCGCTTATGGTGGCCTTACTATGGCCCCACACCTCCTACCTTGCTCCACAGACCACCAGTCTCATCAGGAGGAAGAGATAGGCTTTGGAAACGAGATAGATCTGATTCCACTCACTAGGGATCTCCATGTGAGGCTCCCTCGGCCCCCCCGACCTAAATCATGACGATTGGTAGAAAGGCTAGCTTTTCAAGTGTGGCTGACATTGGAAGATGAAGGTATCCCCCCCCCCCTAGTGTGTCGGCTACAACAAGTGGAAAATTGAAAACGATCCTGAGTTGTTGTGGACCACAAACATGA
Source organism: Erodium maritimum (assembly GCA_963921825.1). Lineage (NCBI taxonomy): Eukaryota > Viridiplantae > Streptophyta > Magnoliopsida > Geraniales > Geraniaceae > Erodium > Erodium maritimum. The sequence continues at coordinate 110,149,242 of OY997588.1, read as the reverse complement.
GCCCTTGTTGGCCATAACGGCCCAATGAGTCGAAGGACGAGCTACAGGGTGTGTGTGGGGACGCATACCTTGATATACCAAGGTCGGTGCAAATCCGACAACATGGTTCCCCCATTTACTAATATTTTCTCTGGATGCCCGTTATCCCCTCAGCCGCTCCCGATCTCTTACCATGGGAATTTTCAAGTCGAGACAAGAAATGGTCATCGTCCACCACTCTTGCACAACCACCAATCTGAAGATTGCCTCCCACTATTTGTCCCTTGGTATAGTCGGGTATTACGTTATAGGGTTAGCGATTGATACCTACGAGATAGAGCTAAGTCTTACCCTTTTCCTTTTCATCATTTTCATGTTACTTAATGTTTGATTTCCATGATTAGTAAAGTTCCAATATGCTAAAAAATAAAATTTAAAATTTAAAGGAGAATAATTAAAGGAATTAGGAATTAGTTCTAAGTTGTTAATGAATTAAATAAGGAATTAATGATGGAGGTTAAAATAGTCTTTTAATTAGGAAAATTCTCATTTTATGTCGTACTGTTAGTTTTTACTAACGGAAGTTTGTGACTGAAAATTTAGGTATCGTATTTATAATTTTTAAGCAATGGGTAGTTTAGTGTGTGACCAAATCTAAAGGTTATATTATTGTCTTTAGTCCAATAAGCATAATGTTCACTGATAATGGATGTATGATACACAAAGGTGTCAAAATTGTACCCATAATCCATCCCATCCGTTTAATTAAAACTCATAGATCCGCTCTCAGATGATAGTAGAGCAGCTTCATATTTGTTTCTCAATAAACGAGAAGCAGTATAGGTGGCCTCTAGGTTTGCGGATAAATTGAACAAAATAATGTAGCTTCTTTTTCACCTTTGATCGTTTCACCACAACTCATCTCAATTATCCAAGTTGCACCACTATGTCCACACAACTTTCACCCCTAAAAATAGATTAAAGTTCTATGTCACCTATATCCCCGCTTCCATATTCAGTGCACAAAAATCCACCCTCATCCTCGCCTCTTTCGTAAGTGAAAATCTATATATAATTATCATTTTCTATCCCTTTATGCTTATCTTGGATCCATATCTCTAATAAATTATTCATATACAAAACCATATGCGTCGTCATTTGCATTGAGGACTCTAGATCCCGCATTCAGGATATTGCCTCCTCTTCACCCTCATTTTCGTCTTCTTCATCGTCAATTCGATCTACAACTCTTCGAGATTCTCCAAACTCAGATCCATCTTTTATGGCGTCACTATCAGCTTCGGTGACTTTGGGTCCTAAAACCTCCTTGAGTATGGAATTCGACTTCACACACATTTTTCTTGGATCAAGAAGTCATCATTGTTGAGCTTGGATCTAGAAATCTCCTTGTCGAGAAATGGTGGGCTGATAGACCGTTACGCACTATAAAAAAGCTCATGATCTGAATGATAAAATTCAAAGAGAATAAATTGAACAGTTTAGGCTCCGGAGTTTGAAAGATTTAGGCATTTAAAAGGACCTAGAATTAGTGAACATCCCTATAGCACATGCAACATAGATTCGTGGAGTTAGTGGAATAATTGGTTTACTTATGTTAGTATATGTTAAATCTGTTAAATTAGTCTAATGATGTGATAGATTCGTGTAGAGGGCAAACATTAAATAATTATCCATTTAGTTGTCAGATTCTGTTAGTTATATTATTTTTTATGGATTCAATTTATTTATATTATTTTATAACGACTTACCCATATTTTTGTTTTTTAAAATATAATACAAACATATGAATGTAATTAAAAATATATAATATTAATCAACTGAAAACTCCAAGCGAAAGTAGATATGGCCAACAATATTAGAAAATGGGTAAACTACAAATGCATACCCTGAAGTTGGCACGTTTAACCGATGATTACCCTGAAGTTTAAAGTTAACTGATGCATACCCTGAAGTTACGAGTTGTAACTCAAAACCCCTTCTGTCAACTAAAATGACGAAAATACCCTCATTGATTTTTTAAATAATTTTTTAAAAATATAAATGAAGTGATTTTTAAAAAATATAAATGAAGTGATTTTTTAAATAAAATGAAGTCATTTAATAATTATATATATATATATAACAAAGTAATTTTTAAATAATTTTTTTTAACATAATTATTGAAGTGTAGTTGAAGGTATTTTTGTCATTTTAGCTAACAGAGGGGTTTTGAGTTACAGCTCGTAACTTTAGGGTATGCATCAGTTAACTTTAAACTTCTGAGTAATCATCGGTTAAACGTGACAACTTCAGGTATGCATTTGTAGTTTACCCTTAGAAAAACGTTGGTCATATCCACTATTACAACATTGTCATACATCAAATACAAGCAAACACAAGAACCATCAACAATGATCATGGAAACAACATACACATAACAACAATATAGAAGTTATGTACCTAGGATGAAACGTGCGAGGAGAGTTTCGTACCGTTTTAGTTTTCCATGTGTAGTTCTAATTCAAGTGGCAACAGTGCACTAAGGTCAACTTGATCCAGCTTATTTAGGCTTCGAAAAATAGTATTGTGTCGGGCCTCCATCATATTTTCCTCTAAACTTGCTTGTTCCACCTACATTTCCTCCAACTCCTCCTTGCTAGTCTCCACAACAACAATCGGTCCATAGTCAAATGTGATCATGATGGCCTCCATTTTCCTCTTAGCGTACTGTTATCCCATCGGATGTTGTTGGGTAGGTTGAATTAGTTGTGGTTGATGTTGAGCTTACAGTGAATCACGAGGTTCGAAAGTCCAATTCCACACTGAACACAGCCCAGATCTATTTTATGGTGAGAACCCAACATCAGGTGAAAATGCATTGCCTATGGAAGTTTTACAGCTCACGAGTGTGTTTGGAGATCCAGCCGGGGAATGTGGTGAACAACTATGAAACGTGGACGAGTACCCTTGTTAGGGTTGAAATCCCAATCAGGCATCCCTCGTCCAGAACGTGATCCTCCTTCCCTCGATGACAAGATCTTAAACGTTGTGTATCCTCCATCTTCATACCTTCATGTCTACTTTGGTTCATAGTCATCATCGTGCATCTTGATTCACTTAGGTTGGTTACGAACCTCTTGTCACCAATTTCGTCCGTCAAAGATAGATGGTTTCTCGTTCTGTGCACATAGAATTAATGTTGTCACAGAGTTGGTCGTTCGACTGTCCACTAGTATAAAGTCTACTCACCTGCTTGAAATAACAATTTAACCACTTCACTCTTTTGTTTTATCTCAACCAATAGTCCTTCAACTACTTGTCGTTGCGAAATGTCAACCCTAATTTATGGTTGTATTCACGGGAAATTTGTTGCCAAAAACCATGCCCGGTCTTGTTGTTTCCTCGGATTGAGTCGAGGGAGTTGTGCAACCATACACAAATCCTTTTCATTGGACCAATATATCCTCCAATCTCCACTTCCACGGGTGCATCCAACACGCCTACCTATAACCCCATGTGTGCGATCCCCACGACTGGGTGCAGAAGGGATTTGAATAGGATCAACTGGTTGTCCCTCGTCAATGTTAATGATAAAGGACGGAACTCCCGATGGTCCGACTACATTGCTATATGATGTCATCTACATTGCGTTTCCGGCACCTCCGACCACGACAAGTCTATAAACACTAATTTGATGCCCCATGTGAGGAGGAACGAGATTATCTTGATATGAGGTATCGATGTCCAGATATTGTATGGGCATTAAGGGATTTGACCCTTGCATCAAAAAAATAGTATTATGTGGTTCATGATAATAGGATTGTTTTTTTTCATGATATAAGTTCTATAAAGGCCTTAATTTCATAATGAGACAATGATACTAGGATTGTTACTGTGGCCATGCATTGTTAACGTAAGAGTCGCCATCACCGTCAGATGATGGGTTGTGTCGTTCAGACTCAAATGACAACCAAAATCACGAGATCCTGAAAACTCGTTGTTCGTCATGATCTGGAATTAGATACTTCGCTTGGAACAAATGAGAGAGTTAGTATAAGGGGGTAAGATAGGTGGGGATTTTTTTTTCTTTTTACTCACAAACATGGTGTTGTAGCAATGCTGATCGGTCAGCTGGTCAAAAGGTTGTAGGGATTCTCCACACTTCACCACGGGGAACGCTGAGTTGAGGTGACGTGACTAGCTGACTGCAATGTGTCAGCGTTTCGCAGAGTTGTCGATGTCTACAACTCACTCTGACGCTCAAACATAAAATAGTTGTTGAACTCAGCGATCGTTCGTACACCGACAGTATAGATTGTCGCTAACAATAAAATCTTCAGGTTCAATATTGAACAGTGATAATTGACTATGCGTTTCACATGCCCAGATGATATATGACCCAATAGTATTGTCAAAACTTCACTAACAGACATTAGTACAAGAAATTAGTATTTAACATCATTACCGTAGCAAGACAAAGAAGAAGATGGTAAGAGAATGTACATCGTGGGATCAGGGGTTCGGGGTCAGGGATTCGGAATCATGTGATGACTAGGATAAAAATTGTGATGCAAACCTCTGATTTTAAAAGAGCACCACATTGTGGGGATCATGTATGTGGTCAAGGGTTCATATAAGTGTTGAGTGGATGCTGACTGGATAATTAATTATGCTTTTGTTGAATTTATTTAATTCATATTTAAAACACTAATTAATAAATAAAATTGAAATAAAATTCATAAAATTAATTAAATAAAATACAAATTAAAATTGGACTTGTAATTTAAAAAAAATACCAAATAGTTTATTTACTCATTCCTCAAACTATTACCATTTCAACCGTGGAGGTCGTCAATTTGCTTCTAGAGCCTTGCAATTTGTGCATTGTAGACGGACTTCTTTTGCGCGAGCCTCATCTGTTGCTCTTCGTTCAAGTCCACGAAATCCAGTTCATCAAGTTTCTCAAAATAGTTGAGGATTTTCGCGTCGATTTCGACCACCACCTAGGCCCTCGTGGTCCTTGCGTTGTCTATTTGGGCGATGGCAGCTGCTTTGTCTACGACACCCTTCCCCTTACTCTTCACGACCTTGTTTCCAATTGGACGCTCTTGTACACGCGGAGAGGCAATTGGGGGCACTTGTACCAATTAGGGTAATTGAGGCACTTTACTTCTCGAGCGGATCGTCGGATCCCCCACCAGGTTGGGAATCACCACTGAGAGGTGTGACATTGTCATCATCGGTGGGAAGTGAAGGCGGTGGGGTACTATTGTAGCTACCGGCCTCGTTCAAGTGTCGTCGCACCACCCTGGTCATGCCTTCATCTGCCTAGAACCTCTCATCGTTCTCCAATGACTCTATCCAATGGAACCGGGTGAATTTCTTCGGCTCCCTGTCCTTGCAAGTTTCTTCAAATTGGGCATGTACGACCTCCCCGTACTTTGTTTCGTCCCCGCCGATATGTTGTAATGCCTTCTCCTTGTTCATGAGAGTCATCCACCTCTGAACTCGAGGAGCTTGTCGGTTTCAGTGGCTCTGGATGGATTTCAACGTCCACTCTTCATGCTTCAGATTCCCATCTTTGATGAATCTCTTCGTCACAGTGTCCCAGAACGTGTTGCCTGTTTGGGAGTTCCCCTTGATGGGGTCTTTGGTTGTGCGGCACCACTCTTTGGTAAGAAGTATTTCCTGTCACACCCCAAATCCGGTTTTGGCCGGACTTGAGACGTGACCTGAAACAATTGAGATAAAAGTAGTAAAACTGTAATAAACTCTTTTAAAGTTGAAAGCGAGTCCAAAATATTTCTCAATAATTTAATCCAAATTTTTTAAATAAAGTGCCAAAACTTGACAAGTAACAAAAGGTAAATAAAGTTCAACAAAATGGACCAACCCATCTCTAATACAACTCTCAAGACATCCGGAAGCTCCCGAGCCTCGAATTTCCCAGATCTCAAGTACACCTGTACGCACAACAGATAAACAAAAAGGGGTGAGCTTACGCTCAGTAGGGAAAATCGTAAACAACTTTAGCCTCCAAGTTTAACAATAAAAACTGCTTTAGTTCGATACCACAACTGCTTAAAACCCTTAGACCAGAAGATATAATAAACAAATGAAAAGCAACGAGAACAATAGTGCATTCTCAAGGATAACGATAACTTCCCAGAGAATAGAGAGAGAATATTACAATAAAATAGAAAACCGACACAACTGGCAACGAGTAAATTCTATTAATCAATGAAATGTCATGGAATTCGTGTAATGAAATAGTATCGTTTTTTCAAAGATACAGTAACTTAAAATATTCCATGAAAGTACTATAGCGAATCATAACTTAAATAAATGGGAGTAATTAATATCACACCAACCACTCGCTTTCTCAAGCCTCCGATCCATGGATAGATTCTGGGATCACATCGGTTCCCATATTCCGATCCACCAGAGTATCCATATCATATCAGATTTTCCCTCGGTCCAGAGGAGACACATAACATCGGGGCTACCGGAAACCATCCCCTCAGGACGCTCATCGTCGGGATTCCCGGAAACACCTCCAAAGGACCATAGATCATAGGGAACCAAGGTCGTGCTCCACTGGGACGCACGCCCTTGGGTGAAACCTCCGCAACCACCTCTCATGAAGCAATCCACTCAATATCCCGTAGGATCTGCCGAGCTCTCAGGCTCCAATAACCACTCCATAATCACTCAATAATCACTCAATATCTCGTAGGATCTGCCGAGCTCTCAGGCTCCAATAACCACTCAATAATCACTCAATAATCACTGTCTCTGTCAAACTCCAACCACCACAACGGCACCGGATTACCCCCCCCCCCCCCCCCCCCCCCCCGGTGTAGTACCGAACCAAACACACAAACAAACAACCAAACATACATTTCAAGAATAAGAATAAAGGGAACAAGCATAAACATTCATCCATCAATCAACACTCATCGGAACACAATTTCATCACAGCGAAGACATCCAATACCGTTCCACACTTACCGTATACTTACCTGTCACAAACCAGGGGTACATCGATCACCTGATTGTACCCCGTGGCACAACCAGTCATACTCGATCATCCGTTCAATCAACAATTATATCAACACAAACACTCAATCAACCAATTACGCATTCAACCAATCAATCATCGCGTGAACGGTCAATTAAGTATTCAATCATACAAGCTAATCAAGTTTCATTAGACTCTTAAGTTAACCTAGTAACTAGCAATCAAGCATGTGAACCTAGCACACAACTAATCCGAGAGCTCTTCACAGCCTCTCTACCAGTAAATCAATCCCAAGTATTGAAAGCAAGCTTCACTAACCGTCATCATCCTAAGCATGCATACTAGACTCATCCATTTATTAGTAATTGAAGTACGATTATTCTAGTTATTCGCATCCTATAGGCAATTCTAGGACCTTTCCGATTTTATTATCCTAATCATGCATACTAAGCGTTAATTAAGAAATTAAGACTTTCCCTACCTTGTGGTCTTCCTCTAATACTCTGTTGTCAAGCTCGGTAGTTTCTACTCCGTTCTTCACACGGGTTCCGGCGTGATCTTCGTCTTCTCGGGCGAAGTCCCAGTTCTCGAGCGAAGTCCAGTCTGGGCTTACAACAGTTCAAACTTACGATCAGGCCAAGTACGGTCCAAAGTAAATTCAATACGTTTCCCTTTAAACTTGAACGGTTCAAAAGCGGGATTAACCGACGAGTCGGGTTCGAGCACCCGAGCCCCAAACACGAATCCCAAGGCACGGGTTCCGGGGCACGGATCCCGAGGTGTCCGATTTGGCATTCCCGTTTTCAGTCCCGTTCTAAAACTGATTTAAACGTTCAGTTTAATCATTCGGTTCAAACTCGTTAACAAAAAAACGTTCCACGGTTCCCAAAACTTCAACAGATCTGCTCACAGTTCCAAATACCCATTCTTCTTCGAATCAGACGGTTTTTATTTCAAAATAAATTTCCTTTTTAATTTCAAATCTCAGATTAGGTTTCATTTCAAATCCTTTTGTTCCACAACGTTACGAATTCAATACCAAAACAAAACAACCAATTTAACCAACGGTCAAAACCACAAAAAAACTTGCTTCCACACTACACAGATCCAGATTCGCGCGAAAGAAAAACATGGGAAGAGGAAAGAGGGCTTTCGGGTTTGAGTCCGGCCGGCTACCGACGTGGCAGTACCAGCCGAACCTCACAGTGACGCTCACCGCAGGAAAAGAAGGGCGACGGCAGGGATCTCGACGGAGCTGCGGTGCTCCTGGCTCTTCAGGTCTTTCCGGTGGTGTGGCGGCGCCGGCGCGCTTGCTTCTGGAGCAGCGCGAGGACGGCGGGGATCTGTGGCCGGAGTCGAGTACGGGAGTAGGTCGGAGGGAGGGTGAGAGGGCGACGGCGGGCTGGGTGTTGAATGGAGGGGATGAGAGAGGAAGGTAGGATCGGCGATGAAGTGGCCGGAACTGAGAAGAGAAAGGGGGCGGGCGTCGGAGACGAGAGGTGAGGGGGGAAAAGGATTCAGTGATGTGAGGAGGAAAGAACGACGCTCAAGACAACACTGAGGCCAAACCCTAATCGGCTTCAGGTGGGCTTGACCCAAAACTGGGCCTGGCTTGAAGGCCAGGGCCCAAGACCAGATTTTTGTCTAATCTGACTACAGGCCCGCACCGCTCAAATCCCTTTTTTTTCTTTTTTTTTCTTTTCCGATTGCGTTTGCTCCAAAATTTTAACCCTCTTTCCGACCGCTGCGATCCAATCGAATAAAATTAATATTTTAATTAATTTCACCGAGGTGGTCTTCACATTTCCACAGCTTGGTTCCATTTGAACCGCTTGTTTGCTGCCGGCTTCGTCGGTCGTCTTGGTCCAACCGAGGACGACGTGAAGGACATCCGGGTCCCGCTCCTGGCACTAACGTGTTGTTGGAAGTACTCATCGTCCTCGGGTGGCCCATAATAGTTGATGTTGGGGTCGTATGGCGGGGGTCTTTGCGGCGGAAGGTTGAAACTTGTCGGTCAGAGTTGAGAGTTTGTTGGGTTAATCGGTTGTTGGATTGGACCTAGTTTCAATTTTTTTTAACAAACTTCATGTAAAAATTAAATGATTACTTAACATATCAAAAGATTAATTAGCATAATCAATAAAAAAAAATGTAATTAATCAAACTTAATTAAAGACGAGAAGTTCAACGTACCGGTCTGCCATTGATGTTGCATAAATTGGAGAAGTTGGTCTTCCAACTAGGGTTGAGTATTTGTTGGAAATTCGATGGCACTTGAGGGACGTTCGCCTTAGGAGTCGCAATCGGAGTCGGATTGATGTCGTCCGACACGTACTCTTCTCGCTCCGGTGAGCTTGCTGGTTGGGTCTCTTCGTCGAACATTTTTATTGGATTTTGTAGATATGAAATGGAAAATTGGAGAGTGAAAGTTGAGAGGATTTTGAGAGAAGTTGTGTGGGTTGGATGAATGGGGGAAAGGGGTATTTGTAGGGTTGGAAAAATTAATTGATTGTATTTAATTTTATTTGTTTTGAATATAAAAAATTACCGTTGAATCAGACTGTTTGCAACTATCTGGGTTTTTTTACTGTTGGGACACGTGGTGGGACGCCATTAGCCGGGCGTGAACCGCACGACTTACGCAGCGCACATCATGTTTGTGTGTCGCGACGCACACCGGACTGGAGTGATGCATGGTTCCCAAACTATACACGCCACAACGTAGGTGGTACAAACCACGAACTACACCTGTACGGTTTGCAGTGCGCAATACTGAGCCATGAGTCGCATGATATGGATTTCTCTAAAAGATGACATGGAATAAGTTTCACGAGTCAAGTAAATCCAAAGGGGGAGTGAGGGGGCATGTGCATTGGATTCTGATAAAAAGCTCAAGGCATGGATGTTATGTAACATACAAATGTACCATACCATACCATTCATACTTGCCATCACTCAGTTGATCTCCGGAAAGCTAGAAATAGTACCTCCCATAGATCTCGTCTCCTTCTCCTGTCTCTATTCGGGTTCTTTACCAAAAGGGCCTTATTTTTTGTAAGTGTTACTTATGTAAGCTTCAGTTTTTATCTCTAACTAAAGTAGCCCTCTCATTTATGGCAGTTCATTAATGCCAAACCTACCCTTTTATCTGATCCATGTCAGCAGCCAAGTGTGGTCCATGTCAGCGCCCACTCAGCAAGAAGTTTGGCGGGAAATCCACGTCAGCACGATGAGGCAGCTGAATTGGGGGTTTTTTCTCGGGTTCTCGTTCAGCTCCTTCTCCTTCATCCTCGTTTTGCACTTTTACTCGCTGATTCCTTCCGTCCCGTCCATTGCTGGTCCTCTTATCTGTTTTTTCTTCTTCAATTGGTCGTCCAAGTAGCACAATTAATTGGCAAAGAAGCCTGCACAGAAAAGCCCTAGGTAGAGGTAAGTAATTGGGAAAGAGCTAATTTGTAGTTTATGCATAGAATTTGGAGATTTTTCGCAATATGTTTGTCATGGAATGGTTTTGAATCATATTTCGAACTTGTATTGGACTCCATTTCACGATTTTGAGGTTGAATGATCGTAGAGTCCTCTCATTTTTATACGTTCTGGTATGAGGTATTATCAGCTCGGCATGTCGATCTGGTTTTATGTAAACCAGACCCGGGTGTCCATCCAGTATTTAATGTAACAGAATGTTGTGCTAATCCGTTATTTACTCGTCATATCTGTAATAACTGAGGCCTTTTTGGTTGTTTTAAAATATTTGTACAAGTCCTTTATTTATTTACAGATTCCTTTTGGTAAATTATTAGTAGAAGTCCATTATGGTAGAAGTCCATTATGGTAAATTCTAACTTTATATGTTCCTTATGGTGGGGAATATAAAGAAGAGAACGGGAATTACAGGTGGATACCACGTAACTCAAAGTCGATGAATATCCTTCTGGATGAGTCGGATACATCATTGAAGAAGAGTTTATGGGATAAACTATATGAGAAGACCGGTGTGGATGAAAATGAAATGGAACTTAAAGTGAGTTACTTAGTACCGGACATGTCTATCGATATTGGAGCAATGGATCCTGTTATTTTAGAAGACGATGAAACTGTTTGGGGTTATCTTGTTGAATATGGACTTGGGAGTCGAAAGAACATATTGCGTGTGGAGGCCAGTAAGAAAGTTTCCCGTGGTATGGAAATAATTCCGCCCCCCGCTGAGTACTTTGGGAACATCATGTGTATTCCCCCAGTAAATACAGGATTGTCTGTTGATATGATGAGTGGTGTAGGTGGGCAAGGCGTTTATCTCCCACGTCGAGCTGTTAGTACGGGTACTACTGATGCACCAATAGCGGGGTCAAATCCTACTCCACATCAGTTAAGTTTTGATGATGATTTGTATGAGGATGATGAAGAACACCAATACGAACGTGAGTATGAAGAAAACTACAGTTCTTTTGAGGATACGGATTATGATGATATGGAAGAAGAAGAGTATTCAGAACAATACAGTGAGGATGATGATGAGGAGGAGATGGAATATAAGGACCATGAAGACGAACAAACACATTATGATCCTGTAGAGCACTTTTACCCGGCTGAAGTGTGTGATGTCGAATCAAACTCGATTGGTTTCCAAGATGGGTCAGATTTAGCAGTTGGTGATGAATTTGACACAAAAGAAGAGTTTCAAAATCTTTTGTCAAGTATTGCTGTGAAGGGCGGGTTTGGCTTTCGAGCTGCCAAATCTAACAAGATGGTGTATGCGGCAAAATGTGCTGACCAGAATTGTGGATGGAGAGTGCGTGCTGCCAAAATTGGAAATTCAGATAAGTTCACCATCAGAACATATTACAATACTCACTACTGCTCTGCGAAATCAGCGACGGTCCACAACCGTGGACCAAGTACTAAATATGTTGCTGAATGTGTGAGGAAAAGTTGTGAGGGTCAAAATACAACACCAGTCCCCAGATTAATTCAAATTTTTATGCAAAATGCTGAACAGGGAGGCTGCCAAATACCATACTGGCAAGCGTGGAAGGCCCGAAGACTTGCCAACATTTTACTTAGAGGGGATCCCGCGAAAAGTTATGGACTCCTTCCGGCATATTTGGAGATGGTTGTAGAGAAGAATCTAGGCACAATCACTCGTTTGGAGGTGGATACCGAAAGCAGATTCAAATATGTATTTATTGCATATGCAGCATGTGTTCGAGGATGGTCGAATATGAGAAAAGTCGTTGCAGTTGATGGTACCTTCTTGAAGACAGAGTTCAAAGGAGTAATGCTTATTGCAACGGCACAAGATGGTCATCATCAGCAATATCCTATTGCTTGGGGAGTTGTAGACTCGGAGAATGATGCTTCATGGACATGGTTTTTTCAGAAGTTACAGGAATGTATACCAGATGGAGATGACTTAGTAATTCTTTCTGATAGGCATCAAAGTATCATCAATGGGAGGTTGAAGATCTACCCCAAAGCAGAGCATGGACACTGTAGGTGGCATCTCGGTCGAAATGTCAGAACTCATTCAAGTAATAAGACCGGGGTTGTAGAAAGTTTCAAACAAGTTGCTGAGGCCTACAAGGTATCTGACTTCAACAGATTGTATGCAAATATGAGCAAAGACTTCCCAACATCCATCGCGTATCTTGAAGAAACAAGTATAGACTTGCATCAGTGGGCAAGAGCACATTTTAGAGGTGCTCGGTACAATATTATGACAAAAAATGGAGTCGAATCGATAAACGCAGCATTGAGAGAGCCAAGAGAGTGGCCAATCATTGCATTGCTTGATGCTATGCAGGCGAAAGTTTCTGAGTGGTTCAACAAGCGTCGCCTTCTAATTGCATGTATACCTCTAGGTACAACATTAACTCAGCATGCAGAAAAACTCATTCGGGGAAGGACAAGAGTTGCTAAAAAAATGAGAGTGATACAACTCAACGCGTCGGAGTTTCAAGTTACTGGTAAGAATCATGTATCCATAGTTAATTTATCTGAGAAGCGATGCGAATGTCGTGTGTTCGACTTGGATAAACTGCCTTGTGTGCATGCAATAGCAGCTGCCAAATTAAGGAAAATTGATTGTCATCAGTTCTGCTCCGAATTTTACTCGCTCGACATGTGGAGAAGGGCGTATTCTGAAACCCTGTATCCTGTTCCAGCTGAACGAGATTGGTTTTCTGATAGCTCCGAACCGTTTATGAATGTTCTTCCTCCAAAGTTAACATTGAAGCGCGGTAGACCAGTAATGAACCGAATCCCATCCGCGGATGAGCCACGTCGTCGGGCACCAAGAAAATGTGGACTATGTGGTACAATTGGTCATACAAGGACAACATGTTCCATGTCATCTGTTATGTAATTCTCATGTACACTTTGTTAATTTCAACATTTGTTAATTTGAACATTAGTGTATTTTCAAGACGTTGTGGAGTTATGAACACTTTGTGGTGGTTTTTTGTTTGTCATAGAGCATTAATAAATTTGTTGAACACTTTGCTATTTTGATTGTCCCTAGATGGATTTTATACCTCTATCATCAGTTATGTACAAGAACACTTTGCTCTCTATGTTACCCGACCCGACCCTAAATACATCCCAGACTAACAGTATGATCGGCCTATATTTCCCAGATCGGCAGTATGATCGGCCTATATTTCCCATACCACACTGTCTTTCTGGCTAGTAAGTCCCATACCACACTGTCATTCTGGCTAGTAAGTCCCATATACACAATATGAACTGCATTATTCATTATAGATCTATTATTATTACGCTAGATCTAATATAAATTTTCCAAATTGCAGATGTTAGGCAGATGGAGATCCAAATTGCAGAAACTCAGAAACACGAGTACAAGTTTCAGACATAGATAATTAAACCTTCATTACTATTTCACCAAAAACAGATTTGACTGCATAACAGTCAAATCAACAAAAAAAAACTTTTTAAGGATGGTTGCAAGTCAACCATCCAAAGTCTGACTAGATTAAAAAAAACAAAAAACAAACAAACTAACATAACTACATCCTGGTTGTTCTTCTTCTTCCTTCTTCTTCTTCTTTCCTGTCCTTGGCGGGGGTGGGGGTGGGTTACATCATACCATCATCACCATTGGAGCCGCAACTCTCTCCACCAGCATTGGAGCCGCAGCTCTCTCCAACGTCATCTTCGTCCACGGCTAGGGCTTCGTCGTCTTCCTCCTCCGGGTCGTCGTCTTCCATGGTCAGGTCGTCTTCCTCCGGGTCATCGTCTTCCATTGTCCGGTCGTCTTCCTCCGGGTCGTCTTCGTCTTCGTCCATGGCCAGGGCTTCGTCGTCTTCTTCCTCCTCTTCCTCTTCTTCCTCTTCCTCCTCTTCTTCCTCCTCGGAGTCCTCCTCCTCCTCACCGGCGAGGTTCTCGTCTTCGAAGGGGTCTCCCTCTTCATCTTCGCCAGAAAACGCCTCGTCCTCCGGGAGTTCGTCGTAGTCGTCGGACCAGCCCAATCTCCGGGAACCGACCTCATCCCCAACTTCCTCGTCAGAGGAGTGTATGCTGGTCACATCGGACCAGGAGAAGTCCTCCCCCGGTTGGAAATAGTCTGCGTCCCCGAAGAACCAAGGAGCATCCGAGGATGGCGGTGGTGGTGGTGGTGGTGGTGGTGGTACTGATCCGCGGTGTCGTAGTGGTGGTGTTGGTTGACGCGAACATGGTGGTGGTGGTTGACGGGCTGGTGATGGTGGTGGTGGTTGACGGGCTGGTGGTGGTGGTGCTGCTGTTGAAGGGTCCATGATGACGATCAAAGGATGATGGAAGGATGGAAGGAACGAAAGAAAGCAAGAAAGAAGAAGTTCAGAAGGCTTTAAGGGTGTCAAAAACAGAATGGATTGAAAGGGTTCCAGATCGGCTCTTAAATAGGGTTCGAAAAGTGAAATTCATCATTACAAAAATTGAAGAGACATGACACTTAGGGTTAAGAAGTTATTAAAAAGGCACTTATTAGTAGTAATTCGAAGAGACTCGTCGGTTCAACTTATTTAATTGACAAGACCCCACTATTCACCCTTAAATGGGGACTGACACATGTCATCATGACCCGAACAAGAACCCTACCTGACCATAATCGTCTAGATCGACACCCGGATCTGGTCCGACTGAGTCCCCGACCTTATAATTTACACTATACATCCATTAATACAAGTGTAGTCCACTAATTAATTTGACAAGACAAGACAAGACAATACTATACGGTTCAACCATAAATCAGACTTAGTGTTTCTAAATATATTGTGCAAATCTATATGATTGTAGACATTAATGATACAAATCTTTTGATGGAATGGATCCCAGATCTGGTCCGACTGTGTACCCGACCGAATCTCCCTTTGTGAATCTGATTATAAACCATTCAAACAACTCAAATCAGGTTATAATAAAAATGCAGGGTATAAAAAAAAAGTAGATTACACATTAATAATCAAACAAGCATTTCTGAAACACATTAAGCAAACACATTAACCAAACACATTAGTCATACACATTAATAATCCATTCAACATTTGTAATCCAGTAGCTTAAACCAACAAATAAGTTTCCAATACAAATCAATTAAAAAGTTCTCCAAAACCATATTCACGTATATTTGTAATCAAGTAGCTTCTCGAACTTGTTGGCTACATCCACACACATCTTCGATCGATAAATAGGGACTTGAGACTGTTGCATATAATCGGCAATACAAAGATATATATTTGGGCACTTCATCTCCATCTCCATCTCCATCTCTTGGTTCACATCCGACATTTCCATTTCACGGGTATCTTTTTCAACAGGGACATCCTTTTCAACGGGGATATTCTTTTCAACGGGGACATCCTTTTCCATTTCCAGATTTTCAGCAGCCATTTCTTCATGTTGGGCCACTTCCTCAACAACAGCCTCTTGTTCTTCCTCTTGTTCTTATTCTCATTGGGCCACTTCCTCTACAACGGCCATTCCAATTTTTACGACCTCCTCTACATTGGGCACTTCATCTTCTTCTTCTTGGTTCACAAAAGGTACATCATGTACTACTTCTTCTTCTTTTTCTTTTTCTTCTTCTTCATCTTTTTCTTCTTCTTTTTCTTCTTCTTCTTCTTCTTCTTTTTCTTCTTCTTCTTTTTCCTCTTCTTCTTTATCTTCTTCAGCAGGTACGGCAGGTATAACAGCTACTACTACTTCTTCTTCTTCTCGGTTCCCTTCAACTTCAACTCCAGCGGGCAGTCCGTGGTTCACATCCTGGTTGTCTTGGTTCACATTCCCATCCGTCAAATTCTCGAACATGTGCATGTCATCGTGCTTGTTCTGGTTGTCCTGATCAGGAATTGATGCTTCAGAAGGTGGATGGAAGTCGTTTGATGCATGATTGAATGCATCATGCCTGATGGACAGCGCATCCATGATCATATCAAATTGTTTCTTCTGCACTTCCATCGACCTTTCCAGATCAGCCTTCAGTTCCAGGAATTGTGTCTTTAGCACCTCAATTTGCTCCATGACAGCCTTCGAAAGTCCATCATTGGACTGTGGATGTGACTGAGGCTTTACCGGTGGGTGTGACGTATCAACCTCTGCTGGGGTTGGCGCTGCCACATGGACGGTCTCATCTTGAGGAAATGAGACTACATAGCCTTGCTCCAACTTCTCAACCATGTTGTCCAGCAACGGATTCGGATGTTCTTCATCAAGGTTTTGGAATTCTATCATCCAAGACTGCTTCTTTTCTTCCTCATTGGGGACCAACAGACTTACTATTTCCTGAGCACAAAAAACAAATAAAATTAGTATGTTAAAAACTATTTCAAAAGTGGAGTTGCAACTAAATTCCTAACCTCCGGTGTGCTTTGTAAGAGTGCTTCCTTAACAGCACTGTAAGAGGGATTTCTACTCCACGTTGTCCTCCATTTCAAAATCCTAGGTAAGTTTGAGCAGAAATCTTGACGAATTGTTGCAAACTTCCTTGCTAGTGATGGTATGCATTCAAATGCAAGTACCTACGACATAAAATACAAATCATTAGAGAGCATGTATACTAAGATATTTATTTGGTATTAATGAATATCTACTTACCGTTAGAGGAAGAATAAATCCGGTATACGTCATACTGCTCTCATTTTTTGGGTTCTTATGAGCCACAGTTGCTTTACTTCTCAACTTCTTTGATTTTATTTGTTTCAGCAGATACTTGAATGATAGATTGCCCCAAGGGTATGTGTAGAACATCTTTAGGTTATCTATTAGTGCCAAATAGTCTCGATCCAACTTATGGTATCGTCTGTCCAATGACATCAATACTCCGCCGATCATCAACAGCAAACACACCTTAATGATATCCCAATTACGCTTCGTCTGAGGCCTAACAACCATTTGTTCCTCAACCAAGTCAGCCAATTTCTTCTCTAAGGTCACCATACTAGCTTCTAGGGTCGGGAAGTGTTTGGTGGAAAATACTTTGGACTTCAATTGTTTTTTATAATCTTTTTCCTCTGGAAAATTTCCACACCTCAGCCCCGATATTAAACAATATTCCTTCAAAGATAATCTCACTGGCCTACCTTGGACCAAAAACCAAATCTCGGACGACTGCTCCAATTTAATTTCTCGAACTAACAACGCCCAAGGAATTTGACAAGAGTTATCACTATTCGGTTGGACGTCCAACAAATGCCCGAATGGAGATCTCCGCAGCTCTCTCAGGTGGACCTCTTCATCATTTAACTTCTCAAGTTCTCCCTTGATGAACTTGGAAGTTGCCCCTAAATGACTTTTGACTGAAATCTTGCAGTCAAAATGTTCATTCTCGGCCAACACAGGTTCAAAAGGAGGCACCTCTATTTGTACTAATTCTGCATTTTCTGAGCTGGAACTTTCTCCCTCAAAACTAGGAATTTCTTGTTCGGAGGAAATTGTCCTAGCACTTTCAACTTCTTCATCAAATGAGTTTGACCTAGGATCTAAGGATGACAAACTTGCCTGGAAGGGTACACACAAGGAATTACACAAAATAATTCAGCTGCAAAAATGTAATAACACACATAGAACCACATAGAAGGGGGATATAATTTCCCGAAAGCTAACCAGAACTGGTCTAAATGTTTCGACCTAACCATCCATTCGGGGAGATAATTACCAGACGTCGACCCCGAACAGACTACGACCTAGAAATCACCTAAACCATCCAAGCATACAAATCCCCTAAATGCATACTTTCAGACTGAAATTAAATGTATCTACACAACAAGTAAACCTAGCTATGCTATCTAAGCATACAAAGGAATGGAAATCAGATGGTTAGGGATTACTTACCATATCAGATCAGTGGGTAGCTCAGACAGTACTGAAACTGGTCGGAAAAGGAGAAGAAATGCAACTGGAACTTATCCTCCAAGCTTGGAGATGACGACGACGAAGGAGAAGAACAGAGATGAACTGGGCGCCGGAAAACAGTTGGGTTTCGTGGGGTTTCGTTTGAGTTCAGGTGAAGAAACGTGAAGGAGGGAAAAAAAAGAAAACAAGGCTGACTGGGATGGAGATGGGAGAGATTCCTGGTTTTTTGGCTAAGTGTTGAAAGGGTATAAGGGTAAAACCATATTTTTTAGATACAAAAAGAAAATCAAAATGAAAAGAAAATAAGGTTGGTATATTACGAGGTCTACCCTCCTAAGACTTACAAAAAATAAGGCCTTTTCAGTAAAAATCTCGTCTCTATTCATCTCATTCCCACCTGCTCTTCCCTTTTCTGGTCCCACCACCATGCCCTCGTCTGCTCACATTCCGAATTCAACACCTACTTGCTTGCTTACCAGAATGTCAAAGTTTTTTGAATATGATAAATAGGAAGAACCAATATTCACAATTAATTTTTTTTTGAAACGAGTAATTGAGAAATTGTATTGATGTAAAAAAATAAATCATACAAGGTAGGGCGTACAAGCCCTGAGTTCTACATATGTGTCTTGATCGGTCGTAGGCAATCCAGCGCTCATGGACCTGTAGAAAAATACTGCTTCTGCTCGCAGATACTAACTTAGGACATCTCCTTAACAACATTTCAAAGGTAAGAAACAGGAAAATTAAAACGACCTAAAAACCAAATCCTAAAACAATACATGAATTGAAACCAAACTAACAAACCATACAGGTCCTTATTGAAATGGAAAGCGTCAAAGCAGAGAAACCTACGGTGATGGCCTACTTTCTTCCTTCCTGTGCTAGGATGTCATGGAGAACTGCACCTTCTTACCGTCCCTCCCACCGGATCACAAACCCACCCGCTGACGACGATGATAACCATGGCGGCGAGTGGTGGTCGCCGACGATGTGAGAAGAAGGGAGGTGGGTTAGGGTTTTTCCCTTTGATGGATAGGATTTTTGCCTCGATCTACGACGTTCATGTCAGAGTGGCCAAAAGAACTAGTAACGAGCAGGCCCACACATAAGGGAGAAGAGGTCGGCGAGGAACCCCGTCACGGGTCGTTGAAGGCTGGGAAGTAGGGGAGGACACGAGGCATTGCTGCAGAGACGGTTGGGTTCGGAGGCTCTCTCGCCGTGAAATTTGAGACGAACAAAGGGGAGACTTTACCAAGACAAGCCCCACCGGCAACCATTCTGGCCGGACCCGATCTGATCGCCGATGACGACGACTGGAGAAAAGAGATGAAGAGGTGTGGCTAAGAAGATGAAGAGGTGCGGCTAGGGTTTTTTCCAAATAATATTAAGTTTATATCTTAATTTGAAACTTAAATTTCAAATGATCCAAAGATGTAATAACTTGGTTCTACATGACAGCGAAACAAAACAAATAAGAGATAGCATTCCAAAACAAAAACACCCAATCAGGTTATTGCTCTCATATCTAATACATCTAAGAGCACGCACAATGGGCCGGCCGTCGCCCCCAACCACCGTGCGCACGGTCCGCAGCCCTCGGGTCGTCCCACTGTGGGCCGGATTTCACGCGGTCCGCGGCCCTGAAACACGCGGTTCGGGCTTCTCCCCTCGCTCCTCGATCGCGGTCGGGCTCGCGCCCCTCGCTCCTGTCTGGCTCCCCTCCACTCGTCGCTTGCCACGTGGCGATGCGAAGATATTTTTTTTTAATAATCTTTTTTGTCAATTATGGGATTTGAACCCTCAACCTCAAGGTTTAACGCCTTGTGTTCTACCATTGAGCTAGATGAGCTTTTGTTACTATATTTTATTATAATTAATATGATATTTTTAATTTTGGAGTGAAATGCATATTAAATTTAAAATGGAATCTTCTTTTAAATAAATTATATATCAATTAATAACAACTCAGCATCCAGTCAGCACAGGGCCTCACCATTGCAAAACACCTACTATCTTGAGGCCTCAGGACCTCACTTTTGTCCCGTCAACACAAGGGTCTCAGTCTCATAGCCTCACCTAGGACCTTTCCGTTGTACATGTTCTAAACATCGATCGCATATATCAACTGTTTACAGTCCGGTGGAAGAAGCTGAGTGAGATTTGATGCATTCAATTCTCTCGTTGAATTTAGTAGACTCATGACGTGTGTATTACCAATACCATACTATTAGGGATGGCAATGATACCCAGGCCCAATGGGGACCCGACCTGCCCGACCCGAAAAAATCGGGCCAGACCCGGCCCGTTGTACAAACGGGCCGGGCCGGGTTAGTTTGATCGGGCTTTTAACCGGGCCCGGGCCAGGATCGGGTTTGGTACTACCCGGCCCAGACCCGGCCCGATAGGTTACTAATTAATAAAAAAACAAAATTTATTTGTTAATTTTTACGTTTCCACCCTATATATATGTTTCTACTATTTGATTAAGATAAAGATGATAAGGTATATTATAAATATTTTAATGACATACAAGCTAATTTATTGCTAAAATTATTTTTATATCTTGATATTTCTTGTTTTGATTCAGGAAAATACCATGGTCGATGTCGATGTGAATACTTGAATTATGATGATTGGAAATGATAAAAGAGATGAGACTTGATTAATTATATATGGATAATTAGATTTAATTTTGGTTTATTAGTCATCAAAATAAAAAAAAATTGGAAGTGATTAGTTTTTGTTTGATGTTACTTGTTTTACTTGTCCGAGATGATAAGATTGTATGTTTCATATAAATATATTAAACTTTTACACATCATATATACATGATTTGTCAATATAAATTGAGTAGTGAAATTAAATTATTGTGTCCTGGAAGAAAAAAAATATAACTCTTTTATTGGGCGGGTAGGGTAATACCCGACCCGGTCAGGCCACAAGCGGGCCGGGCCACAAGTGGGCCACTACCGGGTCTCGGGCGGGCTCGGGCCACATGTAAAAAAATCGGACCGGGTATGGGTATCACATAACCCGGCCCAGACCCGGCCCATTGCCATCCCTATCATACTATTTACATACATAATATTTAAAAATATTATTACTATAAAAATACATTGTGGGCCTCTCGAGGCATACAAGGCCCAGGTGCCACCCCCAATTTTCTAAAAATATAATATTTAATTTTTACTTAACCCGGTATAAATAGTGGTCCAACTCCAACCAAGAAGCAACCCTGTCTATACAAACCTCATTCTCAACACTCTGTTGTGTTGTGGGCTAAAAGGAGAGATATTTGAGAGAAACCATTTTGGCGAATGGCCGTTGTCGCCGGTGCCTCGCCGCCACATTTCTACTTGGACGAGAAGTGGAAGCTGTCGAAGAAACAAGGTATGGAGAAGGAGTCGAGGTGCTCATTGACCAGCAAGTGCGCGAGGCTGGTGAAGGAGCAGAGGGCTCGATTCTACATCATGCGCCGCTGCGTCACCATGCTCATCTGCTGGCGCGATTGCACCCATTAATTTACCTTCTCTCTTCTCTGTTGTACATAGAAATTTACAATTTTGGTTTCTGGGTTTTGAATAGCTTTCCATTGAATGGACCGACGAGATGGGTTCTCGATGTTTTCTTTTCTTTTACTGTTTAGCTTTGATTATCGATGTCAGGAAATGGTAGAACAATATATATTTATATATTACACAACAGTTTCTCTATTTCTCCATTTCGGCATTCAATGACTTGTTGCTCTGTTCCGTTTCTGGGTTTATCACAACTCCATGTTCATCTTCAGACCTAGTCCCTCTCTAGGCTTCACAGCTATATAATATGGACATCCCATTCGGCCATTGAAGCTACAACCGGCGAACTCGCCTGACACAGCCTCGATTTTTAAAATCAACAACTCCGATGGAATCGATCGTGGATGACGAAATGAAGAAACAGAAGATGGCTCAATTAAATCAATGCCAAAAGAGATCGGCTCGGCTCGGTCAATCTCATCACCCTTGGTAATTTTGTAATCTTGTTCGCACGTTATTACTCTTGTTTAGAATTTGTGACAAGAAATCAACTACAAGTCCATTTTTAGTTTGTATTCAAGTCATTCATTTTATAAATGGATAGAAAATATATTTTTTAATAAATAGTAAAAGTTTTTTTTTAGTAAAACTATTATATTTTTTTTACCAATTCAATTATTCTCGTTTCGTTTGAATTCAAATTTGTACTAATATTTTTGTTTTTTCAAAAGTTTTCTACCAAAATCAGTAAAAAAAATATTTTGAAGCACAAAAAAATATATTTCGGGATTGATTTCAAAAATCAACATTGAACACTAGTTTTATCACCTCATTTTCCAAAAATGAACATGATTTTTATCACCTCATCACATGTTTTTTAAGAACAATGAAAACTAGTTTTTATCAACACTAAACACTAGGTTTATCACTAAATTACATGTGTTTTATCACTCCATCACATCTTTTTTTTATAAACACTAAACTCTAGTTTATGACCCTTACTCTCAAAATTGAACATGATTTTTATCATCTCACCACTTGTTTTTTATCACTTCAGTACATATTTTTTTTATCATCGTTTAGCACTAATCTGATCATCCTAGTATAAAACATTAATTAATGAAGATTTATCAACACTAAACATTATTTTTATCACTCTGATATAACTTTTTTATTTTCGTGTTTCAAAATATATTCAATATGTTATTTGATAGATAGCCATTGGAGAAAAATTGGCGCAAGTTCGAAACTAATCAAAGTTCAAACGAATCGGGAATGATTAAATTAATGAATTGATTAAGAAAAAAATGGACACTTGTCTACATGGTACTATGATATTACAATTATGTCATTACTTGTGTGAGAAAGGATGAAAGTGGCTTCTATTTTGAGTGGGATTGGGTTGATGATGTGACATCATGGTGAATGTTGGATTTTAAGGGCATCCATAACCATTTCGCCGGCTGCTGGCGGGGAGTGGCCGGCGGGGAGGATTAAAAAATTATTTTTTGTCTTCCCAGCCAGCTCACCGCCTGCACAAACCGCCAGCAACCTGTAGTGGTTGGCGTTGTTGCCGACGGGGAGCCACCAAATTCCTATATTTAAAATAAATAAACAAGTCCTTTTTAAATTATATATGTAATAAAAAACAAGTCCTTAAATTAAAAAAGAGGAGGAACACATCCTTCGGCATTCTGAACCGACGACGGAAATGCACCTTCGTGTACACAGGGGTCGTGTTAAAGTAGTCCTTCATCAACCGTTCGTTTGCGGCTACACGGCCACGTGCAATGTATTTTCGCTTACGTAGTGGAGAATCGACCAATGCGTCATCTAACAACCCCTCATTGGTGGACATGCAGTCTTCGAGTATCTCGTGCAAAATGGAATTCAAATCCACATCGTTGGGTAGGTTGGCCATGTCGACGGACGAACAAGAATGCGATAGGGGGACGATGATTTGTGAGAAAGATGAATAGTGAGAGAGATAGTTTGTGATTTTGAGTTGAATTAGGGTAGCATTTTTAAGGTATTAGAGATTAATTGCATTAATTTTGTGTGTTATTTTCAAAAAAAATGTAGTGAGTCAAGAGTACTTCATAGGCCATTTTAGATTTTACAAGATATGTAGCCGTTGGCGTCGGCGTTGAGTACCAGCGTTTAGCTCACAACTAGCCATCCCCGCCAGCGACCTCCCTGCTAGCTCCTCGCCGACGATTGCTCCTTGCCAGCGCCTCCTCGCCCATGATTGTGGATGCCCTAAGAGTGTGTGGCTAGAATGAGTTCTCACGGTTTACAGGATAAGATGAGTTTTTATTAGATTTTTCCTTTAGGGTTGGTAGTCAAGTTACAATTCTATCCTTTTAGAGCATTTATAGTCACTAACCAAGTTGGTGATTGATAGAATAATAAATAATAAATCTGCTTCTCTATCCTCTATGAGTTAGGTTGATGAAAATTCATTTCCAGTCCTAATTTTTGTGTTGACTGATAGAATAAATAAATATTTAACATAACATTTTTATTACCAAAGACAAAATACACATTACACGATTAATATTACCGAAGCTGAAACTAAACATACGTTAACAACGATTTATTATCATCGAAGCAGAAACTAAGCATAGGCTAACAACGATTTATATTTCGTTGCAGTATTTTAGCTACTTGGGTTGGTCTTTGATAGCATTCCATATTTAGAACTTTGTGAAAATTTGGCGAAAACGGTCCCGATACGTCTCCGTAGTCAAGGACATGAGTTGAGCATAGGTTTGCCCCGAAAACCGAGCATGAAGTTTTTCACGGTAGATTAAATTAAAACGCTTTACCTTTATAGACGTCATCGGGGGCTAAGGCGACGTATTTGTTGTAAAAATCCAACCAGTAACGGATGTTTGGCCCATGACTCTTCATGCTCCACTACGTCAGGTACGGAAAAATGTCTTGAAGTCCACGTGTGCTCATTTCGGACAAGTTTGTACCAATGCCTCACACAAAGTCGTGCCCTTCCTTAGCCTTGTACGATTCCTCGGCCAACTCCATAATTTGGTCATCGGATCGGCCACTCTTATGATCCTTTACGGTGCGTTGTTATTGCCCTTGGAACTTTATCACTCACGGATTCACGTTGTTCCAGTGGTCCTTGCAATTATTTTCGGATCGCAAAGAATTATTTGGTCCACGCAGCACAGCGACTTCATTCCTGATGGCATCCCAGTATTTCACGTTCGTCTTGTTATTCTCGACAATTGAATCATATGAGTTTACAATCCACACACGAACAAGATGCTCGTCCTCCACGATACTCCATTTCGTGCGTGTCTTTTTCGCTTGCACCTTGCTCAC
Organism: Erodium maritimum; assembly: GCA_963921825.1. Taxonomy (NCBI): domain Eukaryota; kingdom Viridiplantae; phylum Streptophyta; class Magnoliopsida; order Geraniales; family Geraniaceae; genus Erodium; species Erodium maritimum. The sequence goes on along the minus strand of OY997588.1, from coordinate 110,124,030 downwards.
ATGAGTTGTCCGTGCTTGTGAACCTTCGACCGTGTGGGGATTCGACAACACCTCGACGACGTCTTCGGTAATGATGGGACTTTCTTGACTTGTCCGAACGGAGTCTTGGCTCCAAGGAAATTCTCTTGTGTTTCCAGGGCATAATCGGAACCCATTGTGCACAAGAAAATATCTCAATCAAAATCCATTGCCAAGAAAAAAAATAAGAATATAGAGAAAGAAGAGAGTAGTAGTATATTGAGAGAATTTTTGTAGGTGTTTAAAAATAAAAGGGATGTTTACTGTTTATATAGGGGAAATACAATTTAGGGTCTATAGACGCATGTATGTGGCATCACCAAACAGGTTGGCAATAGTTGGCGACGTTCCCGAGGTAGTCAACGCTGACCGTTGACTACCAACGGCTCTTTGCGCTGGCTGATGGTGTCGTCGGTGACGTAATCGACTTGCCCATCCGCCAGCATGTCTTCGTCACCTGTCACCGCTTCGTCTTTGCCAACACCTATCCTTTACCGAACCTCCTGTGACTGGAGATTTCTTTTACCGCCATGGATATGTTCCTGCCTTGGACCATTTAACTTATTTGTTGCTAATCCAAATTCAGATTTCCCATTTCCCATTTCCCACACATGTGAATCCAAAGAACTTTTACATAACTAATGATTAATTTTATAATTCAAGTATGTTAAAGTTTGTGTCCTACGCTTTGAAAATGAATGAAAGAATTGATCATTTGTTAAATATATTAGTGTCTCTACCTATTAATTCGAGTTTTGGAGATGTATTGGACTCTAACATGATATAAGAGTTGGTTTGATTCACGATCCGTTTGTCACATCCACCTTGTAGTCTCCAGTCTATATGTAGATGTCTAGTCCTACTATGACCCACGTGTAGATGTCTAGTCCTACACGTAAGGGGGTGTTGAAGCATGCATCCCACATTAAAATTGTATGAACAAATTAACCACTTGATAGGCATATTGGTGCCTCCACCTATTGTATTTGGGCTTGTCCCCTTTGAAGTCTTTCTGTTTCTCCTCCGTATGCATAGGATTCTCAATTTTAGCACCTCCATCCGTTGTCATATCCTTCTTGGTGTAATCAACCAAAGACTCTGCAACCCTGATCGCTTCGGACAAGGTCCAAACATTGGCTCGTCGCAACTTTGCTTGCGCCTACGTAGCCAACCCGTCTTTGAACTAAAAGAGTGTCTCCTTCCCTACAAATCATGTGAATGTAAAGATGAATTTTTAAAAGGCACCATACTCCGCTATGCTCCCTTTCTGGTTAACCTACAAATCCTTCCCCTAGCTTTGTCCTCGACATTTTAAGGACAATTTTTTTTAAGAATTCTTGATAATATATGTCCAAGTGGGGATGCTCCTGTCCTCCTAGAACTTAGTATCATTCCCTCCTCATACGCGTAGGCGAGGGTCGGTGGCCTTGTTGCACTGGTGATGACGGACGACCGAGGATACCGACAGGGCGGGCTCTTGGGCTCATGAGGGTGATCGTGCAACAAACTTTGACGAGAGGCCCTCGCCTACAAAAATCACGAGCATGAACACCCAGATGCACATCACTCTCCCGGTTGTACCTCCTGAGACGGCGGTGGCTAATCTAGTTGCTTTGAGACTATAAGTGCATGGCGTTGAGGGCTTTGGCTCGGGTCTACAAGGGTTCTAGTGGGACTCAGTCGTGGAGGATGGCGGTAGGAAGGCCAAGGACGAGACAATAGGTCGGGACCTCTCCTCGGAACCCACAGAGAGTAGTTATCCAAGAGGAACACAGCCGGTGGCACCCTCAACGGGTATGAAGGGGATTTGGCAGAGGAGATCGGACCCGATGCGACCCAGAGTTTTGTTTATTCGAGTGGAGCCTCAGGCTTACGGTGGATCGGGTCGTGGAGGTTCCCTAGTGTGACGTCTGGGGTACGTGTTATCCCCGAGAGGCACCAACGTCCATATGCAAGTGGGTGTGAAGGATCTGAGGGGCCTTGTCATCCGAGAGGTGGTGGTACCCCCGACAGAGCTTTGTGGTCCGGGGACTAAAATTTTCATTCACCGTGGCGCCCCAGGTAATAACTACTAATACGTTTTTCTAGCAATCACTGGTCGCCTATGTCAGGGAGTTCTGGCAACTGTTAGATGTGGAGACGCAGTCACTCGAGGATGGTGTGGTGAGCTTCTTCTTCCGGTCAGCGAAGGAGAGAACTCAGGTGCTGGTAGGGGAACCCTGAAGCTTCTGGTGCTCGCTGGTGTTTTTTGTGGACCTCCTGCCACAAATGTTCCCCAGAATATCGTCTTTACCCACTTCTCGGTATGGGCCCGCTCTCCAATCTCTTAGTGGAGGCATAAAATTGAGGGGTGAGATTTTAGTTAGGAAGTACCTTTGGTAGGTGTTTGAGAGTAGACGACGACGTGGATGACATTAGATGGGGATATTTCATGTGACTACGGGTATGGGTGGATGTGTGACTCCCGCTTCAGAGCCAACTGTGGTTCCATCTCTCGGAATCAGAGGTACGAACCCTCCTTTATATTTCATATGAGTGTCTATCGGACCATTGTTTCGATTACAACTGCGTCGGGTACTTGGCCTCGCCTTGTTAATCGGTCCATGGGGATAAGGGGTCTTCCCTCTGATCCCCTGTTGACCTGAGGTCGACCAGGTCTCGTTCTCGTCATGGTAGAGTGGCACCGGGGACAAATTGAACTCACTTGGGCGGTGCCTCAGGCCGTCAGGTCTCGAATTATGCTTAGGTGGCACCAAGACCAGATGATCAGAACGAGAAAGGGAAGATGAGGCACATCGAGCGGCGTGAGGGGGAACAAGCACCCTCACCTCGCTCTATGAGGAGTTTGTGGTCTAGTGGAGGGGTCTACTGGTAATACCGCCTCACTGGACGTATAGTGGTAGTGGTGCCAGCAAGTACTGGTAAGATACCCTTTTACCATATCGGGAGCCAACACTCTCGTGTTCATGGAGCCGTACACTAACAATCAAGGAAGGCCGATGCACGTTGGATCCTTGGAGAAGTATACAGTTCGCCTCGACACCAATCACCCAAAAAATAGGCATGCTCTTCCCTAGCTGGCCGTTTGGATCCGCTATACTTGTGCCACCGCAACATCCCTCTCCAAACATTCACGTGGAGCATTTTGGTTAATGCGCTTTACATTTTTCTTCTTCCTCTTCCTCCCGTATCGTTTAGACTTTCAGTCTATGCGATATGTGTTTTTTTTTTAACAAGCTATATGTGTTTTTTTTTTTGAACGAGCTATATGTGGGTTTTTAATTTTGGTTGTCTCGCTTTAGATCAGGATTTTATATTATTTAATGTATGGTTACGGTTGCCTTTAAAAAAAAGAGCAAAGAGGGTGGGCCATTAGAATTCGTCTACCTACGGGCTTAGAATCAAAGTCCAAACGGTTGATTGAGGCCTACATTTTACATACGGAAGCCCACAAAAAACACTGTTTGCATCCAATCACTGGACGCCAGCACTGAGCGTAGGGTTGTAGGGAGCTTCCACCCTTCACAGCTTCAGATTCATCGCAGGTGAAGGACCCGTTTATGGCAAACGAAGTCAACGGCTATTTGACCCGAAACTTTGCATCCTCAACGTTTCCGAGTCAACCGCTTCATCCGGTTCTCTTCAGCCGTCGCTGCTCAAAACTGGTCAGTCCACCAGTTCCCCTTTTGTCAAACCCTAGATTTCCTTTCTCTGCATCTAGTTTAATCATCTTGCTTCGTGTTGCTCATTTTCAATCCCCGCTTCCCTGTTTGGAATCTTGGGACCTTCATTTCAATGTTTGAATCGAGGTTTGAGGTTTATGAATTTTATGCACTTGGTTACGGTAATTTCTGAAGTTTCATGTTTGCATCTGTGACAGTCTACCATATCATAAAATTGCTGGATTGGATTGTTGAGCTGTGGGTAGTATCTGAAATTGCGGATTTGTTTCATGCTTTAGTTCACAGTATGATCAGCCTTGGGATTGTCACGAAATGCTTAATTTATGATTAAGAAAATTGGAAAATGGATACACTTTGTCAAAGCTCTTAAGTTTCATGTTTTGATTCCGTAGATTCTGAAACCTGAACCTATTTCCTTCTACTTTAGATACATGCATATAGAACTGCAAGTTTTGGGCAGTGCCTTCTTTTCTTTGATATGTTTTACTGGAAGTAGATTTTGTTTCTAAATCTTTGAAGTTGTTGAGTTAGTTTCTTTTCATAACCAGGTCTTCCTATCCTAGCAGTTTATTGCAATCCTGTAGCAATGAGTGAAGAAACTGATTTGACTGGGGATGGAGGTGTCATCAAGACAATCTTGAGGCATGCCAAAGCTGATGCAGTTGCTCCTACAACGGATAACCCTGTTGTTGATGGTATGTATCCTCTTGCTGCCAACTCTTTTATGTTGTGGTGATCAAACATATTCAGAAAATAAGATATGATTTTGGCTAGACGGATGAGCTCTTATGTTTAGACTTTAGTCACATACTCCTATTATGGAGCCGCCTTACCGCATTAACTGTGCAAGTCCACTGATTGCATTTGGCACTGAATGGGACACTTGCAGCCCTTTTGTCTGTTAACCATTGATAACTGATGATTTATATAAAAGTGCAATTTTTCAATAAAATGGACTTGTTTTGCCTGCAAACAGTTATGTTTGATACCCTTGGTGCCTTGCACGGGGGCCTTTTAGGCTCTAGCTACTGGTTGAACTAGAATTATGATGATACAGTGAACAAGTGAAAGCCTGAGATGATTGTATGCAAATGTAAACAGCACTTGTCTTGCATTGTTGACCATTCCTTATGTTTGTTCATGTTGAGCAGTTCATTATGAAGGAATTCTTGCTGAAACTGGTGATGTCTTCGATACCACACGTGAGGATAACACAATTTTCTCTTTTGAGATAGGGACGGGATCTGTGATCAAGTCTTGGGATGTAGCATTGAGAACAATGAAGGTCGAAAGTGTTCCCATTTACTTACTTTAACTTGTGAGGATCTAGTTAGGACTTATTTTAAGTGCATTTTGTTCCAACAGGTTGGTGAGATTGCAAAAATCAAGTGCAAACCAGAATATGGTTATGGCAGTGCAGGGTCTCCACCAGATATCCCACCAAAGTAAAACCCTCTTTTTTTTTTTTTTACATGTTCACTTTTAAACAACTATGTTGGAAGTGATTCTTGGTTTCTGACTATCGTCCACCTGAAGAAGTCCCATGCTTGTACCCCCAACTGAAAAATCGTACTTCACACAGATTCATCTATTAAACTCAAGGTTCTGAAAAATCCTGGGCCCTAGTAGGGCAGCTAGGGCCTTCGGGGATTAACAAGTCGGGGATTAATCGGATTTGTATTTTTCTATTTTTTTAATTTATTAACAATGTGTTACTATATATATGAACAAAATATGAGTTGTATTTTAAAAGTGGTAACTAACATTCAGAATACAAAGATATATATTTGTTATTAATATCCTTAAAAGAAAAAAAAAGTTCAAATAAACAACATTAATATCCTTTTAAAAAATAAAAATAAAAAGTAGCAATAAACAATTAATAATTAATATGATAATATCCTTACAAAATAAAATAAAAAGTGTCAACAAACAACAATACAACCAACATCAATATATTAGAAGATAAAAAATGTCAATAAACAAGTAAACAACATTAACAACTATTGTTATTTAAGATGTAAGTACTTATCATCTTTGCTAAAAAAGATGTAAGTATTTATCATCTATGATATTAGTTTTATAGCTAGCTTTAGAAATAAAACTACATATATTTAAAATGTGTTGATAATCATAATAATAAATATATAAATTGATTAATAATAAATATTTAAGATATAAACATAAAATCCGCCTAGGCTGGGATCTTTACAACACTGGTTTTCTGTCTCATTTCCTTTGGTTATCCAGTTGTTAAGAAAAGAAGCTTGCTTATATGCTGGGCCAATTTTAATTTCATGTTTCTCTGTAATTGTTTTGTATGTTCGAGAAAGAATAAATAGCAAGTATTTTGTGTGCAGTGCAACCCTTATATTTGAGGTGGAACTAGTGGCTTGTCGACCCAGGAAAAGCTCAAACCTGGGTAGTGCTTCAGAGGAGAGGGCCAGGCTTGAGTAAGTCATGTATCTGTATGCCATGCTCACAAAATAAGTGGAGTCATATTTTCATTTGTTAAAATGTTGAAAGCAGAGAGCTGAAGAAGCAGAGGGAGATAGCTGCTGCTACAAAAGAGGAGGAGAAGAAGAAAAGGGAAGAAGCTAAAGCTGCAGCTGCTGCCCGAATTCAAGCCAAGCTAGGGTCGAAGAAAGTTCAGGGGAAAGGGAAGGGCAAGGCAAAATGAAACCTCATCATAAATTTTTATTCACAAGCTGAGTGTTTGATGATGATAGAAACATAATATTCTGCGATACGATGGAATTGTAGTAGAATCAACAATGTTTTTATTTTCTCCTTGTGATCAATAAATTGGAATCTGCCATTCCAAGGGCAGAAGTTAATAAACAGAATGTAATCTTCAAACTCACATTTCTTAGGTCTCAAGGATGCAAAAATCTCCATCTGACTAACGCTTAACGTTTTTTAAATGTCATTTAACGAGTATCAAAACTTCATACTCACTCCACATAGAAACCGTAATCAGCAAGAACTAAAGGGGAAAATGATAGTTGATGGGATCAAAGGGGAAAATGATAGTTGATGGGAACGGTGAGGTAGAGACAAATGGGTAAGTAGAAGTAGGCAACCTTTCCTTTTCTCTCAGTCTCACCATGAAAAGAAAAGGAGAAGTCAAACCTAAAACAATGTAGTCCAGCTCGGTGAAACTGCACAATACCAAATTGAATACTATACGTTTGAATTTGACTATGTTTCAAGGTTCCAATCAAAACAGGCTAATGCAAGAAAAATGGGTCTGAAGGAGCATCTTACACAGACCCGACATAACAGTAGTGGAGGATGGTGAAAACCCCTTCAACATTCATACCCATGATGCAAAGCTAAATATCATTTCCATCACAAAAGAAAAATATATTCTTCATCAAGTGGCTTCTAATAATATCATGCTCTAACTAGCGAAGCATGCGCATGTAATGACAGGGAAGAGAGCCTGCACTACATTAAACACAATTCCCCTGCATATTTTGATAATACGCACCCATTACCGACTACTCAAATCCAGACTGCAAACCAATATAGGATCTAAAAAATTAGTATCATACTCGCAACAGAAGTAGAATCTCCTCACCACAATTCAACAATATAGTCTGTGATAACATGTTATTCTATTTCTACCTGTCCAAAATGCATACTGCTTCTCTTCCTCTAACAATACACCTTCCTCTGCCTCTGGCCACTCATTCTTGTTTCCTTATGCTATCATCTCTTTACTGCCTCTTCTTTTCTGTACACCAAATAATCAATATGGTGTTTGTGGAACAACATTCCCTTTTCACAACACCAATTATACTCACAAGTAACCACACCACAGCAGAAATATACCAACCACCACCACTGCCTACCTTTGTTACACTCAGGGTACCACCAATATACTTGGCAGGTCAAATTTCCATAAGTGGAAAGTCACTTTGTCATTGTAATGGTGCTTTCATGGCTAAGTAGAACTTATGACATTGTTTTGAGGCAAGAGGCCAAGAAAATGAAAGCAATAATATTATAGACTACAAAATATCTACAAGTTACAAATGGAAAAAGATTAAATGAAGGACTGCAAGCAACTTAATCCATGAAACTATTAAAAAGGGTACACTGGTGTATGAGACCATCTACCTTCTTGCTTGCATGAGCCTACCCTAACTTGAAAGTTACTCTCTCTTGTTTACATGAGAGACAACAACTTATTACCTACTGCATACTCATGATCAAATTTCACAACTTATTACTCTAAATCGATTGTGAATTAAGAGCATTGAAGTTTCATCTTACTATTTACAGAAACTAAGAATGATCACCATCTTCTCATTCCATTGTTACCTTCCATATGCCAAGCCCTTCTCCTCCTTGAAGATGATGATCCGTGGAAAAAAGACATGGCCTGTGAATATGGCATTCGGCCATCTGAACTAGAGCTGGAAGCAGAAGACCGCTCACCCCTGAAGCAACCAAACAAGTTTCTAAACATCCTGCTCAGCCCACGATTCTCTCTTCCGCTGTTTCCTCTTGCCGCCCAAGAAATCCTCCTCGGCACGCCTCCATTGTTGAACCCACCATCCATCTCAGTGTAAACAACCGGGAGCTCTCGCTCACCCCCTCTCCTTGCCCCAGAAAATCTCCCCACTGCGAACCCACCACCGGGGAGTCTCCAAATCGTCAGTCCCACAGATTCTTCCTCATTCAATGATTGCCCATTCCCGGGGTGGTCGGATTCTGCCGGGCCAGGACTGTCCGCTGGCAATTCATGGCGGCACACAGGGCACGAATTGCGAATGGTAAGCCACGGAAGGATACAGTCGGGATGGTATATATGCTTGCACGGCATTTCCCGAGCTTCAGATCCCAGCTCGAACGCTTCTTTGCACACAGCACAGTGTGACTCAAAAGCTACATGATCCTCTACCACCTCCACCGTTGGCATAGACTCAATCGCCGCCTTGGAGGCTGGCGGGTGCTCCATTCGCCCAATACCATTGATTTCAATGTGCAAAAGCTGGTCAAGCAGCCGGTCGAATCCCGATCCGAGCAAAAACTCGGACATGCTGGGTGGCAGAGGTCTCAGACCCGACCCGGCCCCATCATCGTAATACAATTCAAACCCACTTCTCTCAGGACCTTCGGCGGCCTCATTGGACGCACCTCGCAACACAATAACTGGATTGAACGGCGATCTATCCCCGCTAGTCCTCCTGCTCCGGCGGAGAGCGGGTCCCGAATTCTGATCCGAATCAGGGCGGTTTCCGACCATGTACATGGCGGCGGAAGGGAACCTCCGCCTCAGGCCATCGGCGGCGATAACGGCTCGCGGCGTGTCCTCGATCTCTTCTATGAATCCGCTATCGCAGTCCGGACAGACAACTGAATCCGGACTCCATACCCTGACGAAGCGACTACATGTATAGCACCAGTAAGACGATGGCAGCATTGAAGACATCTAATTCACAGTACCCAATGGCCCTCTCCTTCTGCCGGATCTGGTTGGCAACGAATCAATCAATACCTATGAATCAACCCCAAAAATCACTGCTTTATCTTCGCAATCTAGTCGAAAACCCCCAAATATTCAGAAGCCAGAATGGATTTCTGTAAATAAAAATATAGAGTACAAATCGAACCAGTCGAAAGTTAACGAACCTAAATCCAGAAATTTAATGATAAAAAAGGAAATACAAGAGATAAAACAATCCACAGATTGAAGAAAACCCCAGAAAAATATGGGTAGGAGCAAATTTTTCTAGGGAAAAAAAATGGAAAAGTCACGTCTGAGGATGAGAAAATGGGATGACAAAGAATATAAGGGGAGAAAGATAACGGCAAACAGCGTGAGCATAACTCCTCTTCACGATTCCAACACGTGTAAGTCGATGATTCGTTGGATTTCAACGACGTTTGTTTGAGAGTTAACAGAGAGGCGAATAGTGATTAGTCGGTCATCTTGTTATGTGCGAGCCGAGCCGTTTTAACCGCGCTTAAAGCACGGTCGTTCGATCCACTACGATACGGCATTTGGAAAATATCTAGGGCTCCAATCTTGAGCCATTGCCATAAAAATTGGCTGATGGACTTGGATAAATTAAGATACCCTTGGGCGTAGGAGATGATTTCCCAACCGAGCGATAGAGTTGAATAAAGAAAGCACGCGTTGTAAGGAGAGAGAGATGATTTGATATGATGATGAGGTGGACCACGTTAGTGTCGAACACGTCATCGATTACAACGTAACGCATGCTTCTTTGTCCCTTTATGTAGGGATGCGTTTGGTTGTCTCACTAAAAAAGAAATATAATTTTCGGGATATTTTTTTAGAACATATCTGCAACTGCAGCACAACTCAACTGCTTACCGCTACTTGTTTTCTTGTGTTAAGACTGCATGATCCGAATAACTATGCGTAATCAATTCAGTTATGGTATAAAATATGAATAAAATCCGACCATTTGATTCTATTATTGATTTTTTACCAATTTAATTATGCTGTCACTATTTGTTACCGATAAATCCCTCACATGATGTATATTGATTCCTCAAAAAGAATATTAGTTCATAATAATTTATATAAGTGGATACCAGGGATGCCAACAGGCAGGTATGTAGCGAGTTTGTGATATCTGTTCCGATCTCCTTAGGACATCTACAGTCGTGGGTAGGGAGCTGACGGGAAACAATCGCTGACGAAGAGTTGGCTGGGAGGTCGTTGGCGGAAAGGACTGGCTGGAAGCTCAACGCCGACGCCAACGACTACAAATCTATAAAAAAATCTACAATGGCCTATGAATAGTTCTTGACAAACTATTTTTTTTAAATAACACAAAAAATAAATGCAATTAATCTCTAATACATTATAAATACTTACCCTAACTCAACTCAAAATCACAAACCATCTTTCTTACAATTCATCTTTCTCACAAATCATCTTTCTCACAAATTTGTTCGTCGACATGGCCAACCTACCCAACGATTTGGATTTGAATTTCATTTTGGACGAAGTACTCTAAGACTACATGTCCACCGACGTGGTCGGGGGGTTGTTAGATGACACATTGGTTGATTCTCCACCACGTAAGCGAAAATACATTGCACGTGATCGGGTAGCCGCAAACGAACGTTTAATGAAGGACTATTTCAACACGAAACTTGTGTACACGGAGGTGCATTTCCGTCGTCGGTTCAGAATGCCGAAGGCTGTGTTCCTCCAAATTGTTAATGCAGTGGAGAATCACGATGCGTATTTCAAGACAAGGTTAGATGCATTGGGTCAAGTTTCCTTTTCTCCTTATCAGAATTGTACTACGGCCATTAGGCAGTTATGTTATGAAATTACAGCTGATGGGTTGGACGAGTACTTGAAGATAGGCGAAACAACGTCATTGAATGTTTGAGAAAATTTTGCAGTGCAATCAATAAAGTCTTCGGTCCTACGTACCGGCGTAAGCCTACACGGGCTGATATGGACCACATTTTGGTGGTTAATGAAGCGCGAGGGTTTCCCGGCATGCTTGGAAATCTTGACTGCATGCACTGGGAGTGGAAGAATTGCCCAACGACACATCGAGGAGCACATTCCCGAAGGGACCACGGGAATCGACCAACGTTATTCTCGAGGTGGTTGCTACTCGTCACTTATGGATTTGGCACTCGTTCTTTGGCATGGCGGGATCAAACAACGATTTGATAGTGCTCAACCATTCCAAATTGTTCGCGGACGTTATCAATGGTTGGCAAGCACCGGTTGAATATACGATAAATGGTAACCACTACACACTCCCGTATTATCTAGCTGATGGCATATATCCTTCGTGGCCAGTTTTTGTGAAAAAAATTCCATTACCTCAACGACCGAAACAGAATAAGTTTGTTGAAGTCCAAGAAGCGTGCATGAAGGATGTGGAACGAGCATTTGGTGCACTCCAACCACGGTTTCACATTATTACTCAACCGAGCCGCTTTGTGGATGACCCAATACATCGGCTTGGTAATGAATGCATGCATTATCATGCACAATATGATAGTCGAGGCTGAACGTCATACCTACAACGGCTACCTTGAACAAACAGATGAAGGTGGCCCAAGTCAACCAAATTTTGCACGAGGAGGCTTTGTCCCGTCCTAGGTCATACATGGAAACACTACGAGGATGCAAGAGGAACACATACATTACCAGTTGAATGACGATCTCGTCGAGCACATTTGGAATAAATTTGGAGACATCTAGCTTCTATTATCTTTTATTCTATTTTAATTTCATGTAATGTTGTTCTAAATTAATGCATTAGTGTTTTAAAGACTTAGTATTTTAAATCAGTATATTATTTTTAATTTACATTAGTATTTTAAAGACTTGTTTTTTATTTTATATTTAAATATAATTTAAAATAAGAATTTTGTGGCTTCCCGCCGGCAAAAACGCAAACATTGCAGCTTGCTAGCGGTTTGCGCGGGCGGTGAGCTGGCTGGGAAGAAAAAACAATTTTTTTTAATCCTCTCCGCCGGCGCCTCCCCACCAGCAGCCGGTGGTATGACTGTGGATGACCTTACCCGCATCTAATATGTTGCATACCCGGTCTCATCCTGTCTCGCTCAAAAAGATTTCTCGACATGTTTTATTTAAAATTATATTTTTTTTTTGATAAAAAGGATAATTTTTATAATTTTGAAAAAGAGCTATTATATGTTTAATCTTCTTAACAGACTGAACAATAATTCAGCAATAATAAAAAGTCTTTGACGATCTTGAACAAAATTAAAACTGCAATTATAAGGTACTGAGAAACACTGCTTAAGGTGCGACCGAAGCGTCGTTTAGTCCATCGGTGAAGACTCGTTTCGTTTGGTTGAAAACTAAACCTGTGTTCGTCAGTAGTGAAGGAAGGACTGGCTTGTATCAGGGTTCCCTTCCAGCAATCTTCCTTGAAGCCTTTGGTTGGATTCATTTCCCTTATCGAGGTTGCTTCCCAACCCTTGCCTAATCTTTCCAGGGTTCCCCAACTAAACCCATATTTATTTCAGGCACCCTCTTTGAGGGTGCCTTTACTCCACTGATTGAGGACTGGCCCTCTTCCAAGTTTTCCCAGCCTGGAAGATCGACCTTATATACACGCTTGTTAGGTGTCGTATTTTGGATTACAATCGGGCCCCTAGCCCGAGGTGGGGTAGGATTAGGTGCAGTGTTTTGGATCAGAAGGCCAAATCCCGATGACGGATGAAGAGGTTTCGTCCAGTCAGTTGCATACATCTTGCTCTTTTGCTCCAGCCTCCTTTTGATATTCCAACAGAGACTTGTCAAAACAGGGGGTACTTGGCATCTCTAGGTCACACGCTGATGGGGTATGACCAATCCACCCACAATTCCCATAGAAAGTGGGTACTTGGTGTAGATGAGAAAGTTGGGGATCGGATGCCAGAATTACAACAATCGTAACAGTAAATTTTGACGAAGAGGTCGGTCCAGTGAGTGCCAATAATGCACTTTGACTGCCCCTCCCCAACATTGACCATAGTCATCACACATGACCTCCATCATGATCCCAAGAGCAGCTCCGATCTTCTCTGCAGTTGTCTTGCTTCGAACACACGACAGGAGGTCATGAGCGTGAACCCACAACTGAAGTCGGTCTAAAGACGGGTAGGCTCTATCAAACAGGTCAATTCCCCCAAGGAGCAAGGGATGACCATCGAAGCACCACGGTTCGTATCCACGAACCCATACCCATGTGTCCTCATTGGCAAAGTAAAACCAAAACACCAAGCTCGATGTCCTTGATCACAAGACCCACAGTTAAGTGGCCCCACGCATGGGTGATGATTCACAATAGAGTCTCCTTTCAGGGGTGGCTAGGAGGCTACCAATCATGCCAAACTGTTGACGGGCTAATGCCCTTGGATCCACGGTCGCGTCGGTGATGATCACCTCCATATGCTCCTCCTCTCCCAAAGAGCACCCCAACAGGCTCTCCAGAA